>JALIZH010030874.1:2210000-2575000 GCA_030522465.1 Rhipicephalus appendiculatus | reverse complement strand
CTGTATAATATATGCTACCGAGATTGGAAATTATGTGGCAGACTGATAGCAATAATAACAGGAAAAACAATAATCAGTTATTCAAGTGCATGCCATTTAATAGGCCATATTCCTTTGGACTTTCTAATAAAAGGACATCGACGGTGCGGCAGACAGTCCTGCGGCACGGTGTAGCGGCACCTCTTTTTTTTTATCGTTTTTTTTTAAACACCGTGAAATGGTTGTGAAGAATTTCGAAGACAACACGACAGCTGAACAGCAGCGCTGAAAAAAAAAAAAAGTTTAGTTGTTTTAGAAAGAAACTGTGTTGCTAACTATTACAGGCGCTCGGTTGACATTCCACGATTTTTTTTTTTCACTTTTTTTTGTGTGTGGTGAAAAACATTTTGCGGCAGTTTCCATTCCGCACATTGAGCACCGGCGCAAAGTTCCTCCTTGATGTCCCGCGGCAGTTGCGTACGGCGGTAAATCTAACAACGGGTCGAAGGCATAGGCGTGCGCACGAGGGGGGGCAGGGGGGGGGGGGGTCGGCCGCCCCCCCCCCGTAGTCTTCTAAGAGGGGGGCACAAAGTCAGCCACATACATTGACATAATAGGAACGGGGGGGGGGGGGGGGGCTGTGACTCGGGAGGGGGGGCGCAAAGTATGCCCCATACATTGAGGGGGGGGGGGGGGCTGCGACGAACCTCCCCCCCCCCCCCCCTAGGGGAACTCTGCGCACGCCTATGGTCGAGGGCACTGCAAACATAACGGTTACCCATTTACGTACCGGCTGGCGATGTAACCAAATGACTGCTCTTCACATCACGGAAGAACATCGATCTTCACCGCCTTGCATGCGTAAGCATGCAAACCGCAATTAAACTTCGCAGCGGGATATCTCGGAGCACAGAAGACAAGCTTGAAGAATTCTTCCAAGTGGAGCTGTGTAGAAACGCGACTGCCTACAACTTTTCAGTACAAACATGCTCGCTTGTGCAGTCACTAAAAAGTCCATTATTCAATATTAGTTAATTGGGCGGATAATTATTGTCTCACTCTGTGTCCCCCCTGGTACATAATTTATCAGGAAATGTGGTTATCACATTATTCCCAGCGCTGAATTTTAAGAAAACCACGAACTTAAACTTTGAGCACCCGGCCGGTACATTTACATGGATGCCAATGACACGAATGTAGCATGTTCAACTAATGTTAATTAATATGCCGTTCTTGTATGCATTTACTGTTGTCAGCAAATCGCTCACGGAAACGCCCATAACAAAATACTGTCTTCATAAATCACATGGTAAGGAACAGCCGCGAACCATCAGCGGGAACGAGTTTGTGTTGGTTGTTCATGCGCGTTCTGAAATACGTTAATCGTTATACAACTTCTGATTGTGGCGAAGTTTGTCTCGCAATCCTCAAATGAAATCGGTGTAGCTACATGCATCTGGATTAAAAGATGTTCTCGGATAAAAATATGCCCTCCATTTATCCGATCTCCTTTTGCAGTGTATTTTTTTCGCACTCGCTATAAGTCGCCCGTCTCAGCGCGTGACGTAGCACGCTCCATCAGGACATCGTGTGACTCGCACCGGAGCGGACTGTCTTGTTTACGCCTTCCGGTGACTCAAAGCCAGTATCTTAACGTCTTCAAGTTTCTATCGAACGATAAAAACGACGCCGGAAGGAACGTGTCTTCCGACGACGACGTTGAGTGGCAAGTGGCCATAATGGACGTTGTCGGAGGCATTCCCGCAGCCACCTGATTGAAATGAGGAGGCAAACAATGCGAAACAGGCAATCGCGCGCGTCCTCCATTTTTCTTCATTTGGCTCCGTTCCAGCTGGGTCGGCCGGAGCAACGCGCTGCATGTGTCGTCCATCTTGTCGTAAAGCGCTGCCCTTTTGTTGTTCTTTCATTGGCTTTCCCGCGTCAAGCGGTCCGGCGTTTCTATTTGCTATCCCCCCCTCGCTCGCCTGTTGTACGCGTTATCTCAGCTGTGAGATAAAACGAAACTGCCGGAAGATCGTTAGCGGCGATAATGACTGCAGCGTGTAATCAGTTGACCCGGCATCCCAGCCAGACGACGAAAGGAAAAGTTGAGCAGACGACACGCCCGCCGGGATGAACTTGATTGTTAGCAGAGCATGGACAACCGCTTGAAGCCGATCGATGCGCTCGCGCTAGCCCGTTTATAGAGGGGAAGGAGGAAAAGCAAGGAAAGGCAGGAATATAGAGGGGAAGCGGTGTTGAAATTCGTTAGGGCTCATTCGGTACATCGGGTTTTGCGAGATTATGTAAGCTGCGAAAGTGCGCGATTTCAACCGTTCTTGCGTAGTTTGTGGCAATTACGAGCTGTTTTTCCCGTTTCGTTTTGTATCGCCGCTGGCATTGCCACGTCACACGCAAACTCGTCGAGACCATACCTATTTAGTGTTTGTGGAAATGAAGTGATGGTAATAACGTCGTCACAGCGCGAGAACTCAAAATACGCGCAAACACGGCAGCGTGAAGCGACGGAAAATGGCGCGCGTTGCCTTACCCTGCTGCAATGGGAGGGATCCTCTGTAAATGCGAGACGGCGGCGGAGGCCACACCACGTGACCAACCAGCTGTCTCCGTTGGAAACAGGGGAGCTGCTTGCTGCTGCTTGCCTGACTGCGGCAGCGAGGCAGAGCAGTCGGGTTGGTCGCGTTGTGGGCTTTGTTTTTGACAACAGCGCTGTCCGAGGATTGCCTGCAGCTTCGCCGCCGCCGCACATGTGAGTTTCCTGAAGGATGAGCTATTATTTCGGCGCTCGCACAACAGCTTTATATTATTTGCGCCGCGTGTGCTTTGCCGTGCGCACTCCAATGTCTTCTCCGCACCGAAAGAAAAGGCGACTTGTCGACGCGTTTTCGCCTTTTGTATTTCCCGAGTATCGTTCGGATGAGTCAGCCCCGTCTTTGTTCGGTGGTTTTAGCCACCGGTCCTCAAGTGGCTGTCATCTAAACAAAGCGATTTCCTGCAATGTCTACGTGCCCCTTCGCTTTGCAGCCAGCCGCCAGCACTCGCTTGCGGCCCCCGGAGCGTGAAATACACACCGGATCACTTTTGCGGGTCACACAATACCCAGTGCGCCGTCGTGATTCGAAGTCTCCTTTTGTTTTGTCTTCTAGCCTGTGTTGTCCGCCTCGATCGGCCTGCAAGAAGCGTCGTATTTCGTTTACTTGCCGATCCCGAGGCTCTGCGTAAACATCTGTACGCTTCGCGTACACATCTGCTGCGGACGAGTCGGCGTGCCGAATTACGGGTTCGCACACGCAGTGTCCCATTTCCGGCAAAGTTTACCGTAAAATTACGGATAGGAACACAAGTTGCCCGGCTCACTTACAAGCGTTTGGGCCCCCGAATGCCGCTGTGGTTCGAGTTCCTGAGCTTCGCGGCGCACAACTTCTGGTTCGAGTCGCTGGACTTCGCCCACCACGTCTGGTACGAGTCCCGGGACCTCACGCATCGCCTCTGGTTCGACCTCCTGAGCTTGGCTCAGCGCCTCTGGTTCGAGTCCGCGAGCCGAGCACACCACGTCTGGTTCGAGTTCCTGCGTCTCGCTCAGCATCTGTGGACTGAGTTGCCCCGTTTCGCCCACCGCTTGTGGTTTCTGTCGCTGGACTTCGCGCGTCGTCTTTGGCTCGAGTCCCAGGACTGCTCGCGTCGCGTGTGGCCTTGAGCTCCTGAACTTAGCGCGTCATCTGAGGCTCGAGCTGCTGCGCTTAGCGCGATTAATCGACGGTGAGCCAACTTGCTTTTGCTCTTAACTCTTAACGAGAGCCTTCTTCCAAAGTATGATATGACAGGTGGCCAGGGGCGTAGCCTGAAAATTTTTCGGGGAAGGGATGGGGGGGAGGTCCTACCCCCCCTTTTATGTATGTTCGCAACCATGCACAGGGTTCCCCATCGGGGGGAACCCTGTGCACACCCCCCCAGGTTACGCCACTATGCCTGGTGGTTTGTTAAGCGAGCTAACCCCAGATGGGGTTAATGAGGTGATGTACTAACGGCGTCAAATGAAACCCCAACAGCAGCAAGCATTCGCAGTAGTATAGTGAGCACCCTGCTTTCATCACCATTGACAGGCATGCAGTTCAGCAGCACTGTGCATATATGCGCGCCTGCCCACGGTGATAACTGGACGGCGCCCACTATACCACTGCGAATGCTTGCCGCTGTTGGGGTTCCATTTGACGCTGATACACAGTTCGAGACATGTACAGATCGCGCGCAAAGCTCATCACAACAACGAACTAAAGTTCTTCAATGGGACCAGTGTCTCTGAAATGTCCAAAAGTGCCTTCGTTGAATGAAATTCAAAGGCAGTGCTTGTCCACAGTCCAATAATGGCTTTTAACTCTAAAGGCGACTGACTTTGATTGGTGTTGAGTTTGGACATTAAGGCTATTTTTACGTTACATAGCTTGCGACGGCAGAGTGAGTGGCTGTTTCCACGTATGTTGCACGCATGGTACAGTGCTAGTAACTTTATTCGTTTCAATGTTTGAAGCTTCTTGAAGCTGTCGTGGCTTCAGACGCACTACTCTGGTTCAATATACGTGGCCATTGCAAGCTACTGCTACCAGGAACGCCTCCATTATGTGATCACTAGTTGCAAAGATATTTCTTTGAGAGCCTGACTCGCTATGTGTCCCCCCGTGTACTGTGTGATGTCAGTGCACGTTAAAGAACACCAGATGGTCAAAATTTTCAGAGCCCTCCACTACGGCGTCTCTCATAATCATATCGTGGTTTTGGGACGTAAGACCTCAGGTATTATTATTATTATCGCTATGTGTCCAGCTGAATTTTTTTTGTCGTAAACTGGGCATATCTTTTCGAATAGCATGACCCCCCTTATTTAGATAAACAGTCACGTTGTTAGTTGGTGGAAGATAAGTAGTACGCCATCTTTGCATGGATTAGTGAACACGTGATCTGGCATTACACTGACAAGATATAGGAGCAACTGCTGTGGCATCTTTGGGTTAACCCTTTACCAGAAATTTACTGGAAATTTTTTTTTCACTCAATTTGTAGAGCTTTTGTTTCTTTTTTTCTGAACAGAACAGTACGATTATTTCAATTTAACCGGGTTCCATTATTTCACTAATTATGTAAAAACGATGGCTCGAAGATGGCTTCACCGCATGGCAATACAATGTAAAATGGCAACAGTGAAAGCAGAGACAGGTATGGTGCAACAATGGCGAGTATAGTTTTCATTGGTTCCATGTGGGTAGCAAATTTTTTAAATGCAAAGCATTTCTTAGCGAACTTCGGCGACTTTGAGCGTATCTATCTATCTATCTATCTATCTATCTATCTATCTATCTATCTATCTATCTATCTATCTATCTATCTAGCCGCCTACAACTTTTTTAAGTATCGTCGTCGGTCGTGTTTGTACAAAATTTCACGACTACTATACTCGTGAACAGGAGGGAAAGGGTTAAGCAGTGGGTGAATCATTGACAGAGCAGCATTGGTGCTCGAGAACTCTTTATTTATTTTAAAAATATCCTTCAGTTCACTAGAGGGACAGCATAAGGTGAGATGTTCCATAAATGATGTGCTATATCACAGAAATTATAACACATAGGTAGGTGGAATTATTCAATGCACTACAAGAGCAAAAAAAAAAAATGGGAAATGAAGGCAATGGTGCTGATATGCATATAAGATCGTTACAAATAAACAAACAAAAGCCGACCAAAAAAAAATGCACAGTATGATTCTCTTACCCCATGTTGTGAGGTTATCAGATGTATTCATGGTACATTGCAAGGTGTCACGACTGCAGCTTGTTCTAGAAGGATCCTTACTAAAAAATGAAAAACAAATGCACCTCTTGCCGAAAAATATATAATTGTAGTTGGAGCTTTCATTTTGCAGTTAGCGAAAGTAGTTTCAGCCAAAGTAAATGTACAGGTGCAGTAGTGTGCGACAGTGATCAAGTGGGTATTGTAATGACCATCTTGTACGTAGGCAGTCGCCGTGAAGGTACACAGTGCGCCGCGCACTGCAGACTTTTGTTAAGGCATCATTGGCAGCTATCCTGAACGCACACATTTTCGACTTTCTCAGCACTCGGCATTTTGTGCTACGTGGACATTCTGTCGCATTCTGTCGCAGTTTTTTTTTTTCATAGGTCTCGAAAAAGGCTTTGCGCCGCCGCCTCTCTAGTGATTTGAGATTTATATTTATATGCACTCTCCCCTAGTTGGTGTAAAAGTACAAATCACTTTTTTTTCTTCTGTATTACTGAAACCACAACATATGTTATGACTGGAAGGCAGGTCTACAGAAAGTAAAGAGGCGTTAGTCGTGCGGTCTACCGCCTTCCATCCTCACTTTCTTTTTTGTAGCGTATATAAACATGCCTTTGCATGAGACACCAGATTTGAGAACGGCAACTCGGCTCATTGCAAAACTGTAGTTTCTTTCTTGAATCTACTCGTTCATGAATGTGAGTCATATAGATGGTATTTAATGTGCTTTTGTGATTGATCCGAGACACATAAACGTGGGGTTTCAACCATCTGTTACATCCACGTGTTGTACTCATTCAAACATGCTTACACTGCATCTTATCTACAGGCCTCATGCCCCCGTTCCTTTTGTAAGCGCAATCAGCGACCAAGGGTCACAGCTGTAAGCTTGTATTCTTTGAATGTTGTGCAGGGTGCCAAATGTCGCAGAGTGTCTGTATATGCCTTAATATAGAATAGAATTCACGGGAAACTGCGGCCTCTGTACACTCGGTAGTTATAAAAGGCATTCATGCATTCTTGTTTATTTGTCCTCGTGTAAGCATAGGTCACTGACACGAGTGCTTTTACTTGCTGTTTACAATGTTTGGTCGAATGTTTGGCCAATGTATTGGTTGCTTGCATACGCATATTGTTTCAGCCAGCTTTGCGGAACAAATTTCACTGGAGACATTAGAGGGGGAACCCTTCGTATTATTGCCAAGACGGGAAACAGTTTTCTTTTTTTTTTTTTCTGCGATCTTCAAGCTACTTGTGACGTAGTAATAGATGCGAAGTGCAGAGTAATTATAGAACCAAGACATAAAAATGACTTGTTGCAAAAGCCAGGGGCACAGCTGATGCCTCTGCAAATGTCATTAGTATACAATGGATGACTAAGGTGCAAAAATGGGTGCACCAAGTGGCCACAGCATGATGCCTTTTATCAGGCCCTGCCCAAACACATCCTCAGGTCCAATCCCAATTTACGTGTCGTGAACATTTGGGGGGGGAAAAAATGCTACACTAGAATTTGTAAAGTTTTTGCCCGCATCACGTGTGCAGGAACTGCACACATGTGGAACTGCGCAGTTGCATGAGCCGATTCTTTGCATTGTGTATAAGAACGGCCTGTGCGCTGTATGCTTGAAGATGAGCATGCCGCACGCTGCTGTCAACTGGAGCACAGACAGTTCCTTGCGATTTAATTCATTTTTTTTTTTGCCCCACAACAATGCATTTAGCGAGCGCTTTCAACTAACGGCTAGCAGCAAGGCTGCACCCTTTCCATTGTACACTGTGCGTCAAGCGAAGGCACTAGCAGTGTTGCCACTACCCTACACCACTTTGGTAACCCAGTATGTTCTGCAAATTCTAACATCCTTTATAATTAAACTTTGACAAGGATGCCAACAGATTGAAAGAAAGAAGGAAAGAAAGGGATAATGCGCTGGCCCTCAACTGCTGTCTAATAAAAAAACTTAGATTATAAGCTTTCTGAAAATGCCGCCTGGCCGGCAGGTAACATGACGGTGTACAAAAAATCAATTAAATAAAATGTAAAGGCAGAAGTAGGGGCAATAAAAAACTGCTATTCATATAGGTCACAAGCTCATCATTCTGAGGAGTCTCAATAATATAAAATATATGTAACTTCTTTGTGCGTCAGAGGTATCAATGATTGGCTTATACAATCATTTTGAAGTTGGCATATATGAAAGGCTTCAATTATTTTTAGCAGTTAACGCTGACTACGGCTATGGCTGCAGGCAAGAATGATGGTGTTAGTGTAAAAAGGCAAACAACTGCACTTCTTGTAAAGACCTGCTCATTTCTGAGAATAAGGTGAACTTCTTGTTTCCACTGTAAGGATAATGGCCTAAACAGACAAGCTAGAAGTTTATTATTTTCTCTCTATTGCAGTGCGTACCACTAGTGTCATTCTTCTGCTGGGTGTTGGCTCCTTCGTCTGCTACAAGCTCTACTGCCAGCTGAGACAGCGCTTCCGCAGGCGCAAGAAGAGGGACACAGCGGCGCTGCGGAAGGCCCACGTGCGGAGCTGGATATCCGGAGTCGAACATGGAAGAGTGCAGGTTGGTAGAGCTATGGTGCACCGTGATAAGTTTCGTGTGCCGTGTAAGCCAAGATTAATGAGAACTAACAGACAAGAAAACT
Source organism: Rhipicephalus appendiculatus (assembly GCA_030522465.1). Lineage (NCBI taxonomy): Eukaryota > Metazoa > Arthropoda > Arachnida > Ixodida > Ixodidae > Rhipicephalus > Rhipicephalus appendiculatus. The sequence goes on along the minus strand of JALIZH010030874.1, from coordinate 2,566,556 downwards.
AAGGAAATTATGGGGCATGTTGCTTACAGTAATTATGATGTAAATGTGAAGAAAGTTAACTTGCTGCTGGCTGGGACCGAACCTGCAACCTTCGAATAATGTGGTGGCTTAAAAAAAAAAAAACACTGCTGTAGTGGAAATTATCTCTGAAAATTGAAGCCAGGCGTCCACCATCTTACTCCAGGCGCAATGAAGTGTTAGCACACAGCAAATAAAAAGCAGCAGCTGTCTCACACGCCGTATAAATTTAATATAGGTAATTTTCCTGGACAGCGACTGCTCAACAAGTGCCTTAGTGTTCCTGGTTTTCTTAAGAAGCCTCAAAGCAAATTTTAGTGGAGATCAAATTACCAACATTCATACAGATACATTACTTTTGTCGGGAACAGCAATTTCTTAATCTCTATTTAAGCAAACATTTACGTTAGCCGGACAAAAGCACTTTGTCGGATCGGGCATCACACAAGGCCATGTTCCTGAGGCATACTCCGGGCAAAGCCTGGGTTTACACGGGCTGCTAAGACCTTGAGAAAGCTTCCATTCCAGAATTTTTTTTTTAAACTTCTTTGGTATAAACCTGCTCCTGCGAGAGCTGCGCCTGAGGACATACCAAACTAGCACGGTTTGATGGCTTTCAATGTGTTGTGGTAATCACTACTAATTGCAGCTTCACTACTCCTTTTCTTGTCCTTGCCATTATTTGGTGCTGTTTTTTTTACTTAATTTCTGCCCACTAACTGCAGGCGTTGATGACTCACCGCCTTTGCCTTTCGCCCGTCGACCAGCATTTTAATGCATAGTAGTTCTTTATAAGACTGAGCAAGGCCTTGCTCAGTCTTATAAAGGCTTTGCAGGGGCAAGTTTTAATCCATACTACGTATCAGTTTGAACAAAAGAAGGGGAATACCATCACCTTTTTAGCACAAAATCTATAAAAAAACTCAGTGATGCAAGAGGTACGGATGTTACGTGCATCTTGATCAGAGACAAAAGATTGTTCCATGCATGAGATAGGCTACATGGCTGGTGTTGAACTTTAATAATGAAGAAATATCTAGGTCTTAAGAGAATTCTATGCTCGCTGTTGCATCAAAGCATCAGTAATAAATCTAAAGCTTTTATTTTTTTATTTTGGTCACATCGTACAAAGCTTCATGTTCAGTGGAGAGAACATTAATGTTAGCTAAAGCGAAAGGTAGGAGAAATTGAGATTGCTCCTGCACGAGATGATTAGATTGTATTCTCCAGGCCACATGGAAATGTCTTGGCGAGTTTACAGAAATTATATTAAATAGATATTGCTGGTTTACTCAAGGTGTTGCCAGATATTGTCAGCAGCTCCATGGTACTTACTGATGGCTTATCGTACCATCCTTTGGCAATAATAATTTTGATCCTACAGAAGTGTAATTTACCAATATGGTTCTGCTGAACATTCCCTTTACTGTCCCTTCAATTAGATGCAATGTTGTGAGAAGGCATTATCTTTTCAAGCACGCATCTGGTGCTAGAAATTATATTGTGTCTGCCTGCAGGAGTGCTACCTAGAAAGCGACAATGAGTCCGAGATCAGCGAGGCATCACTACCTGACACCAGCCAGGCATCTTTTGGTGACATTGTGAGTGAATCTGTGTAACTACGCAATTCGTTATGCACTCCAGTGCATCTTGCTGCTGTTAGCTACCTCGCCCTTGTGTAACCCACGTGCCTGCTTTGCCATTATGCACCAGTAGTGTGTGCTTCATGTCGCTATGGCTTTCTGGTGAAGCTTGGATTGGCTTTTTGTGCTGTTTCTTGCAAGGTGCTACTGCTGGCTACTAGAGTAGTTGTTGCTTTTAGCTGTCTAACCACTGCGAGGGTAGTTGCTGCATCACCGACTTCCAGACTGCGTTGCAGTTGCATGGTAACTTGTATTTCACCGCAGTACTCGTGTCTGACTTAAAGTAAAAATTCCTGTCATGAGTTCTCCCCTTTTAGATGTGTTACCTTTGAGAGGGATTCATAAATGTGCAGCATATTCTTTTTTTATCTGCGCTTTTCTTTTTCAATGTGATGTGTAGGTTTAACTAAGTACGTTCTTGTCAGATTTTTGTGTGAGTTTTGCGACACCAAGGTAATGTCGGTTGGTGTAGCGTTAGATGTTCCAGGTACCAGAACCAGCTTTGTTGATATCTGTAGCTGTTTCACATTTATGAATTTAGTGTTGTTATTGACAATGCGTAATTGTCCACGCAGGAAGCAAAGTGCAATAAAAAAATGCATCTAAGCAAAAACTTAGTGCCCTAGACGCAGACACCAACAACGCCAACGTACACAGTGATAATTCTCTGATGCGTTCACTGATGCGTTCAATGATTCACTGATGTGTTAAACTGGCTTTGCAACGCATTGCTGCTTTGCCCTTTCAGCCCCAGCCCGTGACTGAGCATGCCCAAGCTGAAAAGAAATGTGTATGTTTTTTATATTTTGTGTTTACGCACCACTCTCAGCACTACACCATGACTTGGGAAGCTTGTGCACCACTAACTCCTCTCCTTCTGCATGCATGACATCACTAAATATTTTACTGCTCACTTAACCTTTTTATGCTTTCTCACTTTTTTTTTTTGGCCAAGTATGCAAGTGTTATTTCTGAATAACTGATCGATGTTTTGCCCACAGATACTTTGTCATCTGCAGTGGCTATCTAAGGCTTTGGTTTGATTTCCAGCCATGGTGGCTGCATCTCGATGAGTGTGAAATGCAGAAACGTCAGTGCACTTAGGTTTACGTGCACGTTGAAGAAATCCAGGTGGTCAAAATTTCACAGCAAAAGCTGTTATTAGACCACAACAGCAGATTTTGGCGCCCTAGTTGTTAACCAACACCACCGGTGTCCATAACCGCTATCGCGCTAAATAAGTAAACAGCACCTTTGAGTCCGGGCAGTTGAATATTCTACCACAGAGCTAAGCTGTTGCTTGAAACTCGTTCGCAAAAATACCCTATACAGGCATCATGTCTGGCAAGGAATCGTTTTAACGTATGTAATATAGCGTCGTAGAAGAGCAACTTAAAAACCAGGCGTCACACAATGCAAATTGCACGACAAGTGGGTCGTTGAATGGTTCCAACTCGTTATACAGGGCTCAGCCATAATTTTTCGTCATGAGCCACAGTACAAAGTGCACATAACTGCCTTACAGATGTGTAGCGGGTACCACGGTTCTTTGCAGAATGAAGAAAAATGGCATAGTGGGTTCTTCCTTACTTCATGAAAATTAGGATGATCTATGACGCAGTGGGTACCTTGCATGTGTACTTATATTAGTTGCAAGAGAGTCTACAGGGCTTTCAGAAAGGCCTGCTCTTCCGGCTTTTGCTGTGACTGTGCTGTGTGTTCCACGCAGTCCTGGCGATTTGAACTCTTGTTTTGGCATGTAAACCGTAGAATTTTTACATGTTTTGTGGCTGTTATGGCAAAGTGCGAGAAATGCATCTGTGCACACGTAACCCGGGCAAGATTGCTGCTGCTTTTGGTTAGCCTAATGTTAATAATGAATGTCTTCTAAACTTTCGTGCTTAGGTAAATAAAGCACTTGTGTTTCTCACATCGCTAGTGCTGTACATGCAATGGTTTTGCCTTAGCAGCGAGAAAAGTTGCAGACCACTATTTATTTAAGGCATGCACTTTATTGCTAGCCTATCAAAGATGAAGGAATGGTATCATACTATTTTACGACGCTGTTGTGTGATCACTGTAATACTGCACCATTTGTGTTTTAGCACAGTTGGTCTTTCTTTGTGTGCAATAAGGAATTTAAAGTCATGTTGACTATACTCCATCTCAGAAGTTCCTTTCAGCATTGTGAAGGCTACAGGGCCCCTTAGGTAATAGGAAGGGCGATTAGCCCCTCCACATGTATTCATCCGCGTCGTGTTGTCTGCTCGGCATCTTCCTGGCATGTGCTCGCATGCGCAGGGCGAGTGTAGCAAACGGACGGCATCGCCGGAAAAAAAGAATGGCTGCATCCACCACAGGTGGTGCCCTCCACTTTGAATTCACCAAATCGTCATCGTGCGCTGTGTAACCCTTAAGTTACAAACTGAGGCTTGTATTTGCTTTAATGTGCTGAGGGTGCGTCGGTAACAAGTTCAAGACTGCGTTGCGCTAGTTCTAAGAAGCATCATCAAATTCTCGGTGCATTAGGCTTAGCAGGCGTGGCCAAACAAACAGCTTATCTTGCAAAAAACAACAAAACATGGCTGATGCTTTGTCCTCAGCGTGAGATGGCACAGAGCAATGGCTCATTTCACGATTTATTTGTTGCTGCTAGCACAGTGGGCGAATAGCAAGTTCGGATCGAAGCTGGCAGTCGCATCCGCATGGGCACTGCCATGTTGATTTGTAACCACAGTTAATGGCGGTTACTGATACAGCAATCAAAGGCGTACGACAGTATAGCAAAGAATTAACATATCATGCATCGATGTGACGTAACACGTGCCGAACAAGCGCAAATGTCTCAATCCTCCCAAATGTGAAATTAATATACCTGGAAATATGTTTTGCTGCGCAAGCATGTAGCTTGCTTACACCCCATAGTCTTGGTAGTGCTAAACGGTAGTGGTGAGGTGGAGCATAGATGCTGTATAGCTGATGGACGACTCTGCTGAGAGAGATACCTTACAATCTGCTTTGCTTATTATAACACAGCTCACAACCCGCAGAGTTGGTGTGAACAGAGTATTTACCACAATATCTACCAGGCGTTTGCAATTGCATCTTACGCTCAAGCTGAAGAGCTTTCTTAAGAGTAGCTTAAGGCCTGCTGCAGTTGCATAGAAAATCTCAGTGAATTTATTCTCTTCGGCATAATAAAATATTAATACCCATAGTGACAACATACAAAACATTCCTGTAGGCAGGGGTCTCAAACACGCGGCCCGCGAGGCTCTCGGTTGCGGCCCGCGGCCCACACATGACTGTCTTAGCCCCACGTTTTTTTTTTTTTTTTTTTTTTTTTTTTTTTTTTTTTTTTTTTTTTTTTCTTATTAAGTATGTTCGTGGGGCACACAGGCCAGAATGGCTTACGGAATTGTTTCTGTGAAGCATCCCATGTGTCACCTTGTTCTGAAACATAACCGTGAAACAGAACTTTATTTCACAATCGACGTCAAGATTTCATTCAGTCATTTAGAGATCAATATCGATACGTTGTTGGAATTCCGGCACCACCAAATGTCCTTCAGAAATGACCTGTATATGAGATATGAGAATGTTTGCTTTTAAATAGCAGCGTTTGCTAGCAATATGTAAATCCCCCCCCCTCCCCTCCCCCGCGCGCTCATAACCTCCTTTACTGCCCTGGCCCTTGCGTGACTGTGGCCCGTTGGCTGAGGCGAGTTTGAGACCCCTGCTGTAGGAATTAAGTGAACACACATTCATATCTACCACAGCTTTCCAGAACATACTAGCAGCGTACAAATAAGACTTAGTGCATTCATTGCCAATGAGTTGAGCTTGCAACTACGCTTTCTTGGCATCGGCCACATGCATGTAATCTTGAAGCAAACGCAATTTAGACTACTTTTTACTTCAACGCCCTTGACGGATGTCTTGTGCACCCACCTTTGTTCATTTTAATCATATGCTTGAATGGTTAGGGAAGTGTCATTGTTTTTGCGCTTGGCAATGATACTAGAGCTATTTCGAACACTCGCAATGCAGCAGTGATGTTTTGGGATGTTCTTGCATGGTGGTTCTTTCTGCGGCATCTCTGCAATATTGCCTTCTTTTTCTTTCTGCTTCCTGCATAAAATTTGTTCCTGAATGAATGTGTAGAACGTGACTGAAGTTAGTGCATCCATGTGTCCAGAGCACATAGCTGCGTTGCACACATAATGTTTAATGAAACGAAACGTCGTCAATCCTCGCGTGACACGCAGGATGCCAGCTCAAGCTGCGGTGGTGGCTTCCTAAGCGACGACGACATTTGGGACATGGGAGTAACGTCAAGCAACCCTTACGAGCCGGTGCGCTTCGACAGCCAGTCAGGCGATGTGCGCTTTCAGGGATGTGCACAGCCCAAGGCTTCGACGCCACTCAACATCGCCAGAAACAACCAGAAGGGCGGCAGCGTGCGTCATCGCAACAAGTGGGTGTTGTTGCACAGCACGGTTGTCTACTTAATATATTTCATGCCAGGACAACAGTATAACTCAAAAATCTTATGCAATGGCCTTTTGAGAGCTTAGTCAAGAGATTGAATGACAAACTTGGTGATAGCGTTGCCTCTATTGACCATAACATCAATCAGAATAAAAAGTGCTGTATTTCTCTATATTTTAGCGAGTGTTTATCACGTCTTCTTTTTCCCTTGTAGGTCTAGCTCTGAACACGCAAACATTGCTACTTATTCCAGGAAAGCAAAGTCAGCGGGAAGTCCCGCCACACGGCAGACTGACCACAACCCAAAGGCGAAACCGAGCTCCAAGGCAGACAGCGGGTCCGGAGACGTCCCAGCGTCCGTCAAGAACAACAACAACAATGTAGACGACCGAGCGCCGCTGTCCGATGATTCCATCTCCCAAGAGCCCGAGGGTCTACTAGACTCGCTTTCCTATGAAGGCGGTGGCGAAGCAGCAACGCCGTGGGCAAATGACACTGTCTCACTTTTTGCCAACTTCAGCATCGGCTCGCTGAGCGAACGCAACCGGCGCACGGAAGAGCTCATCTCGTCCCGCGCCGACAGCCAGGGTGAGGAGACTGATGACTTCTCCATGGGTGGCATGGTCTCTGACTCCGCACTGCTAAGGCTCCGCAATTCACACTCTCACCAGCTTTCTGTGGACAGTGAAGCGTCTGACTTGAGTATCTTCGAGAGGGCGCAGGCACCGCTGGAGGTTCCCTGCGAGGCATTTGAGACCATCGACAAGATAGAGACCATCCTCCACGACACCAAGCAAGAGCTGCTTGACCTTGATGCAGATTTGGTCAGCCTCCGCGTGTTCCAGAAACTCCCAGCAAACTACGATGTTGTGCTAAGCGATGCCGGCAAGAAAAGTGGCGACGAATCTTCCAACCGCCGTGCCAGCATTCGCGACGCGGAGATCCATACAGACAGCGGCAGCGACTTCGGGAACCCTCTCGAGTCGGACAGTGAGAAGCTGGTCAGAGAATCATCTGCGCCCAGCTTGGAGTGGGACTCGCTTCCGCTGTCCAAGCAGCCGGTGGAGCTGCAGCATGAGTCAGACTCCACGGACTTCGGCACGTTCAGCGAGTGGTCCGAGAGCGACGATGGTGGCGCACCTCGTCCAAGCGTGCTTGGCGTCGTGCGTCGCCACAGCAGTGGCAACATTCACAGCAAGGGCACGCTCCGCGAGGAGATTCAGCGCATTCTCTACGCAGAATCTGAATCGTGGAAACGTAACCTTGTGCGGAGCCATACGCTGCCGGTGGACCAAAGCTTGCCAGAGTCTGAACGGAACTGCGACGCTCCGACATCGGCGACGCGGGAGTCTCCCTCGCTGCACAAGATCACCACTGTTCCTGAGGAGAGCACTCTCAGTCCAAGCAGTGTGTCAGACTTTGCTTCACTTGCAGCGAGCAGTGATAGGGACGCTTCCATGGACACCAATGGCAACGACCTGATGGATGTGGAAAGGGACGACGAGGGCTCCAGCTTTGAATCTGCTGAATCACCAGTTTGTGTTGAAGACAAAGTGACACTGGCTGACTACATCTTTGGGCTACGCCGAAAGAGGAAGCAACAGCCTGGTGACGGAATGGAAAAAGTAGGTTTCGCTTCAGATCGCTCTTTGTATTGTTGCTGCACGTTTGATTTAGAAGGAATGCTTTGTGGTATTTATGTAGTTGCAGGTCATTTCGGCAGCTTCTCCTCTACCAACTTCCATGTCCTTTGGTTGGTAGTTAAAACTGCTTTAAAATACCGATAAGGTGTCCCCCACTTGAGCAAGCGCTCCCTCCCATCGTCACAGGATCCCTTCTGAGTTTTTGCTTGCTCATCATTACCAAACATACCCTCTCTCTCTAACTTCCTCTTTCTCTCAGACTTTCGTCAGCTTCCTTAAGGGGTGCTGAATTCGTAGTGCGTTCACAGTTCTGAGGCTGTTGAGCTGCATAGCTGCCTCTCTTACTTCGGCATTTGAAGGACATTTGGGATAGTTTTCAAGTTGAGAGGGACGGAAGGATGCTTGATCAGTATATATGAAAACAACTACCTTTATGGCTGGCTTGCAGTTTGCCAATCAAAGTTGATTGGAAATAAGTCTCATTTGTTGTGATACCTTTCTCTAACTCCATTTTAATGTTCCACCCCACCATTTTTTTTCCCCTCTGTTCAGACCCTTGCAGCTGTACTATCAGGACTGGAAGTGAGGTCGCTACGAAGAATCAAGAATGACAGGTACGCCGCCATTCGTGCTGCTGGCTTCCAAGTTTTGGCATCTGGAGGATCCATCCTCAGTGGACACAGAGGTGCCAATGGTGTCTACCAGGTATGAATGGCTGCACACTCTTCTTTAATACCAACATTGTAGTTCACCCCAAATAAAATTGCCAGAGGCGGCAGCGTCCTCAAAAGCTGATCTTGTGGCAGTTCTTGCCGAATTGAAATTACTGCCAGTGAACACACATTCTTGCAAACTTGATCCTTTTTTTCGCTCTGCCAGGACTGGGAATCAAACCAGTGTCTTTGAGCTCAGCAGTGCCGCACCTTAATTACTAAGCTAAAGAGAAGGGGATCTAATAAGAAAAATTGCTCTATTCAAACCTCCGGGCATCACTGAGGTTGCATAAGGTCGCTTAATTGTTTGCAACCAATTTAGCAAACGTGAAATGCCATTGCAGCTAACCTACCAAGTGTTGTGCTCGCATTTCAGCGATTCCACGATGCGTCTGTGGGGACCAAGACCTGGCTCGAGGGCTGGACCTTCCACCGCAGCCTCCAGTACACCCAGGTTCTGCAAGGATTCTGGGAGTGCCTCTCCGCATTACAGGACTTGGTAAGACAGTCCGCATATTAATCTGGAAATCGGTGCTTAAAAGGCCCATACAGAGGAAATTAATCTTACTTGCAGTATATTAGTGAATTGAGCTTGACAGGAGTCGATGTTGTGTTGATGAGGCTCCAGAAAAAGGAAGTGGCTGTCATGTTCCTCCACCACCTAATGACATCATGGAGTGGCCGTTGCTTTACGCTAGTCATAACAGTTTGAGACACCCATTCTGATCGACTGTCTATAAATGTGTGAAACTTACATAATTTGATGCCAAGCTTCTGGAGACCAAAAAGCAAGTGGAAGCGTTAGGATAATAATTAGGATGGAATACTAGGCGAGTTGGTGCAGATTCATCGTGGCTAACAGCGGGAAAAAGACGAAGACGAGATGTGGACACGGCACAGCGCTGTGCCGTGTCCACTTCTCGTCTTAGTCTTTTTCCCGCTGTTAGCCACGATGTATATTTCTAATAATCGTACAGTCAGTCATGCTATATTTCTTCCAACGACCCACTCAAATTACGTGTGATAGTTGTCTACTGGCAGCAAGCACTCCTAGAAAGGTATGAAAATATTTTGAAATTGCTGCCCTAATGCACCACAACCAACATCACGTTAAACACTGCACTGGCTTCACCAAAGCCTGTGCCTGTCATGTTTCTTGGTCCCTTGTGTATGAAGTTCCGCGCTATAAAATTTGTAATTATGGATTACCAACTAGCCCAAAGCAATGCCCTGTTCACCAAAGCAATCATGTTTACCAATTTCGCTTAGAAGTGATATAAAGGAACTTCAGGCAACCATAATTTTTAATTTACTGTTGGCTCACTATTCGTGGTTTCTAACTTGCCAATAGTGCACAGAAATTACAAGTAAGTTACATCTTGAGATGAGGATGCATTGTCACAAAGTGGTAATGGTGAAGATGCAAGAAGTGTAAGGAAACTTGCAAATACTCGAAGAACTGGATTAATTGATGCCTGGGTGGCATCATTTGGGACTGAAGGGGTTGTCCCGCTCTTTTGCTTTTCCAGGAAGATCAGCTGCGGTTGACGGCGAGTCCAGGGGCATTGCTAGCCAGCAAGCTCAACGAAGACCCCACGCTCGACGCGAAGCTCGTGGAGGCAGTCAAAATCGTCATGCTCAAGTCTGCTCTGGAGCTGTTTGCAGCGCAGAAGGATAGTGACGCCCCTTGCCCCCCTGTTCGCTACAGTCCTGTTCGCACAAGTCACGGCAACCTCCCCGGAGGAGCACTTGGTCAGCCATGTCAGCCGGCTCGGCAAAAGTCGGGCAGTACCAGAGGTAAAGTGTTTCCAGTTAACTGGCATTAACTGTCAACTATAAAATTTCCTAATCGACCTGAATATGAATACACCTCTACCCTGCTGAGTTATCTGGCCAAACATTATCTGAAGATACATACTGAATTTTTACATTTGCCTAGTCGATTCTACTGGCTATAATATAGCCAAAAGCATAAGTTAATCTACTTTTTTTCAGAATTTTTACGAGACATAGGCTTCATGTGCTCTGCCCTATGGAGATTCCATGATCTTCAGCAGTTCTGTATGGGAATATTGCTTTCTAATAGATTAAAGAAGCAACACTTGTCGAGTGTACTACGATTGAATACACGGCTGCCTAGAAATTGAATCTTTAAGACACGGGAGAGGGAAGTCGAGGCTATCCGTGTACACAATATGCCGATGCTATCTTATCGTCACAGTCCTACATTCTTTGGATTCTTGCTCCAGACTTGGACAAGAGCTGCAATAGTTTGTCACTGTTAAGTCCAGTGAAACCTCTGTAAAGAAAGTTCTCTCTATGTTCAGAGTGCAGGCATAGATGGAACATGCAAGCACAAAGCAAGATTCCATTTTTAGATGCTGGTTGCCAGAATCAAAAACATTTTTTTATCGAAATTCATGCTTCTAGCGTTTTTTTTTCCCTCCCTGTGCCATCTGTTGATGCCACAGGAAATTTCATGCAAAGGATCTGGGTAGTTTTGACTGCAACTGCAAGATGCATGTTCAGGAGGAGCAGTGCAAACAGTGTAGACGAGCCCAGCTTGTACACAGGAAAAGGGTTAAAGATCATCTTGCAATATGGACTGATATGCTGTATATTATACAGCAAAAGCTTGTTAATTCAAACTCGAAGGGGACTATCAAATTGTTCGAATTAAGCGGAGTTCGAATTAGCGGGCGGGTGCTAGAATGAATGGACACCGCGCCACACTGTGCGGGCAGAACCCAAAGAAGACACCCTTGGACTCGTCGCGAATTAGGTGCTACAACACGATTGTGGCAGGTGATTTCGTAAATTAATTCATAGAGCTCTGTATAGAGAACTGAACTGATCAGACCGTGATACACCACAAAACAAGCACCGACATGCGTTCATGTGAGCAGTGAACCTTAATGTCTAAATATATGACGCAATTTATGCTCCAGAACACGTTGAATTTCATGGCAGAGTTAATGCAATAAAAATTAAAAGTAATCAGTAATATGCATTTACTTGCGTTTCGTTTGTCGCAACTCAGTGAGCATCATTTGCAGCTTGCCCGCAGCATCCGAATTTTCATCTGCCGCAATAAGCTGCTGTTTCATTGTTTTGCAACTTTGGTAAATTTGCCCGAGCATCGTTTGCAGCTTGCCTGCAGCATCCGAATTTTCATCTGCTGCAATAAGCTGCTGTTTCATTGTTTTGCAACTCTGGTAAATTTGCCAGAGTCGGAACGGAACTGCGACGCTCCGACATTGGCGACGCGGGAGTCGCCCTCGCTGCACGAGATCACCACTTTTCTGGTGCAAACTGGTGCAAAGCATTTTGCAACGCGTTGTGATCACTGGTGGCCGACTTTTGCGAGGAGTGACGAAAGCCTGCGGCTTCCCAGTTCAAATTAACCGTTGTGAATACGGATGTGTTCAAATTCTCAGGAGTTTTCCCCCAGGATGGTGCAGGGACCTTGGCGTCAGTTCACATAAACTGAGTTCGAATAATCGAGGTTTTACTGTACGTATTTAGTTTCTTTTTAAAAGTTCTCGGACGCAATGCCCCCCCCCCCCTTCCAAGGTAACAGGCATTGTGCCTGTTAAGGGGGGGGGACACTGCGCCCGAAAACATTTTAAAAAAATTCTTTACCAATTTAAATGCAAACTCGCTAAGTTTATGTATATTTGTGTGCCGATTTCAAATATGTAATTTTTTTCCTATACAATATGTAGTATTGAAATTCCTAGGTGCCATTTTGGGAGCCATAGTTTGCCTAAACTGAGACAGTTGCCAAGTAATTAAACACATCAGAATGACCTGGAATGAGTACAGAGTGCAAGAAAACAAGAATGGGTGTTCTAAGCCCATTTGAACAAAAGTTGTGGTATTCTGAATGTTTGTGGCTGAAATCCCAGCTTGGCATAGACTCATTGCAAATGTCAACATCCCACAAATTTTGTTCAAATGGGTTTAGAACATCCATTCTTGTTTTCTTGCAATCTGTACTCCTTCCAGGTCATTCTTATGTGCTTAATTACATTGTAACTTTCTGTTTAGGCAAACTGGGGCTGCCAAAAAGCATATGAAATTTGATATTTTAAAAACATGTTATACTAGAAATATAATTGCAGATTATTTGAAATCTGCACACAAATATACATAAACTCAGCAGGTTTCATCTCAATCAATAAAGAATTCTAAAAATTTTTCGGAACCCATGTCCCTCTCAAGTGAAATTAAAGATTGTGTAGTCTGTCGAAATTGGGTATGCCATCGAACATCGTTCTTTCAGTCACATTGACCATAGCAATGCCTTCATTATGCCTATGTTCATCAAAAGCCTACATAATTATGGCTCGGGTGTTGCCTTCGGGCTGCATTGTGCAGTATCCTTGATGAAACTTGTTATGAGCTTTTGCTGCCACTCTCTTCACAGGCTGACCTCTACCTGTTGGGCTACGCCCTGGGGACTACCCTGACTGTTGTGCGGCCGAGTCAAGGAGGCAACGAAGACTACGTGAGCCGCTACCCGGAGTGGCAGGTTGGCAGTTGGCCCGAGGCTGTGCTCGTCGAACATGAGGGACGCTACTGGGCGTGCGCTACGTGACTGCCACTGCCTTCTGAAAGAACCCTCTTGTGACTGCCGCGTCGCGTGAACTCTCGCGAGTCATGGCAAACTGGACGCGTGCGGTGGTCGGACTCTCTACCGTGTTCCGACGTTTGCACGAGCCAAAGGTGGCACGAAATATCTGGTCCACTGCTCTTCTGCATTGTGGTAGCACCTGTGTCGTCTTCCCGAGACCTTTTCAGCGAGCGGACGGCGCACGAAGCCACTTTCGCGAAAAGTGGCGCACAAAGCATGCGTGGGATGTGGAGCAGCATCGCCGACGCAAACTGCCGGCCCCGACGATCTGGTTTCCACATTGTTTTCCTTTTGGCTGGCCTAATATGTAATTTTCTCGTTCTTTTTAATTTTTCTTGTTCTTTTTAATGTGTTTCTCGTTATTTTTAATAATTCATTTTTAATAATAATGCATCGGCGGCATGGATGGGTACATGGGTTAGAAACTGCACTTCATCTCATCTCTGCAGCTATACAGAACTTCAGACCGCTGTGCTGTTTCTTTGTGTAGAGAGGCAGTTCTGCACATAGGCGAGTGTAATGGTGGCTGCATTAATTTGTGGGCAATGACACATTTACTGGATTTGAAAGCTGTCATTGCGTGTTCCTCAGACTTGGAAGGGTGAACACTGATACACTCGATTCAAGTGAAGGCTTCCAACATACATGTGCTTTAGTTTTATCTTCCAACTCTGGGTCTAGTACACTGTTCTTAAGTCCAAGCCAACAGATTAGGCTCGGGGTTTTCAGCTTGAGTTCTTGAAACCTCATCTGGGTGCACTTTCGGTTTCAGTTACACGGCTAGGTGATGCCAAAGAGTGTGTAAGCACGAGACTCTATACGACCCTGCGCTTATAGCTTGTTCTCGTTGCTAGTGCATTGCACAAAACGTGGGAAAACGTTTCATCCCTGTCTGGTGCTGCCAGCTCAGAATACCGGCAAACGGGTGAGATGTATTTCTGTGTCTGTGTTGTACCTCCATGCTTTTGCACAAAGCGTCTGATAGGTGCACACAAAAGTTAGCACGCCTTGACCTTCTAGGAAAAGAGAACAATGTATAGGGTTATGTAAAGCGCATGTTATGCACAGCAGTTGCATCTGCCCAGCACTTTAAGCACAATTAAGCGGAGCACCTGGCAGAATTTGCGGCAAGCCAAACCTGTGCGCGCTTTCTCGGCAAAGTCATAAGCGTGAGCAAACTTTCACCGAGAGAACGATGATTGGCGTTTGTGTTGAAGTGTTCTGTAACGTGTTCGTTTTGTTCACGCTGCTGCCTTTGCTGCCTCTGCAAGAAAGAAATCGCTCGATTTGGTGCGTTCCCTGTTGTACTGCTCAGTGTTGCCAGACATGGCCATGACGTGCCTGCCGCCATGCGTCTTCGCACATGATCCCTCAAGCGTACCCTCTGTAGTACAAAGCAGTTTTGTTGAACTTGTTTCCAGAAGCATTCACGCAATATTGTTGGTGTACCAAACGGCCTTTAATCTACTGCTGGCTGGTTGGAGCTCCAAGTTGGCTGTAATGTGTAGAGCACCTGACCGAATGGCTGGCTCGTAGCGCTGCTCTTTCCTCTAAATACCATTGACAGCAGTTTTAAGGACAATTTAAAAATTTTATTTTTGCTCTTTCATGTTTAGCAATCTGAACTTTCTTTTGAGCACGTTAAAGAACCCCGGGTGGTGGTAATTTGCAGTGCCCTCCATTATGGTGTCCCTCATAATCGTATCATAGTTTTTGGATGTTAAACCCCATCAATTGTTATTATTATAACTTACTTTTGTTCATGGTTGGAAGCTTGCCATAACTATCGTTTTAAATTGACATTCTAAAGTAATGTTACCTCCAGCTGCCAAGTTTTAGCTATAAATTATTCTGCTTTATGCATTTAATTCGTTTTTATCTTTTATTTTGGAGCAAGATTTTTACCTTTAACAATGTTCAGTCTTTTGCACGCCTGTGTAAGGTGCTCAGAAAAACCTGTGCAGACAGAAGACCATGCGAACATATAAAAAAATTGACTGTTTCTTGAAGCTACAGACTTTGTGTGCTCGTGCCATCATGTGGCTTTTTTTTTTAGGTCTTAGAACAATGGAAAGCTGAGCTAGTTGGTAGGGATTCATTGTAGAATAAATCGTGATGTTCGCAAACACTGAAGCATGGGAAGAAAAACAAACACAAACTCCATGTATTGTCTTTTTCTCTTGTGTCTGTGCTTGCATGTCTTCTAAAAAAACTTAATATAGTTACCTTCTTCACACACTACAGTTGGCAAAAAAAAGGCTCAAAGGCTTATCTTTTCACAAGTATTTCCATGATCAACATGTGTGGCAATGCCTGGCGGTACACCCAACAATACTGCAACACAGCAGAGCAACGCTCTCTGTCACTGTTCCTTGCGAAATCAAACCTTGTGGCAGCTTGCAGCAGCATTCTGCTGCATTCGCAATGTGCTTGCGCAGAAAGAGGAGGCACAAGATGCCTCTAGAGCACCTGCACTCAATGTCGTCCTTCACGAATGTTCCTTACTGTACCTTTAACAAATAAGCTTACTAAGCACGCAATAATCTTGTTTCATTGACACACCTTCATCGCTGCCTCTCCCCACACTCTCTTCCTCTTAGATCCACACAGCTTTGAATAATTCCAAGTGTTCTTAAATATTCCTGCTCTAGACGCACCTACTCCACTTTGAGACTTTGAAAGCAGCACACAACTCTTGCATGGAGTGGTCACTATACTAGCTCTCCTCTGTGCTCCCTTGCCTACGGCTTCATTATTGGGAAATTTCAATCTACTCAAGGAGTGTTTCACAAGTGAGCCCTTGCTGTCGAGTGTTTCTCAGTTGGAGCGACTGCTTCAGTGAAAAGTATGTAGCAGTGCCCATACTTTGAGGACTAGGGAAGGAAATTTTCCTATAGGTGGAACAATGGATAAGGGAACAACTGTTCTTCCAAATGCAATACTTCTAAATGTGGCAGGGGAACATGGCCTTCAGCACTGGCTGGCTCCTTTGATCGTTTGAAAAATGTGGTTGTGCCCATGAAGCCCAACGTAAGCATGGTTGTTCAATGTACTTGAAGCAGGTGACGTGCACTGTGTGGCTAGTACGAGATAGGTAAACACATGCTGGCTTTACAATGACTACAGTGAGCAGTGGCACTGAGTGTTCGACAGCTTCGTAATTTTAAGAAAAGGATATGAAACTTCATTGTTGGTGCTGTGGCGCAAACCAAAAAACCAGTTACACTTCAAAACTGCCTGTAACAGCGCCAATGAGATGACCTAGACCAGCACCTCTGGAAACTGTTTTCCAAAGGAAAGACAAGTATTGATCGGGCTCTGATGCGACCGCACCAACTGTTCTCTAAAACAGCAAATATGGCGTATGTTTACGAATCTCCCAGTGCTGCACACAATTCTGTAAATAAGTAGGGAACTAGCTTCCATGTTGTGTGTTGTGCAACACTGGAAAGGCGCTTTTCTGTGCTCATGCCTCGCTGCTTTCTGGCGAAGCCGTACAAATACCTAAAATAAATGGGAGGCACGCTAAACATTCCCGCTCTTATACACGTTTAGCGCACACATACATTCCTCCTTGTGAATGAGTGTGTTCCTGTTGGTCAGTGACCTCAACGTTTTATTCCAGTGTGATCAAAACTGTGCTCACATGTCTGTGTTATGCATGTTTTTCCTTGATGCACTTGCGGTGTTGCACTGTCATTTATTGTCCGAGCTTTTCAGCACGACTTGTATTATGCTTTGTTCACCAGTACCTTAATGAGAGTGACCATGCCAAAGGTTTTTCTTGGTGTTTGGAAGATTGCCAAGGATTGTCATGTGAAAGATAGCTGTCTGAGGAGGGAGCCTCTGGTTACCGGCCGGTTAATTTGTGTGCCCATTTCTGCATGAGGGAGATGACAGCATCACACCTAGGTACCAATGGTACTAGAGCTGCAAAACGCCAGCTGCGGTGTCGGGTGCAGTATTGAATGGTTTCACATTCTGGTCAACACATGCTCTGCTAAACAAGTGCTCTGCAAACTTTCGTGGATTAGAAATTCAAGGAAAATTTTCCTAAAATGTCAAATCAAGCAGTAATGAGTGCAGTTTAAGGCCGGTTGTGCCCAGCTCCTCTATCAACACGGCATCTTGCACATTTGGGCTGGCTTGTGTAAAAAATGTGCAACAGGCAAAAAGTACTTCAAACTACATACCGCGTTTGCTTTCTGTGGACGGTGGGCAAGTACTTCACACGACAGTGTTGAGAGTTGCTGTTGGTCAAATGCTTGACCATGTACAGTTTCAGCATGTACAGGCAGAGTGAGAGACCCATTATTTTTCAGCCACGTCTCCCTGCCATGTACGTATGGCTATTATAAGCAATGTAAAGTGATGTAAAGATAGTAATAGGAGTTGAAATTCCTTGCACTAGGTAAGCACTGCTGTTGCCGTTTATCAAGTACTCGCCGGTAAAGCGAGTGTATCTAGGTCACGAGCATGCAACATGTGCCAGGGGGTCAGCAATGTGTACTATAAGAAATGTATGTGGCACTGTGTGCTCCTTTAGTTGACGCTGGGCTGCTGACTTGATGTTCAATGGATGTACGCACATGTTCAAATGAGTAGCGTTGATGGGCATTCAAGAATGTATTATACGAGGGTATATGTGTCAACGTTGCATCCTTGAAGGTCATTTGTCTGTGAATGCAGTCCGGCGCTCTTCCAACAGGCCAGCAAACAAGAGTTACCCCATGTGCGCTATTGTGTGAAAAGTGCCTTTAGATGTGAAATTCAAAGCAAGATGTAAATATATAAAATGTTCATGAAATCGATGTTCATGTCTCTTGAGTTTATCACATAAGGACGTACTGTATTAGTTTCCTACAAACATTACTGGACTCAACTCTCCTTGGCATGGTTTGGTGGGCATGAGAATGCTGATTAGTACAGATTTGCATAAACGTCATCCTGGCTTTATGCTTTTGAGGGTCTTGTAAAATCGCTATTTCCAACGACATGCAAGTGCAGTGATAAACAGGGATAATTCAGGTAATGCAAAGATTTACTGTCTTATATAGTTTAGAAATATGATTATTTGTGAATTTATATGAAGTGCAATAAGGTACAAGCACATCACAAGAGTGCAGAGTGAAAGAATGTTCTATGCACCGATGGCAGCTCCAGGGGCGGTATTTTGTAAGCATTCTATCTAGAACGGGGGAGGGATCGAACAAAAGGACGAGAGGGAGCTAACAGACGATAGGCAAGCTGAGGGAATTCAGAAATGCTTTCAACGCATGAAAAAATATAGAATTAATACAGCTCAACATCAATATTGACAGGCATTGTTTTTCAAAGCTTGAGATTGCAGAGCGGGATGACTAACAATTTATTTGTGTTTGTCTTGAGTGGATGCTAGGTGGTGTTGCAATTTCATGAGTCGTTCGGTGGTGATTCTCGGCACGGGTTTGGGGTAAGCCAGGCGCAAAACAGGGTAATTAGATTATCCGGGCTCAAGCGCATACATTTCGATCCAATCCACGTCGTCCGGAGACCGTTTTCTATCCATTCTATTGCTAGAACGCATGGAGGAAAGGATAGAACGGGGCCTCTGCCCGTTCTAAGCACATTCCGTGGCTATTCTCGCGTATTGACCGTCTGAATAGCCTCGACCAATCCCGTATGGCTCCCTCTCGTCCTTCTGTTCGATCCCTCCCCCGTTCTAGACAGAACGCTTACAAAATAGCCCCCCCAGAGTTCCCAATACAGTAAATTTTCTAAAAACAACTATATTGGTAAGGAGTGAGCAGGTATGAGAGTAAATTATGTAAATATATGTTCACTGCACTCCTCTTTGTCTGCAGAATCAACTGGTCTAATCAAGATGGTCTACTTTTAATTTGCTGCTGAGCAAGTAATCCCACATACCAATGTTTAGGTGACACTTAACGAAATGTAATAGCTTTATATTGCGACAGTTGTGCAGAATCCCATGCTTACTGAATAAGAGAAAGCTCGGAGGCCATGTATTTCGCAAACACGAGAAATCTCTCGGCCATACTTTATGCTTTTGTTGAATGCCATGCAGCGAGCGGTGCTACAAATAATAAGGCTTACCGTCAAATTTCTTCTATTTTACCTCACATTTCGAGTTGCTTTTTGTAGCAATATGTAGCAGCTGGAGCTAGTTTCAAGAAACAAAGGAAAACCAATACTGCTATAATAAACGACACTAAATATAAACACCATCCATCTACAGCTGCGCTTTGAACCTTGGCCTTTTCGAGTGCGAAGCGGACATTTTACCCCAGCACCACTTTGAGCAGCAGTGTGCAACTCTTAAACGACACATTGCAGACTATAGATCGCAGCGCCACAAGCAGCTTGACCCTGTTTAAGCTTCAGTTTCTGTACGTTGGTGCTGAGGCCGTTCCGAGCACTCCCCTGTTCTAGTACACTCTACCCGTGTACTGTGCAATGTCAGTGCACGTTAAAGAACACCGATGGTCAATATTTCCGGAGCCCTCCACTACGGTGTCTCTCATAATGATATTGTGGTTTTGGGACGTAAAACTCCAGATATTGTTATTATTAAAAGTAACCACAACCTTTTCATAACACAGACACAAAGAAAGCTTCCTAGTTGGCAGAAACTACCAGGTTACGACAAATCGTAACCTGGTAGTTTTGTCGTAAACTCCGAAAAGTTCCAAAAATTTGGGATGAAGGTTTTTTTTTCTGTAGCTTCGTGCAACCAAAAGGCAAAGGCCAATTCTTCTCTATCAGATAACCTTGAGTTGAAAAGTGCAAGTGCAATGAGTCAGCACTGTCATACACAGTGTCTGCATAACTATGAAGCATGCAGGATGCGTTTGACTACCAGGGGTTGTTTACTCTGATGCTGTATCTGAGCACATAGGCGTTTGCGCAGAGCGGCCGCAGGCAGTCGAACCCGCGACCAACATGGCAGATAATGCTAGAGACACGTAGAGTAGATCCTTGAACTTGCGGCGCAAACCCACAACGGGGGAAGTGGCCAAGTACATGTATGTATCGGCGCATGTGGTACGAGTGTTTTCTTCGTTCAACGTCTTTTGCGCTTCAAAGTTTTCCGACAAGCAGCATCTGGGTATGGTTTCGGTTAGTAATGACAACTGTTCCTGCCGTATGCACAATGTCAGCCATGATTTATTTGAACAGCTGTGAGCGCCTTGCCACACATCATGGTGCAAGTTGGCGGTCACATCTGGAACTTGCTTAGAGCCCCGTCTAGACGACGACAGATATTGCGCCGATAGTCGAGGAAGGTAAACAACAGATAACTAATAACGACTCTCGAAAGAAGCAGAAAACGGAAAGCGCCGAGCGCGCGAATGCCAGCAAACAACGAAGACGTTAAAGCCACGATTCGCACGCACGCACGCGACCAACGAGCTTGCTGTTAGGAATCGACGCCTTTCGGAGCCCAAGTACTGACCCTTTATAAACTACAACAGCGAAGGAACCGCAGGTAAGATGATCGGCGGTACCACCACAAACACGTCCCAAACAGTTCAGTCATTTCCTAGCCAAGGGTCGGCTCGGTTTTTGCGCAGCGTGAACTGGATCCGACGGGCCATGTCCTCGTCGTAGATGGCCTTGCAGATTTCGTAGTTGATTCGCCGTCGCGTTTTCGTCGGCTTCTCGTAGTACCTTGTGAGTCTGTAGCGGTCGAAGATACCTTCCATGCCCAGAATGCTAGGTTAATGGAAAGAGAGAGAAAAGAGCGCAAGACAACATGAATCGACGCGCCGCGGCTTTCAACTCTTAGAATTATGAACGATACATCTTCTAGTTAAAAGTAATACCGTTACTCGTAGCTTTCTCGCCCAAAGTTGGTATCTAGAGGAACGCTTACCGGTTCAACACACGCAGTGCTTCTTCGACTTGGTTGTTCTGGAACGAGAACAGTGCGGGCGAAGAAAAGTTTGTGACGCATGTTTGATGTGTTCGGGCAGCAGCTGCCGCTGCTCCTAGCACCGGGTAAACCACAGGGTAAAACTTCGTAAACTTCGAAACTCGCAAACTAACTCACGAATGGGTCAATTAGATGCGCACGCGCTAGCTAAGCGCCGCCATGACACTTTTCTCTCTTGTGTGTGATACCGATGTTGATCGTGTTGACAGCGCAGAACGTCTTTGTGAACATTATTTAATGATTGGTAGTTATCAAAGTCCATACCCCAGGCAAGGTATCTTTCGATTCAAGCGATTAATTTTAGGTTACGCTTTTGCATACTGTGAATGCGATATTTAACGATAGCCAAAAAATTCGTCACGGCCGCCATCTTTAGACACTATTTACGCTACAGCAGACGACAGATGAGATCAGTTTGATGAATGCGTGCGTGCTGTTCTGCGGCGCACGATTAAAATTTTCTTAGAAAATACGCACGTAATAACACTGCGTCGCACGGTGTTTACATCCGAGTCGCGGATGAATGACAGCGTTACTCTTTTTGAGCGAGCCATGTTATGTGAAACTACTTGACTGCACGCTACGCACAGGCTCGAATGTCTTCGCCCAGGATGACCTATTTCCGCTTTCACGTTTACGCCTGAAAAATAGCATGCCTTAAAAACAATAGAAGCACCGTGCGCCTGTTTCGTGAACACCTCACATCCTCTCTGCGTGCCCGTCTTCGAAGCGGATGCGGCGCGGCAGTCTCTCAAACGCCATGTCAAGTCAACATTTGGAAGGAGCCCCTCCGCGCTTACGCAACAGTGAACATCCGCGCCTATCGTTGCACAAATCCGTGAACCGCAGCACAAAACAAACGTAGCAAGTGATAGGGGTGAAAGCACGGAGCTTGTCTCGACTGTTAGTACAAAAACTCGGCCCACGCTTTCTACACAAAAAATGACACGCCTACCGACCCATTATTTGGCATATACAGCTTGTTGCGCCATCTGTGGGCAAATAAAAATACTACAACTCAAATTTTACTGAGAGAGTTTGCAATTATTAAATTTATTTCAATTCATAGATGGCATGGGCTCAACAGTTAGCAGAAAATAATTTCACAGGCAAGGCGGTTGCTTTTTGTAGTAGCGAGACTTGCACAATCAATCAGCTCCGGGAGCGAAAGAAAGGCCGGAAAAGGATGGACGGGCCGTCTAGCCAGCTCGGAACCGTACTATTGATCCTTTCCTCTGACCTGGGACGTGCTCGTGACGTGCGCGCATGCGCAGGCACGTTCGGGAGAGAAAGGAGGCGCGAGTTGGCCTTCGCCACTGGGCAGGCTCGCCTCGTGGCGTAGCCGGAGCCGATAGCAAGGGGTCTCACTCATCCTTTTGAATGAGGTGCGCGCGTTACCGCGTGTGAGGGGAGGCCAGAACTGTGTTGTCTGTTCAAACTGGAAACTTCCTGCCTTGAACATTTTCCTTTCCCCTGTAGAACGCTCCTTCGTAAATGTGCTCTTCATAAACTGACCACGGCTCGACGTCTCTCTTGTTTGTTCCGTCATGTCTCTCAGCTGGCAATCGCCGATCTTTACAAGGGTCCCAGACAAGAACGCTCCGAAGACATCGCCTCGACACATGTTTCGCGACCACAGCACCCCTCAACGGAGGTCACTGGACTCATCAGGTGCATATTACAATACCAATCTTGCAGAACAATCTTGCTTCTCCTGCGCTTTTTTTTATATTCTCGCTTCTCTTCTTTCTTTTCTTTCTTTTTTCTTTTTTTCCCGGAAAGTCACACCGGGGCGTAAAAAAATTCCTGCAACCTGTATAACACCGCCCATTTGACAGCGAATGCGATTGTATCAGATTTCTGATTGAAAAGGAGAACTGTAATGCCGGGCCGTATGATATCATTGATCGGGTCCGTTAAAGCGATTCCCCGGCGGGAAAACAATGTAGGTCATGCAAGCCATCAACAGTTGCTCACGCCGAATGGCCGTATCATAGCCGCGGAGATCCCTGCCGACCAGCTATATAGGCTTTATAAGCCTTATTGTTGCAAGCCCACTGTCGAACTCTGCGTGACTATCTACAGGCACTCCACATAACTTAGATAAGAGAGTGGACATCGGTATGGTGCAATCGAGTCCGTTCCGATATATTAGATCGTCCGTATATGATGTTAAAAAAAATAAAGAACATGAAAGGTGGAAGTGAAAGTTAGCCCAGGTTTATCAGCGAGGCGCCAGTGCGTTCGGATACATGTGCTATTTCGTTTATACGAAGGTGAAGCTTTCGCTTGTAAGTTAATTACTTAAACCGATATCGTCCAATGAACGGCTGTTACGGGCGTGACGTCACGCGTAGAGTGGCACGCGTCCACGTTGTTTCCAAGAAGGATAGTTTAAGACACTCATTGCTAAAGAAAATAGTTGTTACTGTACGTCTTTCACTTGGTGAATGATAAAAACAAAAAAGAGCACTGTATTTACGCCTTTCACCTGGTGAATAATAACAACAAAAGAACGTGTACTTCAGTAGACTCTTTGGACAGATAAATAGAAGGAAGTGTCGCGTCTTCTCGCAGGGATCCGAGACTGAAATGCACGGAGCTCGCAGTGCTGCAGGTGCTTGAGTGCCTTGTGGAAGGTCAAAGCCAGGGCCAGGATTTGTCTTACTGGGATAGGCATTCACGAATGAGTTCCCTGTGGAGAGGGAGGGGGGAGGGGGGTGCATGGATGGAACTTGTGTGTTGTGTTTTGACTAAAAGGACTTCTTTTTGGGCGAGTTGGTGCTTAGATTGCGTCCGTATGCTCGACTGTGGTGCAACACGCATTTCGCGAGAGAGCGGATAGCGAAGAAAAGTGAAGCGTCAACTATAGCAACTATGTAATGACACTCCCAGAAACATACAGAAAAAAAAAACAGACACACCTTCACGCATGCGTAAAGGGCCAACGTGTGATGTGGAATGACATGGTCAAGATAACATGTTGTCAAGAAAGCTCATTTGTGATGAATGTAAAGTTACGGGATGTGTCACTGACTGAAATGTTGGTAGTATAGTCATTAAATGGTCGACGTTGGCTCTCCACTTTCTTCTCTTTTTCATAACCCATTTTCACGAAGTGTATTTTGCGGCACAGTCCAGTGTTTTGACTATATCTAGTGTGGAGAAAGGAGGTTGCCCCCCCCCTAGGTGTGCGCAGGGTTTCCCCTTCAGGGGGGGGGGGGGGGGGGCGAAGGTTCGTCTAAGCGCCCCCCCCTCCCTATTAAGTCAACGTATGGGGCAGACTTCGCGCCCCCCACTCCCTATTAAGTCAATGTATGAGGCATACTTTGCGCCCCTTTTCGCAGGTGACTAGGGGGGCGCCCCCCCCTTGCCGTCGTGCGCACGCCTATGCCCCCCCCCCCTCCCCCCCGGACATAGTAGTTCACAACACCGCAGCGTCTCATTTGTTTGCTCTTGCCTCGCTCAATAAGCGTCATTGTTTTTTCTCCACAAGGCAATGAAGAGGCCTGGACCAGGACCGAGTCCAACGTGGTGTCGGCTCGACCATTTGCTGGACAGTCCGGGGTACGTTGAGAACCACATACTATAGATACGTCCTATACCCAAGGGCGTCCGCAGAATTTTTTCCAGGGGGTTGCATCGGCAAAAAAACGGAGGGGGGGGGGGGGGGGGCACTCAGCACCGGAAGCCAAATTTCCGTGACATGACCGTACAACGTGCAAAGTTGGCTAGCAATCCTGAAGATGGTTTTACATGGATATACGAGTAATGAGTGTGCTAATCAAACTGTATAGCTGTTGCTACTGCACAGAAAAATTTCCAAAATTCCAGGGGGGGGGGGGGGGGGGCAACCGCCCCCCTTGCACCCCCCTCCGGACGCCCATGCCTATACCTACCTTGCACCGCGGATAGCGGCACGCGTACTCTCTGTGCTTCACGTCACGAAAAAGGCGCCTTACGATAGAAACAAGGGCCTCCGAGACACGGAACCAACGCACGCTTTCCCCTTCGTCCCGGAGCGAAGTTCACGATCTCGGTCACGGTTTACATTCGGACTCACGCGCGCGGCGGTTTTCAAAACGGAGCCGGATTTCCCGGTCCTCTCTATACCGTTTACCTTGTACGCTGCCGCAAAAACTTTTTAATCGTTTAATACGCCTGTACGCATAATGCGAACACGAGTACACGTGTTTTGTTACAATAGCGCTTGTTTGAGCAGATATACTTCGCGTGATCGCGGTTTTTGGAAACTGGGCCTGATTTGGCGGTTTTCTCAATGGTTGTGCGTGTCTGAAAAGTCGCGGGAAAATAATAAAAAAAAAGTCTCTTAACGCACCCTGTCGCATGGTGTGAACATACGAGCACACGTAGGCGTTTCGTTAATTATAAGAGCCCTGGTATCGCAATATCCATAGGCGTGCGCACGAGGGGGGGCAGAGGGGGGGGGGGGGGGGGGGGCGGCGCCCCCGCTAGTTACCTAAAAGAGGGGGGGGCGCAAAGTCTGCCCTATAGGTTGACTTAATAGGGAGGGGGGCGCTGCGATTAACCTTCGCCCCCCCCCCCCCCCCCCCCGATGGGGTGGCCTGCGCACGCTTATGGTAATATCGAAACTTCGCTTCAATGTTAATGCCTTCTTAAAAGCATTTGAAAACTTTTTAAAGCCTCGAAAGGCTCCTAAGAATCTTAGACTACGCCGGTTCACATAATATGGACGTAGGTAAGCGCGTCTCACTTTATCGGGCGCGTTTGTTTAACGTCGAAACGTAACATAGGCAGCTCATATGCGTGCGCGTGGAACTGCGAAAGTTCAACATATAGACTAGAGAGAATCCTGTGGCCGTACTAGCATCCGAAAATATTGCCAAACTTTTTCTTTCGTATCTTTTAAGGAGAAATTGCGTAATACGCATCACGATAAAGTTTACAGCGTTCAAACTCAGGCAAGAGAAGTATTGACGAGGTGCGCGATTTTATTCAATGAATATAGAGATCGTACATATTCGATGAATTACTTTGTTCAATGAACGGGTATCTATCAAGGTGAGCCCGGTGATTCCAGGACAGCTACTGCACTGGAACGATATCCACATTTACGCCTTCGTGGCACTATACGGTCTGTCTATAACGCATACTAATAAACTACGAGTATTGCTGCCACAAAACACTTTCTCACTCGTTGACCCTATGTACTTGCTACTACTTGTCACTTATTGGCCGCAATCTCCGAGGTCACATGACCCCCGCCCTCTTGACAACCCACGATCCTTTGACTGCCACAGAACAGCAAGAACTGGATTTTAGAAACAGCGTAAAAGGCACGACAGCTATGGGAAGAAGTGCACAAACCAGACGCCGTCTTTCGTGATTTCGAAGTTTCGAAAAAAAAAATAAATAAATATGTCAAGCGACTCGCCCGCTTGCCCACTGCACTGCAGATAAACTGGACTGCGTCGGACACTCTTCATGACACTCTGACCGTCCCTGCTCTCCTGGGTGCACGGTGGCATCGCCCCTCCAGGTCACCTAAGAGTGAGGGGGGGGGGGGGGGGGCAATACTTGCCCCATAAAACTTAGGGGGGGGGGGGTGGAGGCGCTGCGACGAACCTTCGACCCCCCCCCCCCCCCTTCACCACCACCACCACCACCGCCAACCCCTACACACACTGTTTGGGAACACTGTGCACATGCTCCTTATCATCTCGCCGATTTGAAGCTGTCTATGGATTGGTTGTCTAAGACTTGGTGCTGTCTAAGACTTGGTGATTAGCTGTCTAAGACTTGGTGAATAGACCACGCCTGTGGAAGACACCGACGGCGGCTTATATGAACATCGCTTAATACAACGCGCCATAGAGATGTGCGGGTCCGCTGGTCCTCATTAACATGCACGCAACACGGAAACGCTTTCACACCCATTTGCAGGCGCCCGCGACACGTTTACCGCGCGCAATGTCTTCTTCCTCAGTTCGCGCACCTTCTTCTTCTTCTTTCGCAAAGTATATGCGGATAGCATATCGCTTTATGTAACATCACCTGCCGCTTGCCTGTGCGCCGCGTTTCCATACGCGCACCATGGCTCCCACGTGCATGCACGAGGCGCGGTAGAAAACGTGCATCACGAACTCGGCGAGCCGTGCGTTCATAACAGATTCGCCTCTGCGTACGCTCTCTCTTTCTATGTGCGCCACCTCGTACGGATTTCGAAGGCACGCGGCACGAAATAATGAGCCCGTATACGGACTCGCATTCATTACAAATTGTTTCGCTTCCTTTCCTGCTCTTCGTAAAGTTTTTGTTTCACCTGACCCGGTCTCTTTTTGCTTCTTTTTTTTTTTTTTTCGACACGACGTTACCTGCGAAACCCTCGGACCAGCAGGTGGAAGGACTGCATGTTGAAACACGTCCAGAGTGGCACATGTGTGCTACGTCTGCGCCCGCGCGTACTGTGTAACAGCTTATTTTTTTCCCCTTGAATGCGATGTTGGGATACTATAGAGAACGATATTGATTGAGCTGCAGTGCTAAACTCTTCAATAATTAACAGGGGCGTAGGCAGAAATTGTTTTCGGGAAGGGGGGGGGGGGGGGGGACACCTCCTTGATCTGAAGTGGGGGCCGGACACGCAAATGGTCATTTTGACCTGACCTGAGCTATGTATGATCTGAGCTATGTATGTCCATGGATGGATGGTGGAACTTTATTATAGTCCTGAGGGCGAAAAATATTTCGAGGGGATGGGGGGGGCACGGGCCCGGTGTGCCACCCCTGGCTACGCCACTGGTAATTAATAACTGTTGGGCTATTACGTCCCAAAACCACGATAGGATTATGAGGGACGCCGTAGTTCGAGGGCTCCGGAAATTTAGACAACCTGGGGTTCTTTAACGTGCAAACTGAAATGTAAGCGTACGGGCTTATAGCTTTTCACCTCCATCGAAATGCGGCCACCGCGGGCGGGAGTCGATCCCGCGAACCTTCGGGTAAAGAGTAGAGCACCATTATTGTAGGCGTGAGCAAGGGCCCGATTAGGGGGGGGGGGGCACAAAGTGTCACCGCAGCACCCCCGCCCCCCCCTCAGTTGGTAGAGTGCAAAAGACAACTTGTTTCACAATGGATGAAAACATTTAAAGTGAACCGATTACGTGCTTTTTACAAAAGGCTTGGCCTTGGTCCCTGGCTTTCCGGGAGTGAAGATAGGAAGTAAAGAGTTTTGGGAATGTATCATCAAGGCTTTTCGGTCACCATTATAGTCAAAAACCATTGTGGCCATAAAGCTGCTCTTTAATTAAACAATGACGCGACAGTTCCTACTAAGAAAGTATAAGGCAAAAACCTTGCCTCCCCGCCCCCCCTTAAGTGATTAGGGGCGCCCCCCCCCCCCCCTTATGCCCTCCACGTGCGCACGCCTATGAGCACCATAACCATTAAACCACCGTGGCGGTTGACAGCATTTTTTGCTAGTCTCCGCTGTTCCGACATTGGCCTGGTAGCTCGCGGTTCATGCATGGCCACATGACTCCGCATCACTCGAATGACCGTTTATAACTAGGGGTGTGCGAATAGTGAATTTCAGAACCGAATAGAATACGAATAAGAATCGAATATCGTTCGAATACTTCTCGCATAGTAAGACAACCATTTCCACAACAAACCCTAGAATTTCCAGAACAATTTCATTTCAAAGAAATGTGCACTAACTTTAAGCAAGGGACCTTACGACTGCTTTTAACAAAAAAAACAAAAGACAAAAAAAATGTCACAATCATGTAAATTAAGGTAAGCTTGTATACAGCAGTGACAGCCTGCGAGATACATACGAACTATAGGTTGAACTACAGCAGTTGCTTCAGTATTCAAGGTCATCATTCGTCATCACCTTTTAAATAAAACTGAGACATAAAATTGGAACAGTGTTTCATATATCGACGTAATCGCGAATCTCTTGTTGATGATAGTGGATCAGACACCTCCTTAGGCGACACTGGACAGGAACGCCTTCATCCGGTGTTCAATATAGCCTCGATAGTCCCGTAAAAACATGGGTTAGATACATCTTAGTAATTCAATAATTAAAACAATAAAAGTGATCCCTCACTGCCGCAACGTTTTGTTCTTTTGGTGTCTTCCCGTCGGGACCGAATATTCGAAAAGTACTCGAAAGATATTCGGTATTTCGAATATGCACTATTCGATTCGAGCACCGGAATCGAATAGAACGCGATTCGATTCGTTGCTCGAAATTTTCGAATATTCGCACACCCCTACAATATTTATCAATCATTTCAATCTATAATTTATTGTGCATAGTAATGGTAGTTACAGTTGGGGCTTATACAGATACAGAGGGAGGTCCCAAAGTCAACAGACTGTACAGGGGACCTCCCATGAGGAATAAGTAACAAAAGTTTAACGCAGCTAGATATGTACACAAACTAAACCACTGTAGCAAAAGAAGCATTAACACTAACATGCTTTGAATTATAAGAAAATAGGCTAAAAAAAGCGGTGATGATGAAATGATTATGCTTATTGCAAATAAATTCGAAGGTTGAATTTGAATGCGTGGGAATGGCAGAGTCTTAATATGGCACGGTAATAAGTTCCAGAGTTGTGTGGCTGAGAAGTTACTAGTGAACTTACCATAATTAGTTCTAGGTTTCGGTAATAAATAGCTGTTGTTGGAAGCGAAACGGGTAGACAAAGAGTGAGGATACTGGCTTTTGGTAATTATGGGGAACGGAAGCTTTCCGTTGATGGATTTGTGCATCAGTATTCCGAGTGAGTATTTGGTGTAGTTTTCCCACCGACAGAATGGAAGCGAAACGGGTAGATCGCATTTATGCGATCTTTCAACTATTCCGCAGTAAGAAATTTGTACTTAACATGTGGAAGTGTACAGTAGTACGGGGTCTGTTCGTGGTGTGCCATGTTTTTCTGGGACAATTTTCTTTGGGCCGTTTCAGTGTGCGTACTTTTGCTTTGGCTGTTTCGCTTGTCGAGCGAGGAGACGAGCCCTCCTACAAAAGCCGCCAAGGTTACGACGCGACGTGGGCGCCGGTTTGGCGAAATGTGTCGTGAAATGCTTTTCGTGAGTGGGTTCGAAGGCTGCATGCCGCCTTTTGCCGCACCCGTCAATTTCCCGAGGTCGTCGCATTGCTGCTGCATTCCGATTTCGAAAGCTACCACATTTACGACGACAAGTTATCCCTTAATTGTCGAAACTTTTGCTGCAGACACACACAAGCGTTATTAAGCGATGGTACAATTAATGATTCTGGTGTTAACGTCGCGATAAAAAGTCTTGCAGTTTTTACAGTAATGAAAGATCTGTAAATAGACTTATATATTCAGATGTATGTATACCCCTGTGGGAGGCACTGTTGCACACGAACTTATTGGCAGCGTCGAGCGTCTATAGCTTCATTTTTTTTTCTACTTTATGTGTAACAGTGTGAGCCACAGCGAAGCCTAAGAACGAAACATATTGATAGTGTGATGGAGCGATTAATTGCGATGTCAGGTGCTTGACAGTTTGAAAGGTGATTTAGATGAGACGATTACGGCCTCCCAGCTAATTCGCTTTGATGACGGGTGACTTTTATAAAACGGAAGCTTGGGATAGTTGGTGATTTGGAATCAACATGTTTGCACAGCGCAAGAAGGACGAGGACGTAGCGCCCGTGTTGTTTCCTCCCTACGTCCTCGTCCTTCTTGCGCTGTGCAAACATGTTGACTTTTATAAATAACATATGAAAATGTGGCTCTCGTCTAGATCTCGTCCCGGTTGCAACGTCACGCTTGGATAAATCTTTAAAAACGGAAAGGAAACTGTCGTTTTTGTGCGGAACTCAAACGTCGGAACGACGTCGAGGCCGGCCGGGAATCGAACCAGCGACCTCATCGTAGTTAGTCCGGAGACTGCCTCACGTATTCGCACACTCGGGGCGTCGAGGAGCTGCGTGACACCAAGCTCGAACGCGCATGCCCTTGCCGATCGCGTCGCTTCCGCGGTCGGCGCGCTTTGCTTTGGGAGAGGTGTGGCGCTGCCCACCGAAATAGCGGCTACGCGATGACAACACCGAAAAAAGCACACGCGGTACAACAAGGCCGACGATTGAAGAGCACAAGGCGAGAGAGAGAAGGGAGGGGAGGGGGGGGATTGAATACTAGAGGAATGAATGAAGTAGGCAAGAGAAATTGAGGCGACGAAAGAAGAAACGACGAGAGAAACAGGAGGCTTAGCAGAATCGAGGGGGAGAGGGTAAGGCGCAGCAGTAGGTTATTCGAGGTGCGAACGAGAGGAGGAGGAAGAGGGTAAAGGCAAAAGTTAGCGAGGAGTCGATATGGGTACTTCGATTGGTCGATTGGTGCGTTTTGGCGGGTCTGCTAACATCCACTGCATCAAAAGAAGATTGCATAGAAGTAAGCTTATGCAGATACAGAAACACAATACTGGCACAAGTGACAATCTTCCCTCGAGAGCGCCGTTTTTCTGATCCTAAGGCTGCTCATATAAAACCCTGTGCGACTTCCTCGAGTAAGAGTACTGACAGTTGGGCGAGTTGGTACTGATTCGCAACATAAACACGGACAAGAAGAAATTTTAGACACCGCGGGCGCAAAGTCACAACTGATTTACTTGAAACCACAAAATGCACCATCTCGTAGGTTTTCGGGTCCACCGGCGGGGGGCGTTTGTGATCCTCGAAGATAAAAGTGCATTTTGTTGTTTCAAATGAATCAGTTATTAGTTCGCGCCCGTGGTGTGTATTTCTTCTTGTCCGTGTTTATGTTGCGCAAAAAAACGGTCATTCCTCGAGTAGTCAGGCCTCGCCTGCCGGCTGCTTTACCGGACGTAGCGCCGGTGTTCGGGGCCAGGGTGACATATTCTTTCAAGGAGGTGGCTTCACAAGCGAATTATGAGG
Organism: Rhipicephalus appendiculatus; assembly: GCA_030522465.1. Lineage (NCBI taxonomy): Eukaryota > Metazoa > Arthropoda > Arachnida > Ixodida > Ixodidae > Rhipicephalus > Rhipicephalus appendiculatus. The sequence continues at coordinate 2,534,548 of JALIZH010030874.1, read as the reverse complement.
CATTACTTCCTTTCTGTGTACATTCCCGAGCAGTATGATTCTGTACGAAATGAAACACCGAGTCCGTGTTTAAACTTGTAATGTACCTACATGCGTAGGCGTACGTATGCACGGCTCTTCATTAGGAGGGGGACGGGGGGGGCAAGCATCACCGTAGCCTTCCTCCCTCCCCCTTAATTACAGGTTGAGTCCGACAGAAAACAAGCTTCGCCATGAATGCAAAAAAAAATGCAAATGAAGCGATGACGTGGTTCTCACAACCGCGTGTCTTTGGTCCCCGGCTTTGCGAGAGCGAGGGTGGGAAGTACTAAGCAGTTTTGGAATGCGATATCAGGGTCCTCGGTCGTCGTTATCGTCGAAAAAGCTGCGTGGCCATAGCTCTGCACTTTGAACAATATCGGGACAGGTCCGACTGGGTTCAGGGTTTGCGGCAGACTTCGCGCACCCCTTCGATGATTAGGGGCCCTGTCTCGCGCAACCTGATTCCATTTATGCGAGCAAACTTCTTAATTTCATCACCCCAGCTAACCTTCTACCATCCTCGGCTGCATACACGCCGTGGCATTCCGTTGCTTCGAGTTGACCATTGGTCATCTGCTCTACGCAATAAGGGACCCGCAGCCAGGTACCGCGCTGTTCGTTCTCTGACCTGCCATGCTGTCATCCCGTCCATTAATGTCGCACCTATCAATTTCCGTTCTTCTTAAAGCCAGTTGGCTAACGCCGGTTTGGCACACACCGTCCCCTTTGAGACCTCGAGTCATGCGGAGAAGGTACCCCCCCCCCCACACACACACACGAAGAAACACGCGCCAGCTGCGGCGGCACTGGGTCAGCAGCGTAGGGGCTGCGCACTCGGGGCGAGAGTCGACGGAAGCGAGCCCCGACGCCGAGAAGGTTGGAGCGAGTGATGCCGGCGGCACACAAACCCACGACCGCATGGGAGGAGGGAAAGGGGAAGGGAAGGACGGCGAGGGAGAGAGGTCCGGCCCCGCATAGAAACCACCCACAAGAGCAAGAGAGAGAGAAGGGGGAGAAGGAGAGCGAAAGCCGGCAGCGATCCAACGTCTTCAGGTTCGGGTTCTCTCGTAATAGACGCCGGCCAGCAGACCGCGCAGCAGAGTTTAGCACCGACGTCAACAAGTCGCGATTTTCTGCCTGCCGCTCCTCCCATCCCGGCCTTTTGATTGAGATCGCAGCGTCGTGGGGGCGAAAGTGAAACCGAGAGATCGGTCGTGCCTTGTATTTTTCTTTGAAAGTGTGTGTTGTGTGTCCCTGTGCGGTGTTCGCGAGGTGCTGCGCGCACATGGGTGATTCGCGAGAAGACTGCGGTCGTGAGTTTTGAAAGGCGAGGATCGCTTGAGAAGTATACGGAGACGGCTTGAAAGACCAGTGCACGTTGCGGCGTAGACACAACAGCTGTGGGAGGAAATCGTCCCGGACGCGCCGTTGGTGATCGAGATACAGGGCAATGTCGTTCAGCGGCATCAAGGTGAGAAAAGGGTCGCAGTCGGGCCATCCACTGACGCTGCAGTTTCTCTCGGTTGTGACTCAAATTTAGACGCTGCGTCGGCGCTTATACTACGATGAATTTTGCTGATGCTGGATTTTTTTTCCACCTGACCATGCGACGTGCGGTCATTCTTGCTTGCACAGTTAGTCTAGTTTTGATGCTTTAGACTGACGCGCCCTTAAAACTTTTTTCTTTTTTTTTCGTATACTTGTGGCTACCTTTGATACAAATACACGATGCAACACACCATACACCGTGAACCTACTCCGTAATAACCGTTTTGCTCGTTATCATCCTTTTCATTTTGTTCATCATCGTCGCATATACAAAACGGCATCAATGACTGCTTGACAGTACTACCGAAGTGAATTCAAAACTATACATTGTGATGCATGTTTGGATCCGTAGCCGGAGCATTTTCCCCGTTGCAGAATGTTCGTTTCATCGCAAACTTGAAATTGACATTCCTGCATTCTTGAATGGTCCTTGCGGTGCGTTGTCTAACTTCACTGAGCTAAAATTTTCATCAATTCTGAAGTGTTATGTGCAAAAGCATGTTATGAATGTGAGGCACGGGCGTAGGCAGAATTTTTTTTTTTTTTGGGGGGGGGGGGGGGGCACCTCCTTGATCTGAAGTGAGGGCATGGCAGGCACATGTGGTCAAGTGTCATTTTGTGCCCTGTATGTCATGGCAAAAAAAATTTTCGGGGGGGGAGGGGGGGGCACGGGTTTGGTGTGCCACCCCCTGGCTACGCCACTGATGGGAGGTATGCCACAGCGGGAGACTCTGGGTTAATTTTGTAGTCAAATAGTGACCTACCCGCGACCGAATCAAGTAAGAATTCGGTAGTTCCAGGAGCGAATCTAATCTAATATTTTTCGACTATTGATTAGCCGTTATTGTTTGTAATAACACCTGATGGAGCATCCAGGAACATATAAGCGTACTCTTTGCACGCTCGCAACACTTCGAAGAGTGCGAACGGTCGTTGTACTCCCGGCAAAGTCTCGCTTTAAGACACACCTTGCGGCACGCCGTATGCAATCAATTTTGCGTGTATTTGTGTGCAATCGACATTTTGAAATACTCAAAAGCTATTCGAAAAATATTGATATTTTACGAATAGCGCTTATTAGATTCTAGGACAGTAACAAATAGGACACTATTTGATGCAGTATTAGAAATATATCCTAATGATCCCGCACCCCTGCCCGTAGGAGTGCGTACGGGGGAGGGGGGGGTGCAGTAGGGACGCCCCCCCCCTGGTCACCTATGAAGGGGGGGGGGGCGAAAGCTGCCCCATACTTTGATTTAGAAGGGCTGGGGGGCGCTGCGATGAACCTTCGCCCCCCCCCCCCCCCTGTTGGGGAACCCTGCGCATGCCTATGCCCCTACCACTCATATAGTCTTTAATTCGCTTGCACCGCCCTCGCCGGCCTATAATTTTCGCCCCTTTTCCATATCGGGATCGACGAAAGCAGAGCGGATCCGGACTATAGGCGACGCTGACGTCTAGAGAAGTAGGTCAGTTTGTTAATGAATGAAGAAAGAAAGAGCCTACAATGAAGGCGTGGCCGCGTTGGAGTTGATGAGCAGCGTAGGTGGAAGTGCTTACGAGCATTCATTCAGTCGTCCTCGTCCTATAAGCTTTGCCTGTAGTTCGCACGATAATAGGAGTAAAATGTACACAACAGCGTTCATGATGACGTTCGCGATATATGATGTTTATTGGTGATTTTTTTTTAGAATTCAATAGATAGAAGTTCACAATGATGTGCAGGCTCTACCGGGCGAACATTAGCAAATTGGGTAGTTTGTAGGGGTGTGCGAATATTTGAGTTTCCAATCGAATAATACCTAATCGAATAATTCGATTCGACATTCGATTAGCTAGTATTCGAACGGTTCGAATAATCCGACTGGACGAATATCTAAAATGCGAGAAAGGCCGAAGTGCAACTTGGTTAGGACGGGGTGGCTAACACTGACGCCAACATCGTTAAACTTCGTTAAACTTTTACATTTCGTTGGAATTTTCACCGATATGCTGGTTCAAAAGCGAGCGGAAGATTATTTTGAAGGAGAATATGTTATTTCCGCATGTCATGGCTCCAGCAAAGAAGGATAGGAACAGTCTGGGAGACTCGAACTGCTAGCGTCAAAAATAACCAGCACACTGAGCTCACACCTTATATCAAGGGGTTCAAAAATACACTGCGCCCCTGATCCCAAGAAAGGGTGATCATTTTAAATACTGGAAAGAGCACGGAGCTGCACTTTATCCAGGTATCGCCAAAAGTGCTCTGCGATACCTTTTCCATCTCTGCTACTGAGGTGCCCACTGAGCGCATGTTTTCAACTGCAAAAAACACCGTAACATCACGGCGAGAGAGCCTGAAGCCAGGTCATGTGGAACAGCTTCTGTTTCCGCATGAAAATTTGTAGTCTTTCGGCAGCCGTCACTCACCGCGTTATGTGCTTGAGGACATGAGCAGATTTCATTTCTTTGTTATTTCGTTTAATTTTCGAATTAAATCTTTTGTATTCGATATTCGATTCGATACTGGATATTTCTGGCCATTATTCGGTACTATTCGATTCAAAATTCGACTCGAGATGAAATTTCACTATTCGCACAACCCTAGTAGTTTGTTTTATCATCAGTGGTGCACAAACAATATTGACTGGGAGAGTGGAAAGAGTGGAAAGATGACCAAACGACAGGTCAAATAATTACATATTGTACGAGCTTTTGCATGTCTTTAACATTGGATAAACTTAGTTGGGCCACCACGTATGTTCGAAAAAAAAAAGGTACCATTAAATGGCTAACGGGGACAGGGGGGCAGTCCAGCCCCGGAGTAAAAACTTTACTAGGTTGGACATGAGGTATAGCGTTGACCCTCTATAGTTGGATACAACTAAGAAGTCCGGAGAGGCCCCACCCAGATGATCGAAAAGCGGCAGCCGATCGCCTCCACGACTAAGGAAATAGCCCGCTCGTGTACTCGGCAATGTCCTCCAATGGTTCCGGCTGTCCGGCTCATGACGTCAGTCTAGAGTGCGCGCCCTATTGGTGCAGGCTTGTGTGCATCTGCCTTTGAGGAGGAAATTCCGTGGACTTCTAAAGTTGTATTTGCGACTACAGAGAACGTAAGGTACGTCGTCCCTCCAGCTCCATTTGTGAGCTCTGTGCGCATACGTCTCGAAGTGCAGCGCCAGGTACCGTAGCATCTTGCTTCTCGTGTACTGTAGTACCTTCCCTTCCGCGTACTGTAGCACCCGCCTCCTACGTAACACCTTCACTCCTTGCACTATAGCACCTTGCCCACTATTCACTGAAGCACCTTGCTTACCATGTAATGTAGCACATTCCTTCCCGTGTAATGTACCTTTCCTTCTATGTGCTGTAGAACCATCTCTTTCATGTACTGTAGCACATTCTCTCCAATATACTGCAGCATCTTGCCTCCTATGTAATGGAGGACCTTGCCTGCCATGTAGTGTAGCACCTTGCCTCCAATGTATACGCACTCTTTTCAGTGGTGCGCCCATCACAACCGCTATATAGTTCTGATCGTCGGGACAGACGTGTGCTGTCTCGGCGTTGAGGCGTCAGCCTACAGCTGACGCGTCCCTGAACCCTCCGCGACGTACGGCAGAGATGTCAGTATGTCAAGAGCTCCGGCGCCGCAGACGTCGTCCTCATCGCCACCTACGCACACACGCACGCTCCATTTGTTTGACGTGTGTGCCCGTCCGTGAGTGCGCTTCCTAACTCGGCGGCGTCGTGAGTGCGTCTGCGTTCGCGGTGCCGAACAAAGCGAGTTAGCACACCTATACGCTTAACACCAGCACACACTTGCATCGGTGCTCGAAGACTTCGTTTCTCTGGTTGTACGGCTCCGCGGCTGCCCTCGCTAAGAATAAACGCGCCCAACTCTTCGCGCCCTCCTCCTCTGCTTTCCTCGGGCCTCTCTTCTCGCTAAATCCCACCACAACCGTGCCTATTAGCCCCGTGCTTCCTTCCCACTAGTACCTTCATTTCTGGCACGAAAAGAAGGTGGGAAGGAGGTGGAGTGGAAGGCGAGGAGGAGGAGGCCTGCGTGGCCGCACCGCGCCATGCCACGCCGACTCCGAAAGGCCCCGGCCGCGCCACCGGAAGAAACGCCACAAAACAGTTCTCGCGTTTTTTTTCTTTTCTTGAGGGAGAGGCGCCCGCATCTGCAGCAAAAGCGGGCTATATAGCTCCAAAGGGATTGCGGAAGCTTCTGCAGCTAACGGGCCGCGCGCGCGAACAGCGGGGCGTCCAACTGACCACTATTCGGCGCCCGTTGAAGCACTGCAGTGCGCGCGTGCACCTTATACCCTCTTTACACGAGTAGTATAGTCGACCCCGTTTTCTTGGCTGTAGCTGGTTTTCTGACTCTCTGTAGAGTTACCAGCTTGAATCACGTACTTGCTTTTTCGTTCTTTTTTTTTCTTTTTTCATCTGTTTTCTCGTTTTGAAGGTCACGTGCATGCCGCTCATTAGTGTGAGCGGAAAAAAAAATCGTGTTGTGCGATTTACCGAGGTTGCATCATTCGCGCTGGTACGCGAACTTGAAGAAAAAGAAAAACACAGCACTAGGAACGACATGGCGGCAGGAAAAGGCAAACAGAGGGCTGACTAACAACCAAAGATTTATAGATCACTCCCCTCCCCACCCCCCCACCCCCCAATACAGGTGGAGCCCCACGTACCCTCCCCAAATTACTTCTGACACACCGCATTTTCTCGCATATTACCCGCCCCTGTATACAATTTACACCCCACACTTTAGCTTTACAAAAAGAAAAAAGAAATGCATTTACCCGCACCCCCCCTTTTCAAACACAATTTTTTTTTGGTGCAGGTTATATGCGAGAAAATACGCTATATCACCGCACACGCGATTTGGTAGCATGCCCCCCCAAATTAAAACCGTAGATGTTCGCCTGCTAACGAATAGTTACTGCGTTTTCACCTCCATATGTACTTAGGAAACAACCCCAACAAACAAATAAGGACATGATATTTCCCAAGAAGGGGTGCTGTGTCATATTCCGATTTGATTATTTCGATTAGATATAATTTTTAATTCTAAAATGAATATACTTTCTTCGTGCGCAGAACCTTTCAGCAAACGGGGCGTTGTCTGAACGATCGCCTCAGGGAGCACGCAAATCTCATGCGTGGATCAGTGGGCAGCCACTTGGCAAGTCACTGGGCCAAGTGCGGGTGCACCCCCACGTTTGATGATTGCCAAGTAATGGCAAGATATAGGGACAAGAGGCCACGTGAAATATATGAAGCATTTTTGATTCGCAAGGCAGGAACTGAGTGTGTAAGTGCCCCGTCTATTAACTTGTTGGACAATGAATACGAGTATCTTTTTAGTTGAAATGTGATCGGTTGGGAGCTTATTCTGTTCCCTTACCGCTAGCGGGAAAAAAAGGTGTTTTGAAATACATCTGTTCGATATAGTCTCGTATGTACTACCTATACCACCCGCTTGCCTATGCGTGAAATTATATTAAAAAAAAAAAAAAAACCTGAGGGACTGCACCAGTCTGTACACCAAGTGACTTATTTTACCACTGCGAGAATTAAAAAAAGGTGACCTAGGGGTAAACAGCAGGAAGCAAGTCAGTAAGCTGGGTTAATTGAAGAGGCGTAGATTACTTACCGGAGGCGTAGATTTCCCATTTTCTCCGGGAGAGGGGACCCAGACAGCGACACTCGGAGGGTAAGGGGGGTGGGTGGGGTGGTAGGAGTCGCAGCTGAAGTACTCTCTGCATTGGGAAAGGTACACAAAATAAACCAATGTGAACTGTGATCAAAATTTGACGTTAGTCGCAGCTAAAGTATTCTGTGCATTGGGGAAGGTACACAAAATAAACCAATGTGAACTGGGATCAAAATTGCATGTTTATTTAGGCAATTAAGGTACATTTCAGTCGGCAAAAGGAAAGGGATGGGGGGAAGGGGGGAATTAACGCACCTCTGCCGCCCTCCGCTATCCGTAACCGTCGCCTCTGACAATAAGGATGAGAAAATTGTCACTCCAGCGGACATTTTGCAATGTACGAAATAAAATGAAAGTAGTGACCTTACAGAGTTCATCCGCATGGAACGAATTTCGAAACTAGCGTCAGCTAACTTGCGATAAAAATGCGCTGTTGTGCCTGTTACTCGTTTAACAGGAGATATTTTCATACATTGGTCTTAGAAAGTAACTCGAACACCAACGCATTTCGTCGCCATCTTTGGAAGTGCATATCTCAAAATGTCATTCTCAGAATTTGTCCCAAGTGCGCGATGCATTTGAAGTCCACGGATACATTTGGTACATTGCAATATGTGTCTTAAACTAATTAGTATAGCACTGAATTTGTCAAATATTAATTTTCATTTCTTGTGAGAATAATAATGCATGCTTCTGACAGCCATCTGTCTCAAGAAGTGTTATCGTGTTGCACATGCCTCGGGTGTTAACGATCAAGAGACAACTTACGTTCATGGCTGGGAATCTTAGGATTTCATTCATTCATTCTACATGTTCTCAACATTGTTCACGGTTCATGACAGTATACACTGCAAGTTTTTTCCGGTAAAAGCAAAGCTGGGTTGAATGACTGACAGCCCCTTCAGCTAAAGCCTGCGCTCTCACATTTGATTCGCTGTTAATTCGCATTCAGTTCACCTTAACATTAATTCACATCTTATCCACCTTTAATTATTCTTAATCAATCTTTGATTCCCCTCAATTCAAGCGAATCCAGATTTGATTGACCTTTAATTAATTCACTTTAACACTTGATTTACTATCAGTTTGCATTTGATTCACCTAGGCACCCCTTGCGTGCCCTTATTACATTAATTCGCCGCCTCAATTCACATTTACTTCTCTCCTTAAATCCTCACTCGGTGTAGGTGGGTATGCGCCACGCGTGACTTTTGGTACCATTCCAGTTCGCGCCGCCGACACCGGAATTTTTATGTGCGGAGCACTTTATGGGGCCGGGCTGTCGTGTGCTGTCGTATTCTGTCGTTTGCTGTCGTGTGCTGTAGTATGCTGTCGTCGTCGCAAGACGTAACGCTCCATGTGCAGCATATTGAGCACTCGCTCGCACCAAGGACAAGTATCCTTCCTCTTGTTTTTCGACCACCTTGATGATGATCACTTATCATAATCAGCAAAACTAGCGCGCTTGGCGTAACGCAGACGAAACCACGTATAAAAATAGAAAAAAAAAAGAGGATGCAAACGCGAAATAGAAAAAGAGAGAAAGGGAAAAAAATAGGAAGAGAAATAGAAACAGCAAGAATAAAGAGAAAGAAATAGGTAAAGAGCGAGGAAGAACTAAATACAAATGGAGAAAAAAAAAAGACAAAAAAGACGGAAAAGGAGAAAAAAGAAAGAGAGGAGAAAAGAAAAAGAAAACCGAAGAGAAACAAAGAAGGTTGCCCAGCTCCGCACTTCCTTCAGGCTTGGCACCCCTAGTGCGAAGCTGCCTTAATTTTTGTTTTTTTAAATTCTGAGCCATATAAGGCTATAGTCTTAATATGGGACTGCTCTCGCTCTTTTTTTTTTTTTTAGACCTTCCTGTTGCCCATATATATATACAGCTCGTCTTGTTTAGTTTGCACATTTGAGCAGCCGGAATTCCAAAGCGGGGGGCGGGTGAGGGAGAAAGGGGGGGGTCGTCGCATGCCCACTTTGGTCGGTCGCGGCGCCGACGCGTCCGGTCCCTGCTTATAACTGCTCCTTCGAGCTGTGTTTGCACACGTGTTCAATGTGTGCGCACGGCACCGCAAATACTGTCTCAGAAAAAGAAATAATAATCGCAAAAAAAAAAAAAAACTCATACGGTGGTCCCCCCTCTTCCATTCCACTACATTCCCCTACCCTCGCCGCTCACACCTCCAGAGCTCAAAGACATCGGCCGACCGTATGCCCTGCGCATGCTTCTACATTTAGCGCAGCTTTGCTGTCGCGTCGTAAATGTGCTGCCTATCCAAACACGGTAAAAGGATTAATAAGTTACGTGTTAGACTAGCATTCTTTCAGACCTGTGTTTAGTTTCTTATTTATTTATTTATTTATTTATTTATTTATTTATTTATTTATTTATTTATTTAACATACCCTCACGGTCAATATGATATTATAGAGGGGAATGGTTACAAGCAAAACGAGCTAATTAAATGAACTGGAGTTAAGAAAGCGAAACAAAGAAATTATATAGAAACAAACGGCTCCTAGATGTGCAGTGTTAGCTAAGACATTCTTGGATAACTTGGAATCAGCAATGGTGACCGTCGAGGCAGAAAGGCGATTTAAATCATTGGAAGTTTATTTGCCATAAGAAAAAATAAACCATGGGTGTTTAACCTCTCATAAGTAACTCGCCTAACGTGAAAGACGCATAGTTGAGGTAGGCGAAGTGAGGTTCTTCAAATATTGATTTCTAGCGTACAAACTAACGACCTGAGATATTAGCGATTTAGATTTATCGCCTGCTTTTAGTTCCACCAAGTCCATTCTTACAGATAAGGTTTTGTTTCTGCGGAAGTAGCTTACCGGAGCAATTGAACTTTTTTTTTTTCATTACATCTACCATTCACGAACAAGAATTGATCGCACGAAATATTTGCATGACCCTGATTACGTGTCCACGAGATCGCCATCTAAAAGTGAAAGAAATATTTTGTAAAAGTGCTGGGTATAGCAAGTTATTTTTACCCAGTACAATTAGAGCCTGGAATTGTCTACCCGGTGACACTGTGAAGATAAGTTCAAATGCAGCGTTTATCGAGACGCTCCATGATGTAGTTGTATAAGTATGACCATGGGCGTAGCCGGGGGGGGGGGGGGGGGGGGTTAATTCCCCTTCCGAAATTTTTCATTTTGCTAGCGTATATATACATGCACACATACAAACGCACGCACGAACATACCTAAAGTATAGTTGAAACCCCCCCCCCCCCCCCCCCCGAAAAAAATTTCTGGCTACGCCCCTGGGTATGACCGTGGTTTGATGTACTAGTATAGTTATGATCATGTTGAGGTGTTTACTCCATGTAACATGTACGTTGTGTTGTGTACTTTAAGTAATCTCCCACCCCACTGAAATGCCTATGAAGGTGCTGTGGGTATTTGATAAATAAAAAAAATAATTTGATACTATATACATACGCGTCGTCTACTAATATAGTTAACCTAATATATCTCCGGTGTTGTTTTGTCCGCCTCGGTGGATCAGTGGCTGGGGTGCTCGGCTGCTCACCCAAACGTCGCGGGTTCGATCCCGGCCACGACGGTCGCATTTCGATGGAGGCGAAATGGTAGAGGCCTGTGTACTGCGCGATGTCAGTGCACGTTAAAGAACGCCAGATGGTCAAAATTTCCGGAGCACTCCACTACGACGTTCCTCATAATCATATCGTGGTTTTGGGACGTAAAATCCCACATATTATTATTATTATTATTATTATTATTATTATTATTATTATTATTATTATTATTATTATTATTATTATTATATTCCTCCGGTGTTAATATACATTAAATGCTTCCCTCCAGAAAACCAAAAGAAAAAAGGGGTACACCTGAAATGTACGAGAGCTGGGATGGTTAAAAAAAGCCTACTTAATGGCTGTTGCTTCACTAAATTTCAACTAGGGGACTACAGAATTAAATTATGTGCACTAAACAAACCACAACAATGTTGCGCAATACCTTCGTTTACATTGATACAAAATCTACCCCCTTTAAACCTCGGTTACGCAACTGGGCTGGGGTGTCTAGCTAAAAAAGGCTTTACTCGTAAGCTCACTTCGGTCAGAAATAGTCGCCGTCATCGTTCTCAGTTGCAGGAAAAAGATGGCACAGGCACATCATTCTTCGAAATTAGCTCTCTATAACAGGAAGTTCAAACAGAGCTAACCATACGTGAACCGCTTCGACGATATTACATACCAGCTCGCGCGGCTTCAATTGGCTGTGCGGGTTACTAAGTGCACCGCGCGAACGCTAAACGAATCGGCACCGAACGCGTATACGGTTCGCTATTTCTCGCCACAGCGCATTGGTCGATTGTTGGCGTTCAATAAAGCGAGAAGGGGGGGGGGGGGGGCGAAACGGGGCGCGCATAGAGAGATGAGCTATTTCGGTGGCAATCATTATAGCTTGCGCTTTGCGGACTACACAAAAGTACCGCGCAAGAGCAGGTTTCATTATAAAGCGAATATATCGAGCTCGTATTCGATGAAGGGAAACGTATGAAGGAAAAAAAAAACAATTGACTAAACTACTATAGTAACTAAAAGTAGTTACAGAGCTGCTCTCCGGAATAACCAATAAGTCTCCTTTCTAGTCAGAGAAGACATGATAAAACGAAGAACACGCACACACGCACACGCGCGCGCGCACACACACACACAGCCGCGAAGCTGCATTGAAGATTCCGCTCCAGCGCTCCAGTTATTCGTGAGGTCATTGACATCGACGGCGTCGGCATATCGTATTCGAAAGAGATCCAAAGACATACGTTAGCGAGTTCGGAAACGTTTGCTTCACCGCAGGACTTCGGGAGGACTTCCTGCGCTTTCGCGTTTTATACAGTATCGTATCTAACATAAAGGAAAAAAAAAGAAGAAAATATAGAAAACCCATTTATAAAGGCGAAAGCCTTAGATGCCTCACCCCACTACACACCACTGTCCGCTAAAGTGTCGCGAAACGCAGAATGTGGCAAAAAAAGACGCATGCTGCTCACAATTGCTCCTCAAGGTAGTACACGAAACGCTAAGCGCATGCGGCAAGCCAGACACGATTCAGGCTTGCGCACTGGATGGGCGAGGGGCGGGGCGGGGGGGGGGGGGGGGGGGGCTCCGCTGATCATCTAAAGGGGGGCGTCAATTCCATCCCATGCATTTACTCTGTCGGGCCTTCCACGTCATTTTTTACTGCGCACGGCTATGACCACGCATGTTCTTTGACGATAATGGCGGCCGAGGACCCCTCATGTTGCATTCAAAGAGTCACGGTTTAATTCAGTTTTCGCACCAACTGCGTAGCTTGTTCTCTTTCGGAATCGACCACAATCAACAGTAAAGTTATGGTTCAGTCCCCCCTCCGCCCCCCCCTCCCCCACTCCTGCGGAGTTCCCCCCACCCTTAAGGAGAACTCATCGCACGCGTGTGGAGAAGGCGACGCGTGTCGCGGCAGATGCATGCTGCTCAAACGGAAAGCTTTATAAATGAGCATGTACGCTACATTCAAAAGGGAATTTCTGTACTTTCATGAAAATTCCAGTGTCGCATCTATATACTTTGTGCTACACAGTTTCGCCGGGGCCGCTTCTTACAGCAGCTTAGCTGGTCAACCATCTTCACAGGGTGTAAGGGAGGTGATTTTTTTAAGGACAAGTGGATACGATTTAGATCACTATGTGCGCTACTGTATGCGAGAGCGGTAAGCACGCCCCGCAAAGATCAGGTCCTGTTTAGAAAACTCGGTGGGTCCCTTATGCAATCGCCTAAGACCATAGGCGTGCGCAGGGTTCGCCTTCGGGTGTGGCGACGGCTCTTTGCAGCGCCCCCCTCCCCTATTAAGTCAATGTATGGGGCAGACTTTGCGCCCCCCCCCCCCTTCTTAAGTGACTAGTGGGGGCAGCCGCCGCCCCCTTTGCCCCCCTCGTGCGCACGCCTATGCCTAAGACCATAGGCGTGCGCAGGGTTCCCCATCAGGGGGGGGGGGGGGGCGAAGGTTCATCGCAGCGCCCCGTCCCTATTAACTCAATGTATAGGGCAGATTTTGCGCCCCCCCCTCTTAGGTGACTAGGGGGGGCGCCCCCCTCTGCTCCCCTCGTCCGCACGCCTATGCCTAAGACGACTCGAAGGTGAACACAATCTTCTTTTTCTTCTCATTCGATGTACTGATTCACACACCCCTCCTTCCCTAACAAAGCTTTCAGCACATAATGTGGTACTGCACTGCCTCCAGGGTCGGAGGCATTGCAAGCTGTCTGCATCGCACATAGTTTTGCACAGCCTCCGTGATCGGCCCATGCCGTGCGATGTTGTGACGTCACAATTATTGCGCGATGTCACAAATTATGGCGGTCTGTGATGTCATGGTGACGTCATGTTACGTTGAGGTCGTGTGACTTGGTACGCCGACTGAGAGAGAGAAAGAGAGAGAGAAAGAAAGAAATAAAGATAGAGAGAGAGAGAAATTCTAGGGCCAAAAAATTTCTTTGTGAGGCAAGATTCGAGCCCGCGTACCCACGATCCGAAGGCGAGCGTCTTAACCACTCGGCTATCCAGGCACGCTAGCAGAGCATAGCATAGCCTTGTATATTATAGTATAGCAAGGGTGTGGGAAAGGGAAGTGAGGGTGAGGAGTAGAGATGTGAGGGTGATGAGGAGAGAAAGAAAGAGGTGCGAGAGTGTAAAGAGCATAGCATAGAAGGAGAGAGAGAGAGAGAAAGGGAAGAAAGAAGAGAAAGAGAAAAAGAAAGAAATGGAGGAAGAAAGAAAGAGAAAATGAGAAAAACCTAGCAAAACAGCAACAGCCAGAACTATATAAGTGTCCATCAGCTCCGCCGTCTCTTTAGCATTGAGCCTCCAGTGTAAGGAGGAGGAGGAGGAGGAATCAACTTTATTTTAAGAAATTAAAAAAAAATTAAAATGAAAAAAAGAAAAGGTCCGGCGAGTTTTTCGGGGATTTGGGCTAATATCCCCGCCTAGGTGTCGGCCACGAGCCCTTGAGCTCTGGCGGCTGCCTCGGCCCGCTGGACGGCCCACAGTTGGTTCTCGAGGGCATGGCTGAGCAGTGCAGTCTCCCAACGCGTTCGGTTCGAGGCTGCGTTCCCGTCTGGAACCCCACCTCTGTCACACTCCCATAACATATGTTCCAGGGTTGCCCTGGCCTCGCAAAACTTGCAGCGTGACGGATAAAGCTCTGGGTAACAGAGATTCAAGATCGCTGGGCTCGGAAACGTTCCGGTCTGCAGCTGTCGCCACGTGACCGCCTGCTTTTTGTTCAGTTTTTGGTGTGGTGGCGTACGCTGTTTTTTTTTTTTTTTTTTTTTTTTTTTTTTTTTTATCATTCGTGTTGATGTCAACGCCGGTCTTGGGAAGTATCGTGAGGTCTTGCCAAATCTCGAAAACGACGCCGACGGTCAATGTTCACGTTTGATGTGGGTTCTAAGACTTTCGTCTTCATCGAGTACGACCAAGTACTCTATTGAAGGGGCCCTCCAACACTTCTTTTGAAGCGCCAACATCGGTGCTGACCGCATCAACACATAGTGGCTCTCGCCAGAACTATTGCGGGTGGAAATGACGACGGATGGCGCAGCTAGGCCTGTGATTGGATAAATCTATGTTATAGATCTGATCGCGGCGTTGCATCAAAATAGGGATTATTATTGGGTTTTTTTTTTCTTTGGCATGCTTTCTCACTGAAGGCGGAACAGACTAAAGCTCTCCGACTTTTTCAACTAGAAAACTGCAGCGTCAGGCAAAGAACGCGCCGAACGCCACGGCGCTGGAGGAATCGCACCGGGGACGCTCTAGGCGCCGTTCGAAGAAATTGAAGTGAAAAAAAAAAAATGTAAGAGCGTTGATATCGACGCCGTCGAAACAAGAAATATCGCTAAAAAGATCACTTATGGTACATTCGACTGGTCGTTTGAGAGCGCTCTGACTGTGTTTGAAAGTGTTGAATTCAACAGCTTTAAAACTCTTCAAGGAGAAGAAGCTGTTGTGCAAGTCATGTTTCTCCTTCCTGATTTCGCCTTCCTGATCATGTTTTGACCTGATAATGTTAGCAGCAATGGTTAGTTGCTATTTTACGTAACTTTTTCAGCGACTGCGGAGCGCTCGAAAACGACCAGTCGAATGTACCAATAAACTACAAAACATTACAGAGGCGTTCGCGAGCTCGCGAGCTGCCTCGTCTCGCAGGTGCGGTTCACTCTTCAAGCACCACATTGTTTGTTACCATCGCAACGGCGTCATCAGTGCGTTGGAAATAAGGTACAATATGGCATGCAAGCTTCAGGTACGCAAGAGCTTTCAGTTCATTTCATAGAGGGTTCATCCTACGTCACAGAGGGTGGGGGAGGGAAACGTGGACAGGTGACCCCGCGAAAATCTAGTTGAGGGTAGGCATCCATTTTGTTGTATTTTGAATTATCTAGGCTGAATAACTTTGGACTGCATGCCCCTGTCGCTGCCGTTCTTACTGCACTAATCTCTACAGCCTTCAGTCAACGCAACCCGCTAGTAAAACATGTAAAACAATGAGGTTTTCAAAAGTGTTGGAGGGTCCCTTTAAGGAAAGCTGGATGACGCAAACGCGGAAGTAGTCAACAACAATCATGACTGCCTTATTTAGAGACAATTATTACTGAACCGTGACATCTTCCGGATTGGACTCTACAAACCCTTAAAAAACTTAATAGTCACATTAGTCGATTTCGTTCGCATCTTGTGTCTAATTAATAAACGGTTTTATTCTTACCAAGCCATTTCAGTAGCGCTTTGACCTCTGCGTATTACCTTTATTTGAGATTTTGAATATTCCAGGCTGAAAAGGAATGAATCTATCATTGGCTGGTAACATTTGGTAAGCTCCCGGACGGGAGTCCTTTATGGTTCGAGGAACTTAACTCGGGCATTTCAGATGCATGCTTAACCACGGCCGTGGCTTAACTCAACATCCAGGTTTGATCTATAGCGATTGCGGTGCGTTAGACAAAAAAATCACAGCATATCCACGGAGTGAATGATGAGTGGGCAAAGCTCCGGAGGTTCATCAGTAAACCGTGAATCTTCCGTGAAATTCGCCCAGTACATCATCAAGGACGTGACAAACACTGTGTGTATATATACAAGAAATTTATATTTTATTCGTGAGCCGTGATTTTCCGTTTTGTTTTCGTTTCTTCGTTGGTCGTGGTTACCGTTTACATAAGCCGTGGCTTCCGTTCCCCCTTCATTATAACGGCTTCATGGTCGGTGAAATGGAGGGAGAGCGGTTCCTGGATGGGTCGTAGTCGAAAGTTTGCAAAGACGAGATCGATGCGGGTTCCTCGGATGGTGGTTGGTTGCATGTGGTCAAACGATATGCATGTGAGACCATATCGCGATGCCATGTGTTGTATGAGCCAACTGTTTTCAGTGATGTCAATGTTAGTCACCCACCAGTAGGGTAACGGGACACGCTTATTTTTCATCGTCATCAGCGTCATCGTTATGACGCATAGTGGGTACATTCCATGTGCTGTGCCGTGATGGCAGCGTCATCGTCATCGCACAGGGGCGGCTACGACAACAATGGACGGAGGATGGAACGACCCACGGCGTAAGGAGCTTCGCCCCTATAAGTAATAATAATAATAATAATAATAATAATAATAATAATAATAATAATAATAATAATAATAATAATAATAATAAAGTATCGACAGCTCATTCACGTTATCATCATCATCGTTTTCAGCCTATTCATGCCCACTGCAGGACAAAGGCCTCCCCCCAATAATACAATAATCTCCAACGTACCCAGTCTTGTGCGATCTGATTCGAGTGTATCGCTGCCAACGTCCTGATTTCTTCACTCATACACTCCATCTAACTCTCTGCGTTCCTAGTCTGCGTTTCCCATCTCTTGGTACCCATGCTTTGCCCTTACTGTCCACCTGTCGTCTGCCCTATACGCATAGTGTCCTACGCAGTTTCGCTTGATGTCAGCTACGATATCTGGTACCCCTGTTTGTTCCCTGACCCCCCATTCTCTGATATTTTAATGTGTACTGCTATCCAACGTTTATAGAACCTGTTCCGTTTATAGAACCGTTTAGACCGTTTATAGAACAGGTTCTATAAACGTTGCTGCTATCATGTTTCGTTTCATTGAATGCTGCGTGGTTCTCAATGTTGAAATCATGGCAACTTCTATACGCGCTGAATTCAATTTCGTGTTACAAACCCATTACTGCGCGAAGGCGTCAACCATATTTTTTTTCTTTTGTACGCTTGAAGCCCCCCAAACATGGCGAGACTCATAGAAGTTCGTATCTTTAAAAGCTGTAGGGGACCGGCACCCTATAAATAGGCCCTCGCTTCGTTAGCAGTGATATCCGGCGAGTTCGAATACTTCTGATAGTCTTTTAGTTAAGTATTGTCAAGTGTATTCAATATCATTGTGTATTATGTTTGCGTTGTTTCTATCTGCCAGTGTTATATTTCATTCCTTCAATATCGATTACTCGATTGTATGGTATAATTAATACACTAAAATTTTATATAAATATGTAAACATGTTTCTTTAATATTATTGCGCAACTTACTACCACAATGGAACGCGGTGGCTAAGGGCACCTCAAGCTGTCTCATTGCAGCTTTTACATTAGCCCCTGCAATTTCTCGAATGTTCGCAGTACAATCAAATAAAGAAAGAAATGTTTTCATAAGTCAGAATAAAGCACACACAAAATCGCATATGCCAGTTGCCATGTTAAGTGTGTATTCTACCTGAGAACCTACATAGCACCGATGCTAGCCTCATAACTAACGAAATGTAGCGTGCATGTCTCTATTGAAGACAACAAGCCCCGTTTATCCGTAAAACGCGCAAATTGGAGTCATAATATTGCCGCGTGCAGAGCGTATGATGTCCTTCAATGTAACATTGATAAATCGTGTATTGAGCTGTAGTGTGGATCCTTTTCTACAGCTGTCGGTAAAGTTGGCCAGCTTCCAAAAGCGTGGCACGCGATGCATGCTAGATTCGCTTGCCAAAAAGATGCAATCTTATGTCGCCGGAGCAGCTGCCGACGACTTTGGCTCTTCTCTATGTCAAGTTCGCGTCTTCACGGTCGAGGGGTAGCGAAAGAACAAAAGGAAATAAAGAAGAGATACGTGTAATTACAGGGTACGCTCGCTTGAAGGCTTTCAGAAGGCGACAGGTTCGTTATTTTCTCGATGAGATCAGAGGAGGCTCAGCAGGCAGTGTCTGCAGAACCAATATGGCTATATGGTTACGTAACGACGCGAAAAGCTAGAGAGCTATAACTGGGGTCCTTCAGTAAACGAGTGTGTAACAAGCTAAGCCAGCAATTACTTTCCGTTGCGGAGAGCAGACGACAAACAGCGCGCTTGTTAGCCTCAACACCAGACGATCGGAGGGGGTGTGCGTCCTGACGGCTAGTTCTGCTATCCGCCACGACGCGCCGCCACCGTTGCGGCTTGTGCTTCGCGGAGAAGCATTTCTCTCCTCTGCAGGAGCGTACGGTGACATAGAACGAAGCTTCAAGGAATCCAGCGTTAATCACTATCCCTAAGATTTTGGCCCTACATTAGCAACGAGGCTGGGGAGCCATGGTTGTCTTTAAGGACATTTATAAGCCAAGAGTGGACGGGGCTCTGTCGTTGAGTTGTCAACATATGGCGGCGCTCTTTTATGTCTACTGCGAGTGAAACGGCTCGTTGAGATTTAGGACAGAACAGAGAAGTAGATAACTGACACTCGAAGCCTAAAAGA
Source organism: Rhipicephalus appendiculatus (assembly GCA_030522465.1). Lineage (NCBI taxonomy): Eukaryota > Metazoa > Arthropoda > Arachnida > Ixodida > Ixodidae > Rhipicephalus > Rhipicephalus appendiculatus. The sequence goes on along the minus strand of JALIZH010030874.1, from coordinate 2,515,453 downwards.
GTTATACTGTAACATATATGTTTGAGGCTCTCTGGGTACCTCTAGTTCAGCTGCCGTGATAGCAAGAGTAAACACGTGCGTTTCTGTTTTCTTTTTTTTTTTTAATTTTGCCACCAGACTTGAGAAGCAACTCCGCCTATGAAGACTGTAAACAAGTCTCAGGAGCTCTATTTGTTGTTACGACGCACTCGTAAAAGACGACAAGACCCGCTGGTGGACAGTAAGCGTTATCTCAGCAATAACGCTGAACGCGGCTCTCTTAATCCTTTAAGCAACCCAACGATGCGGGCAACAGCATACGCGCAATCGAACGATGGCGCCGCGAGCAGACGACGAAGAAAAAGAAAAAGCGCGTTATCCTCAAAACCAGGTCACAGCAGGAAATGGCGCGCTTGCAGTTCTCAGCGTCGGCGCGACGCGGCGCCAGCGTCGCAAGAACCCTCTCGCGCTTCGCGGAGAAGCCTGACGACAGGGAACGGCGGCGCGCGCGAATAACTTAAAAAAAAATATTCGGCCGCACAACGACGCGAGAGCGCGCGCGCGTTGGTCCGTCGTCGACGTCGTCGTTCGGTGCGTTGAGCGAGGAAGTTTTTTTGCGCGGCGGTTTTTCAAGCGGGAGCCGAGCGAGCTAGCTCCTCGCCCGCTGCTCTTCGATTTCGTTGCCGGTGAGAAGCCGGTGAGACATCTCCACCACTCTTCATCATCAAGCGCGCCATCCGGGAGCTCCTCATTCTGTGTCGTGCGCGCGGCTGCGAAAAGGGAACAAACAAAAATATCAGCAACGAAAACAAGCGCACCGAAGCCCCATTGCGCCGGCAGTGTCTCATCTCACGCCTCCTCCGACTGAGGATCCAGGAAATTGATCACCCGGCTAGGGCGTCGCAGTCTGCGGAGAAAAAAGAGAAGTGCCGGTGGTTTCAGCGCGCCCGACCCGACCCGGTGTTATAACCCTGAGAAGAGCGTGCACAAAACGCTAGCGGGACAGCCAAGGCTCAGAGCGGTTGAAGACACCTGCTGCTGCCGTGAAAACAGCTGAAGGATCCGTGCAATCATTGTTCGTCGGGTGTTTTCGCGTTTTGTCTGTGACCTTCCTAACCTCCGTCGTGTAGTTGTGCGTCCGTGAGTGGTCGGCAACGCTACACCTTGTAGAAGACGACGAAAAAAGTGCGAGGCAAAAAAGAAATTGACAGTTCTGCGCTGTACGCGCACAATTATAGCCGACTCGGCGATTGACGGAAAGGGAAGATTCAGGAGGGAAAAAAATTTTGAACCATGGATTCGGTCAAGACCCCGGCCAAGAAGATTCCGATACACCTGAAGGTACGTTTACGCACTCCTCTCAATTTGCCGTTCACCCGCCACTCTCGCGCGCGCGCCTGCGCGCGCGACGTTTCGGATCAATAACCGAACCATACACTCCTCTCTCATTTTACCCTGCCGGGCGTTTGAACCAACACGCTCTGTACGGAACGGAGCGTGCGTGGGTTGGAGTCGTTCTCTTTTACGCGTGTTTACCTCTTTTACGGCGGCCTGTTTGTACCACGCATTAGCCCGGTCGTTTCGGGATACTCGGATCGACGGATAAAGACAGGCCCCACGCGTTTCTCTGACCCCGTATGCGTGGTGGGCGCGGCCTACAACGCGATACCGCATATTGAACCGCATTCGCGTGCTACAAGTCGAGACCCACAGCTGACCTCGGTCACGCCATCCTATACGCTCGATAACGTATGGAGGTTCGGATTGTTTTAAGCTCGAAGGGACGGCGTCTTCCTACAACTCGCATGCAAATTATGCGTGTGCGGGTCGTTCTATAACGTCCCGAAGTGTGTTGGATAGTACTGTGCTTAATATATGCGCGATAGGTTGCGAGACGTTCGGATGGTTTTAAGTTTCAAGGGACTGCATCCTCCTGCTCTCGTGCAAATTATGCGTCTGTAGGTCGTTCTATAACATATCGAAGTGTGTTGTCGTGTGCTCAATATATGCACGATAACCAGCCCAGTCCAGGGACCAGAAGTTGAAGAATTATCGCGGAGGTTTGTTGTAAACCGTTCAGGGTGGGTTCTTCCGTGCATGTACTTCACCTCTTAACTGGATGCAAGAGGGTCATTCACGTTGGAGCGCTTTGGCGTGGGAAGAAACGTTAACGTCGTTTACAAGATCGATGTTGGAGCGAACATATAGGTAACCCGGTTATTCGGCCATCGCCTTAAACACGCCTCCTACACATTAATCGTATAGTGAACAAAATCGAATCAACAATATGTCAACGTGGCTTGCGCGTGTGTGGGGTAGGGTCTTCTTTTAAAACACCAGTCTAGAATAGCGCTCTCCGGAGAAACTGTTTTAGTAAACATCACCAGCCTGCCCAAGAAGCTTTATTACAACGAAATGTTATAAACTTAACGCTCATTATGAGCTGTCTGCGTTAAAGCGGCATAAAATGAGTTTTTTTTTTCAATTGTAAGTATTTATTTGGTAATAACCTTTTGAGAATCTAAAGACAACTCGTCGATTGCTATAGTTTATCGCACTAAGTCTTCTTCAGCTCATAACAGCTGGGTTTATGTATCGTCTCAGAGTTTTACATGTACGTTTTGAGAGAAATACGAAACTCGAGTCTGTTTCGTAAACGAACATTCTTATATAAATAGCCGGCAGTGCGCGTGGCGCCGTTGGGATTCGCACCCGCGACATCGTGGTCAGAAGTGGTCAAGAAAACGCGCAGTAATGCTTCTTGAAAAATGCCTCAACGTAAAACAAACAGCGTATACTCGTGGGCACACGTATAGTACGGCGCAGCAAAAATAGATATCTCATTGTTTCCAACGGTCGTAGCGTCTATGATCGCTGGGCTTCTTTTCACAATGCACGATCAATTTAAATTGAACGTCCTTAAAACTTGCCCTGGCTTTTGCATAGTATTGCGCTTTGTGTGTACTTTGAATTTGTGGCATTGTGTGCTAGACAGTTGAAAATTGTCTACTTCCTTATTTGTCCCCGTATTCGCCTTCTGTTTGCAGCTACGAATTTGTTGCTTGTTCCCAGATATGCCCTTCGTGTTCCAGTATATATATATATATATATATATATATATATATATATATATATATATATATATATAAAAACACACGTCCGCTTCACTGGTTCACTGTTACTCCTATATATAGGAATAACAGTGAACACCAGTTGTATTGAGTGAACATGTATGTGTATACACATACATCTTCACTCAATACATGTTGAAACGGTTCCTGTATATAATGCGAAAATTCCAGAAGCGTACCTTTCCTATTTTCCCGGCAGGGGTGCTCGAGGTTGCAAGCTGAAGTGTTCCTTGAGAGACGCGCACAGAAAAAATAAATCATTGTGCTAATAAAATTTGCAGTTTATTCACCCAAGGTGCACTCTATTGCAGTACACTCCTTGTTTACATATATTCAAAGAAAAACATTCAGCCCGTAAAATTGGGAATGTTAAGTTACGAGCTCTTCTCTACATCCCCTACCCCACCAATATTGCTGCCCCGTTGAGCAATTCGGGGTAGGGGAGGGAGACGCCGAGCCCACTCGCAACTGCTGGCGCCTCTGAATGATTCTGATTCTGTACATTTTCCTTATGCCATCCGTGTTGTTCATGCGCAAAGCACACGAATTCCACGTAAAACTCAACGCAATAAAGCATCGCACGAAAGCCGCATTGAATTCGTGCGGTGTGTGTATTTAGAAAGGAATGCGTTCCAAGTTTGTACTTCGTTCGCATGTCGAAGCATTCGCGCGCGAATACGTAAATAGAAGGAACGTTCGTACGTGCTCAGTTTAACAACGCGCTATGAAGTCCGGCTCGCATGTGTGCCATTAGCCTGGTACGCGTGCTCGGAATAATTAATGGCGCCCAGAAGACAGCTGTCCCAAATAGAGGGAATTTAGTTTTTGGTGCGCGTTTTAATAGCGCCACAGCCACCGCTATGGTTCAGTGGCTATGCACGACGTCGTGGGTTCGACTCCCACATCCGGCCGTTCCTAATGGCAGAGACATTGGGGTACCGGGCCTTGAGTGCGCGTCAAAGAGACACAGATTGTCGTGATTTATTCGGCCTTTTCCAGCGTTCTCCATAACTGTCTACGCAGTTTGAGGACGTAGCAACCCACAATTTGATGTTAATTACGACATACGTCTTCGTTGTTAATTAACGTTCTACCGATTATTATTGGGTCTGTAACACTTGTTAAATAACGAAGATAAAGTGGGACAGTCGGGGGGAACGTGACAGGGCAGAAAAGATGTCATTACACTACGATGGTCACCATTAGACTAATAATAATAATAATAATAATAATAATAATAATAATAATAATAATAATAATAATAATAATAATAATAATAATTCGACCAGAGATTAACGCAGAAAAATAAAAAAAAGGAAGAACTTCTTTGAAAAAATCTGCGAATGCAAAAATGGACATACCGAGTCTGCAATTACACGAAAGGCGTGTCGCTTGGGGAGGTATGTTTTTTTATTAAGTGATGATTAAGTATTCCTCGTGCATGAAACCATATGAACAGTGGGCCAAACTACCATATCGTGGCTCACAGGTTAAACGTGTATGTCAAGCCACTCTTTTTTCTCGGTGTATATGCATTCTAAGAAAGAAAAAAAAAGTACGTTTACTCTTCTCGATGAGTTCCGACTTAAACCGTATAAGACTCTCTTTCAAGAGACCAGTTAACTCTCTTTTGGGTCTAACGACTCTTCGAAGAGAGTGTAATGATGTCCAAAGACTGTTCACTTGCCTCTTTAAAGACAGTCGTATATGTGACTAGTCAGGACTCGCAAAAAAGACATGACTATCTCTCTCTCCCCTAGTAGCACCAAACGTTGACGCAACGTTACCGCCACATTGAGAAAGTTGCTCCAACGTTGTGGCAACATTGCCTGCTACTAGGGTCTCTCTCTTTCTTTTTTCTTTCTTACAGTGCATTTAACGAAAACGCAAGTTGGCCGGAGCAATAATTTATACGCCAACGTTTCCAGATGTGTCGATTTGTTATACACGGGAGGTACTTGCGCAGCATTTCCAATACATATGCGCCACTGATAAAATCGTGAACGTATTCATGTCGAAGCGTAGCGCGAGGAAAACAGGACAGAGTGAAGAACACACAGGACAGGCGTCTAGTGAAGAACACACAGGATAGCGCCTGTCCTGTGTGTTCTTCTATCTGTCCTGTTTTTCTCTCGCTACGCTTCGACATGAATCTGTACCAACTCGCCAAGTACTCTATGTTACGTGAACCTATTGAAGCATGCTTGCATTTCTCTTATCGTATTCCTTCCAACGGACAACCGTGACCGTTAGCGCGGTTGCGTTTTCTCCACGGGTGTGTGAGGACGCCGCCAGGCTTGACGGAATAAGCATTGCGGAGGGGATCCCCGCCATCCCATCCGTTATCGAAAGCGGCACCTGCAAGGACGCACTTTCACCTGACCTCGAGACGGATGCGATATCAGCACTCTGTATGGGCCGCACTTTTTCTGTGGACGCAGGTCGCTCGTTCAGTCTTATCTTTCAGCGAGATAGAACCAGGTTACGACGACAGTGTCGTCTCCAAGACGAAAGCGTTGCAAGATCGATAAGCAACCGCATTTAAATTACTTTCCACACAGCTTAGAAATCGCCCGCGGACTTCAAATAATAACGTCCATACATTGAAGGGCCCACATTCCACAGGCTTGATTCTATGTGTGGACTACATACTGGAATTCAATGGACGGTGGCCATATGGCTTGTAAGAAGATAACCACAACGGGCTGGTCATAAATGTGTTCCGGGCTCTGCTATCTGAGGACTTGGTCATCTAGGACGCATCTTGACATTTGGTGGAAGGTGCTGGGTACAGTTGTTGAGTACTCGAACATTTGTGAATTGGTACTACTGTCCTGAGCAAACCCTGTCCCTGTAGCATAGCAGGTCGCGGGTTCGATTCCCCGCAACGGCGGCCGCATTTTCGATGGGAGAGAAATGCGAAGAACACCTGCGCATGCCTTGATCTGGGTGCACGTTAAAGAACCACCCCAGGTGGTCAAAATTAATGCGGTGTCATCCCCTTGTGGCGTGCCTCATAATCATATCGTGGTTTTGTAAAATCCTAGAAATTATTACTATTATGAATGTCCCGGGCAATTATGACCCAACAAATAATATGTGGGGTTTGGCGCGCCAAAACCACGATACGATTATGAGAGACGCCGTAGTGCAGGGCTCCGGAAATTTCCACCACCTGGTGGAAATTTCCACCAGGTGGAATTTCCACCAGGTGGAATTTCCAAACGGCCCCACCTGGCGGAAATTCCACCACCTGGTGGAATTTCTTTAACGTGCGCTGGCATCGCGCAGCACACGGGCCTATAGCATTTCGTCTCCATCGGGATCGAACCTGCGACTTCCGAGCCAGTAGTCGAGCGCCGTAATTCAACGTGCGCGAGCGTATACAGGCATGCCCGTGAGGAATTTGCCATTGGTGTCTCGGTTTATTCGCAACAGTATGCTGATTCGGTGTTCTAGCGGGCTACGCCAATTTGAATTTCCACATTTATTAGCTTTTTTTCTATCGAAAGGTCGCTGCTAGCTGCTTGTGTAGTGCTTTAACTTATCGAACTGCGTACTGCAGTCGTATAGTACTGAGTTTATAGTTAAGACTTCGCACCACGTGTCTGTATTCCCTTGTCTCCATACCAGATGCTTTCCAGTTTCCATCTTTCCCGGATTCACTACTGCGATCAACCTTCGAAAGTTACATTGCTTAGCCAAAACCAGCCAACACAATATTCATTCTTCAGCCATCAGTAACTGATATTAGATACACTAGTTATTACTTTTACAGCCAACACTAGGCGACAATAGCCGTCTATTAGCGGCCATTGGCAACTATCTGGCCGGCACAATCCGACGTTATAACGTCGGCCTGTGTTGCTGCATACAGCTGTTGTTCCTTATACTGCCACACGGGCTATATCCCTTATAACAGTATAAGGTCGCGCAAACATTCCGTCGCTTGAGAGGTGGTCTTGATCTCCAAAAGCCAGCTCCAGTACAGGTGCTCTCAGCCGCGATGCTCTTTCTATACAGCTTGCGCGTTGCTTTATTGAAAGCTCCTCGCACGTAGAGGCCAACTCGAGCAGAGCATGCACGCTGCCAGATTTTCCGGTCATGAAACGGCCCCGAGTTAGAAACGTTCCAGATGTTTGCGCAGCCGGTCCGAGATCAATCCGTAGGTGTTTTGTTTTCATCTATTTCGTCCGTATTATTCCGCGTGCTATGGACGGGAAATTCTATTATGCTCGTTGGCCATGGCCGCAAACGACTGCATGAAGGAAACAATGCGAGAGATGCCTGCTCAGTTTGCGGTTTCGAAAGTAAGAAAAAAGGAACAACAACAAAAAAAGTGACCTAAACTTTCCGTACGTGTATACGTCAAGAAACGAAGGAGAGTGCCTACTGTATGGTGCATTCTTATTTTTGCATGATTATTTATTCGCTTATTGTTGTTGCACGAGGTAGAGGAATGTAGTTGACTGTTTTCTCTTTGCATTCATCTCCCTCGCAAAAACCAGCGCCACAGGGCCCCAGTGGCCAGTGCTATAGCCTTACTATGAGCACCGTGTTGCAGTTGGTGTCGCACACCTCAGCTAAAGAAGATTAATGCGATGATATCTTTTCATTTATGCCATTCATGTCATGACATGCAACTGATTATCGCGTGCTTGCCATACATGCATGCACGTACCTGGTATACAGGACGTTAATTAAACGAGCTCGATGATTTCACGACGTATGAGCAGATAATGTCATTTGCGCCATTTATGTCGTTGATGTCGTTGAATGACGCATCGTGCATGCCATGAAGTCATGTCGTTATCTATCATTCGTGTTTGTCTACATGCACGTCACGTGATATGCGTTATGATATCATCATCATAATCAACATCATCTTGTCTTATGTCCACTGCGAGGCGAAGGCCTCTTCCTGAAGGCAATGAAACGAAATGAAATGGAAGTTCTCAGTAGAGGTGTTACGGTGCTAAGCTGAGGGACGCGGGTTCGATTCCCTGCCAACGCGGCTTCATTTCAATGGAGGTGAAATACAACAAACATTTTGTACATTTACGTTCATAGGTACATGTTGACGAACCGCAGGTCTTCAAATTCGAGCAGGCGTTAAATGCTGGACTACACGTCGGCATTTTCACGGCATTTGCCTGATTATGCATGCAGTTTTTACAGTGTGCATCCAAAAACTTACATCTCGTTTTCTGTCCTTGACTTGTGCGCTCTTTTAGTTTCTATCATGCCTTACAAACATACCCAAACAGTCCCCGCGTAGTGAACCATCTTCCAGCTTTTTGGCACCTGCCGTGTACTTCAAGGAAAACGCGACATCTCGTCGCTTGCGTTGGCATCCTCGCAATATAAGCAAACCTTTCAAGGCTTTTCCTCTCACATACTTTCCGCGTTCATAAATGCGGACGCTGAGGTATTAATAATTGGCCCGCTTCTCGCAGTCAGACAACACCGTCTCGCGCTTTCTCAAGTTCATGAATGTACTAGCGATGCATTGTTCTCACTTCTTTACTTTAACGAAAATTATTCGGTCATTTCTATAAACGACAATCTAACTGGGACTCCCGCTTCTGTTTTTACGGACGTCTGTCTTATGTGTACAACGAGCAGTGTAGATCTTAAGAACAAAAGGGTATAAATCTGCTCACGTTTCGCTTAAGTGCGTTGACCCCACGCAAGTGCCCAGCAGCGCTCTCGTGCACATTGTACGCGCACACTATCAAGCACGGTAATCGCTCGAGGGCAATTAAGTCGCCACGCGACGCGTATGGGACACTACACTAGCGCCCGTGCGCGCGGAAGGACGCGACGCTCGCGCCCTCTCCCGTTGACCGTCCGAACGAGTGGCGTGCATAAAAGAGAAAATAAGGGCTAACCTCCGCGAGTCACTTTGATGTTTATCGGTTTGTTTTCTAGACGCCTAGCGTTTAGCACGGATGTGCTATGTCCTGGGAATCATGCCGTCCTTTACGATGCGCCAGCAAGGGTTCAACGACACCGTCTATCGTCCTCCTAATACGGTCCAGCCGTTCTTCATTGGATCCTCTACGCGGCGCCTCCTTTACTGGCGGTTTCTCAGGACAACGACGCTCAGGACGCCCGAGACGGTGCTTGTTTTGACGCGCTTCGCTGCGTGCTAACGGCTCGCTAGATTGGACGCGTATCTTACATGCCGGGATATCTCGTTTCTGTATGTGTGTACGACACCTTCTATCGATGCCACGCCATCAATGTGGCATTGTTTGCAATGCTTGACCGGTTGTCTTATGGGGGTGTAGGTGTCGCTTCGGCCGGGAGCCGTCCGTTTAGTGTTTTCTCTCATGCCTGAGCGCTTGACCGAAGCCACGTGGACCCCAACAGATAAAGCGAAGCGCCAGGTCAGGGTCGGCGTCGCGTTGCCTTTTATACGATTGTTGTGGCCCTTCCAGACCCGTCCCACTCGTACCGGACTCATACATAAACAACGGGCGATATTCAATTGAATATAAGGAGATGCTCTATTGAAGATTAGATAGTCAATAGAACTCCAGCATTATTCTTGTGCATAACCATCTTTCTATACGGTTAAAAATTAAAAGTAACGTTCTCAACGCGAAACGAGCGTTCAACGGCTGAAAGTTTCTTGTGCCAACGTTTCTGTCCCTCTAACCGTCGCGCAGACTCGTAGTCACATAGAAGTGGCTCGAATTCTCAGCACGCACGCACGCACACGCACACACACACACACACACACACACACACACACACACACACACACGCACACGCACGCACACGCACACACACACACACAAACAAACATTAAACGCATAGGAGGGGAAATGTAGAGGCACGAAATTTCGCGTTAACGTGGCAACCTTCCGCTTGTATACATAATTTTATCTGGTATAAAAGTGAATTTAAAGTTTAAATCTACAGTCGTAGCCGCAGTGACTCACACGTCATCCGTTGAAACAACACATCGCGGCGTTTATGTTGAAATAGGTGCCTCGCTCACTCGTATGTCGAGGGTTTCCGAGAATCGCAGATATACAAAGCATGCAGGACGCACATTAGGCAGTAAAAGATGAACTATACCGCTATCTCGCTTTCGGCCCGCATCGAAGTTCGCGAGAGTGCTAGAATCCGCGAAACGGAAGCATTTGCGCGCACAGAATGTGCGCTGCACGCTAACGGGAATTTTATAGCAGGACTATTACGGGAAGGTTCACAGAGGACGAATTTGTTTTCCATTTTTGCACATAAGGCTGTCGCAGTAACTGCGAGCATGTCGTAAACACCAGGGGCGTAAATCTAGAAAAATCCCAAGGGTGGACACAAATCAGACCATGGCGGCCATTTTGTTTTTTTTAAATATGGGTTGTATTTTTATTTCCATAAAAATTAAATCATGCTTTGAAATAAAATTTTAAAAACGAGCATGGTGTCCGACCTCGAGTAACTGCATTGTTCCATTCAGTCGTCTTTGAACCGGTCGAGTGGCTTTTGCGATTTCCATAGTCACACAGCTGAGGGGCATTGAAGATAGGTACACACTAAAAATTAATCAAGCCTTTAAATAAAGCTAAATGCTCTATACTTAACTGTCCAGTAACTCAAATAAATGAAGTTATAAAGCTAAGTCTCAAGGGGGGGACACTTGCAAGGGCTGTCCACCCCAGCCTGAACACAAGGGGGGGTCCGGACCCCCCCTGACCCCCCCCCCCCCCCCCAATGACTTACACCAATGGTGAACACACACACACACACTTTTTGGAAGTAATTTATACTCGTGCGTATATGGGTTGCCTTACCGAATGTGTGCCTTAGTCAGTAGGGCTGGCTACAAATAATAGTTTCATTTCATCTGCGCATACTGTCAGCCCAGTACCGCTGCTGTGCTCAACTGCTGACCCGCAGGTCGCGGGATCGAATCCCGGCCGCGGCGGCTGCATTTTCGATGGAGGCGAAAATGCTTGACACTGCTTATAGATTTAGGTGCACGTTAAAGAACACCAGATGGTCGAAATTTCCGGAGGGCGTCCCACACAATCATATCGTGGTTTTGGGACACCCCAACAATCATCAAAATCATCAATACTGCTACTGGGCGATCACAAAAGTGGATTGTAAACAGAATACAGATATGAAACACCTAAAATGTACACGATATACAGCGGAGTAAGACAAATGGATAGGCAAAAGCGATTAACACATTAACGCGTCGCCTTCTGCTCATCCGCACGGTACACGGAGTCGATGTTAATTGAATATTCCACTCGTTGGGCGAACTCGACGGCTCTAATCTTCGCATGCTGCTCTTGAGAAACGCGAGCTGCGTGTGGTTATCGAGACGGGAAATCAACCTACATATAACAAACACTTACTTCCTACGAAGACCGAGTTAATTGTTTACATATGGCGTACAAGAAGGAAGGGGCGCCCGCGGCGTCACCGAATGAATCGTGTCGATGATCTCGAAGAGCCGACGTCTCATTTCAGACGCTGGTCTCCCGCGTACAACTTGATCGCTCGTCGACCTTGTTACGGCTCGCGCGAAATTGGACCGTGCGATCGAGTGTTTCCACCTCACGTCTAGTGCAGCCAGCCTCCGAGATGATGCGCCGTCCACACGCAATTGTCCTTCCTCGCTATTAATGCGATATATATATATATATATTTATATATATATATATATATATATATATATATATATATATATATATATATATATATATATATATATATATATATATATATATATATATATAATAAACTAATACGAAGAAGTGCAGCAGGTGAGTCCGCCACGGTGGATCAGTGGCTACGGTGCTCGGCTGCTGACCCGAAGGTCGCGGGTTCGATCCCGGCCGCGGCGGTCGCATTTCGATGGAGGCGAAATGGTAGAGGCCCGTGTACTGTGCGATGTCAGTGCTTGGTAAAGAACCACCAGATGGTCAAAATTTCCGGAGCCCTCCACTACGGCGTCTCTCATAATCATATCTTGGTTTTGGGACGTAAAACCCCAGATATTAAAAAAAATATATTATAAGAAGTGCAGGTGAAAGTAGAGTTACTGGGAACATATACAGCGACACTAGGGGAAAGTACATACACGCGAAAGAAATTTAATTCGACGTTCCTGCTGGGAACAGGCCTTTCTCAAGAGTGGAAATATGAGGATGGCCTGTCCCCGCCGGCCATGAGCGCGGAACTGAATGTCCTTTTTTTGTGTTTGTACGTCCCCCCCTCCCTCACACGCACGCACGCACGCACACACACATATATGAGTTTCGGGCGTCACATTTGCGAGCGGTAGGCGGCAGCTGCATCGTCGTATCGAGGGCACCAGCGGCCGCGAGTGTGTGGTGGCCGTCCACGTACACGGCGTGGTCGCTACGAATGTCACGGACCTTATTAAGTATACCGTACGCGCGGCGGACCCTCGGGGTTCTTGCGGTCCTCGAACGATGAGACGACGCCTGCTGCATGTCGAGTTCTTTGAGCACATCGGCTTTCGGGACGCGACGTTTATGCCACACACACACACACACACACACACACACACACACACACACACACACACACACACACACACACACACGCACGCACGCACGCACACACACACACACACACACACACACACATATATATATATATATATATATATATATATATATATATATATATATATATATATATAGACACACACACGGGAACACGTGACCCGCCAGTAGTGCTCGCCCCATGCCGTTTAGAGATGGACTCGATAATTTTGTTTTCGATTCTTTCTTTTTCGCGTCCCATTTCCCGGCAGCCTTCCCTTCGCAGCCGAGTGAACGCACTGGTTTTGATGGACCTACGGTGTTTTTGTTCTTATCTTAGCCAGATAATGAAGTTGAAGTCTAAATGAGCTGATGATGGATATTTAGCGGCTGCAAATCACTCGCCTTAATGAACCACTACACCCCCCGTGGCGGGTAGTAGTAGTAGTAGTAGTAGGTGTAGTAGTGTAGTAGCTAGGCGTCACGCTGGTCACGTGACCAGAGGGGGTGTGTGAATAAATATATATATAGAAAATCAAATGATGATGGTAATAATGCTCGAGATTATGATAATAATTAATCATGCTTCAGATATATAAAACGAAATGATGACTAATAACTTTCGGTACAAGAAGTCATCATCATCATTACAGTTTCCCTGCCCGGTGGTTTTCACTGTGTGGAACTAGTTTTTGTTTCTTTTTCCCAGAGAATTTTAAGCGATTGTTATTGCACTTGTGGAATGAGATAGCTTCCATTTTGTCGTGATATTTTTGTTGTTGCTATTGCCGGCTGCATTGTTGTTGCTATTGCCGGCTGCATGGAGCGCGCATAGTGAAGTCGCAACAGCGCACCGAGCGCATTTTTCTGACCATGAACTGCTGCCCTTGACCGCTATGAATACGTAACAACTCTTTCACGCACACGCATTCTACCGGTACGTCGTGCCGGAAATGACATTACTGTATAATTTTTAATAAAATCATTAGCGAGATGCAGTACAAGGTTTAGCTTGTTGAGGATCGCCCCTATGTTTACGACCTCTGTTGCTGCCGAATGACTTTGTTGCTGAAAAGCATGTATCTCCACGCCACTATACTCTTTACAGTTTTCTTTAACGGAGTCTCCTTGAAAGCGTGTGGCATATGTGCTGACAGTCTTCGTTGTATGCTTAGTTTGACGCGACATTTTTCGTAAACATTTTGAAGCGGCTCTAAATCACGCTCGAAGAGCATCTGCGTGTTAAGTGTCAGACTATATACCACCTTGATCTTTTCTCTTCGTGAAATCTGTCTCTCTTATCCCAGTAGCTAATGATAATCGGCACCGTCATTTACTTACTCATTGTTCAGGCGTCTGACATGTGAAATCAACGGAGGGGGGGGGGGAGGGGGGGGGGGGAGTCAGTGCACAGACAAAGTCACAATTCCGTGGATTCGATTAGACGCTGGAATTAATTCTGTCCACTTGTTTCCACTGTGAGCCATAGTCAGTCGCATTTACTCTATTATCTCGTCGCTGCTAGTTGACCCGTCGCTCGGATGCAGCGTTATAATTTCAGTTTCGAGTACAACTTGTATATATATATATATATATATATATATTCGCGACGGCCCGGAGGGGAATTCAGAAGGTACTGCATACGAAAATGGCCATAGGCACGTGATTTCAGAAAAAACAAAACAAAAACAAACAAGAAGTTTGAAGGATTTGGAAGATAAGAATACTGCGCAGAACGTAGGTTTGGTATTACCATAGTCCCTCAATAGCTTTGTATTGAAGGACTATGGTATTACGTACACGCCCGACGCGCTAATGAAGCTACACGTGTCATTAAGCGACGTGCTTTATTAATGAATGACAACCAAATTGAGAGCACATCGGGGACAAACTGCATGTACAGAATTAGACCCCACCCCCCCACCCCTCCTAGGTCGCTTTCCTCGTCTGAAAAACGGGACTCGCTTATTACGCAGCGTGCTTGCACCACTTCTTGAGTAACAGTGGGTCAGAAGAGAGAATTATGAGGGGCCATCGTCTAATTATCGACCACACGTCAGCATCCTCATTAAACTACATCGGTGTCGAGATAGACCGAGGCACTCGTTTTACACATTAACCTACTGCGTCCGGGGGTCGCCCGTGGCACGTCCCGAGGGCGGGATGTTTTGGAGGAGGGGGAGGTAAGATAGGGTGGGGAGGGGTGTGTTGTCCGTGGCTTAACGGCTGCATGAAGCGAAGAGCCTCAAAGGCAAAGAAGCGCCGTTAGCAGCAGCAACAGCATAGCCCAACGCCTATCGAACAGCACGCGATGGTCTATACGTCGTGACCCGCCGTCTTTTCCGGGGTCAGACCGGTTGGCAGGTTTTGCGATCGGCCCGAGACGCCACGGCGTTGCAGAAACGTGCGGCAGCTGAAAGCGTACCCTTCCCCCCCCTCGTTACAAGCAATGTACTCTTCTAAGCAAACACATACAGACACTCCTCCTCTACCCCGGAGCACTCTTCGTAGACTTGGCTCGAAGCAGAGGGGAATCTCGTTTCAAATGAGGGGCGCCCCTTAATAGGCATCTTTAGGCATCCCCCCCCTCGTTCCTCCTTTCTTTCACCCCGACCATTCGATCGTTCGGTTGCGATCATTAGCAGCGACGCGTAGTGTGTGTGTGTAAAAACAGGAAAAAAAGAAAAAAGAAAGGCTAGCTTGTAGTACGCATTAACCCCACCCCCCTTTCCTCTTAATCGATCGGAAGCGAAATATGATCAGATTTTCCTTTTATTACTTCCCCTCTCCACTGTACAACGCCAAAGGCTGTTTATGGTAGACACGTTCGATACAGCGCACATATACATGGACTGCATACTAGAGATGACGATCCGAGAAACGAGGTTGCGATGCGCGATTAGTGCAGGATGCCGGCTAACGAGCACGGCTGACCAGGTGGTCGCTTCGGGTATAGTACATTGCTCCTTTAGTTGCTGGTGTTTGGCGCCTCTGCTTAAACGTGCCTGTGAGGTCTTAATGCACGCGTACCTCTGTGTCTGGGTCCGTGCGCGCATAGACTGCAGCGTATGCCCGTTTATGCGTGCGTGTGTGTGTGTGTGTGTGTGTGTTCAGGTATATATATATATATATATATATATATATATATATATATATATATATATATATATATATATAGGTATGTACCTCGACGTTATAATCCGAGAGGGTGCTGTGGTAATCACCAGCCTCATTACATAGCCGTGTAGGCCATGCCGAGAATGAACCGTATACAGGACTCTATCAGATTCGGCGCACGAGGTCCTTATAAGAACGCAGTTGCATAATTAAGGGCCATGTTCGACGTCAGTCGTTAAGGACCCACTGGTTTGCAAAGCCTTTCGACATGTTCGCGTCGGTGGGCCACGCGATGACTCGTTCCCATTAGATTGCGCCCAATTAGACCCGTTCCTGGGGGGGCCAAATTTTCCCATGTCCGTGGCCTTGTTAAGGAATAGATAAATCTAAGTTAGCAGCGTTGAAGGCTGGGCGAGTTGGCGCGGATTCGCCGACTGTTTCCACACTTAATTTGCGACGGGGACAAAACACGCAGAAGAGAGGAGGACGGACGAGCGCAGACTGTGTCCACCTCGGTTTTTTTGTGCACTGTCCGGCGCGCAGGTTGAAAACGGACGAAAAGATAAATCGACCAGTCGACCTGCGTAGGAGGTCATTACAACGTCCGTACGAGGGCCATAGCGAGGAAACTGCGGCACTGCTTTTCGGAAACCACGTTTTTGAGCGAGTCCAGGAGAGGCGATAATGAAGCATTTCGTGTTAAAGGGAACACTAAACCGAAAAAAAAATGATTTTTTCCCAAATTAGTACATTATTCTTTAAAAATTACAAAATCACTACGCTTGCCCCGAGAAAACTCGCAAAAAGAAAATGAGGGTATCGAAGCCACCTTTCAAATTCCCGCACCAAACGCCGTAACGTCATACATTTTATTGACGGCGACTACTAAATCATACGCAATTGTTAATCAGTAAAAAATAAGTACATTCTCCACGGAAGGCAGGGGGGGGGGGGGGGGGGGGTCATAAATTTCTTAGCCCATGTCGCCAAAATACGAAAAATACTTTGAAATCCGTGACGTCCCGCGCGGCGTATTCGGCTCGAAATTTAAAAATGAAACTTGGACCTTGATTTTCTGCTAATTAATAAACCTACGATGATGAAATTAACAACACTGGAGTTCTCAGAGTAAAAAAAAAAGGACAGTATCAGTTTAAACCGACTCATTGTTTCAATTTAGTGTCCCTTTAAAAACCGTCTAGTCGCCGTCGGAACTCGCTTGAGCGGCTTCCCCCATATGCACTGTCTGTATGCTATCGTCTTGTCAGGCTCAGCAGATGAGGCGTCGCGCTTTTATATAACCTCGTGGGCGCGGGTTAGATTCCAGGTCACGGCGACCGCATTCCGATGGAGGTTCAATGCAAAGAACACCCACGCGCTCAGGCCCTCAACTTTCCAAAAGAGAGTCAACGTGACTCTCTAAAGGGAGTGCTACACACGTGACTCACATGTATAAAAGAACAGTCAAAGGACACATTTTATGAGAGAGTCAAGACACCTTTTTGTACACTCTAAGAACCGTGACTTTCATACATATGAGTCACATGTGTAACACTTCCGTTAGAGGGGCGCGTTGACTCTCTTTTCGTCACATTGACTCTCCTAAAGAGAGTCAACGTGACTCTCTAAAGATAGTGCTACACACGTGACTCTCACATGTATAAAAGAAGAGTCAAAGGACACATTTTATAAAAGAAGAGTCAAAGGACACCTTTTTGTACGCTCTAAGAACCGTGACTTTTATACATATGAATCACATGTGTAACACTCCCGTTAGAGGAGCGCGTTGACTCTCTTTTCGTCACCTTGACTCTCCTAAAGAGAGTCATCGTGACTCTCCAAAGAGAGTGCTACACATGTACGTGACTCTCTCATGTATAAAAGAAGAGTCAAAGGACACATTTTATAAAAGAAGAGTCAAAGGACACCTTTTTGTACACTCTAAGAACCGTGACTTTTATACATATGAGTCACATGTTTAACACTCCCGTTAGAGGAGCGCGTTGACTCTTTTCGTCACCTTGACTCTCCTAAAGAGAGTCATCGTGACTCTCCAAAGAGAGTGCTACACATGTACGTGACTCTCACATGTATAAAAGAAGAGTCAAAGGACACATTTTATAAAAGAAGAGTCAAAGGACACCTTTTTGTACACTCTAAGAACCGTGACTTTTATACATATGAGTCACATGTGTAACACTCCCGTTAGAGGAGCGCGTTGACTCTCTTTTCGTCACATTGACTCTCCTAAAGAGAGTCAACGTGACTCTCCAAAGAGAGTGCTACACATGTGCGTGACTCTCTCATGTATAAGAGAAGGGTCGAAATTTATCCGGTGTCCCCCCAGATACGGCGTGCCTCATGATCATGTATGTTCTTATGACAAAACCACGTTATTCTTAGCGATTCGAGAGCTTTGCTATATGCCACAACGCATGCACACTGATCTCTCGCGGACGTTCTGCGCTGACCCTCGGGAAAAGTTGAAAATACGTGTTCTGATCGCTTTGTGGGGGGCCCTGCACGCTTTGGGTCGCTTGTAACGGACGCATTTTTACGGCCCATAATTACCCTAATGTACGCCTACATTTGGAGACTCTGAGATGACCGTTCTTGCGGCTTAAGAATTCACTTGAAGTGCAGCGCTAACAAAACATGATGGCTGTATGGTGGTTTGTGTGCATATGCGGCGTGATAGTCTATGACTACGCATAACGGGCTTCTTAGATTCCTCTGACAAGATCTGGTGAGAAAGCGCCGTCGAGAGAGGAGATTGAGTTGACGGGCGGTGGTATTTATGTAATCCCGACAAAACGAATGACGAAAAGAGAGAGAGAAAAGAAAGGATGAAGTGGCATGCGGGCACGGGACAACGTCCGGAACAGCACTACTGACGCACGCGCGCAAGTGCTGCGCGGATGTTAGGTGGCGCGGAATGCTTTATGGGCTGTGCACGGTATCCGTAGCGCCAGACACGTCGCCGTTGAAAGACTGTAGAGAACAATGGGTCGCTAGGAAACGACGTGTGCGTTTAAGGGAACCACATAATCGCGACCGAACGGTGGCACGCGCATCTGTGACGTCATGAGTGACGCGCTGTCCGCTCATTCCACATCCTTCAGTGTGTGTGTGTGTGTGTGTGTGTGTGTGTGTGTGTGTGTGTGTGTGTGTGTGTGTGTGTGTGTGTTTGTGTGTGTGTGTGTGTTGTGTTGTGTTGTGTTGTGTTGTGTTGCGTTGCGTTGCGTTGCGGTGTGGTGTGGTGTGTTGTGTTGTGTTGTGTTGTGTTGTGTTGTGTTGTGTTGTGTTGTGTTGTGTTGTGTTGTGTTGTGTTGTGTTGTGTTGTGTTGTGTGAGACGGCAAATGCGCAAGGGCCCGAATTTTATGTGCGACTAGCCTGGCAAGTTACTGCACCCAACTGTTGGCAGTACGTAACAGGAACTGAAAAAAAAAATCGTACATCAGAACGCGCACACATAAAATACAGGTTTTTAGATACAGCTGTCGACGGAAGCCTGCTGGGAGTTTTCCATATCTATTACATTCGGCATTCCGTTGTCGTCAAGTTGTCCAATAAACAATTCAGCCTCTCGGTTCCATTCGCTCGCCGCCTCGTCAGCTCAGGCGATAGCAAGAAACGAACATCCTGCTCTGGGCTGCACTGTTTCCATACAAAGAGCTTGACAGTGCTGCAACACCTGTTTAGGAATGTGAGATCTTACGCTGACAAAAACAGCTAGGTGTACCACGGCTAATTCTGAGCAGGCTCACCAACTGTTACCTCGCAGTGGCTGGGCCGCGCTTTTTCTAAATAAGCCTTGTCACGGCTGCAACATCAGTTTAGCCACGCTACATTCTACAACGTGTTTGTGATTTCGCGCTTTGATTAGGCTATACGCCAACTGTTACTTCGCACTGGGGCAGCGCTATTTCTAAATAAGGCTCGTAAAGTCCGCGACATCTGGGAATTCATGTGACTTTTACAACGGTACGTCCGTGTCTGTGAACTTGTGTGCTTTTGATCAGGCTATATTCCAGCTGTTGGCACCGTGCACGGGGTGGCGGTATCGCAAACACAGCTTGTCAAGGTCGCGATCACCTGTGGTTAGCATGCCACGTGACGTTCACATGCAGTGAGCCATGACTATGTTCTTTGATCAGGTTGCTCCGACATTGCCACCACTGAGCTACGGTATTTTAAGGGTAAAGCCTTATATGCGTCATAAAATGCGGAAATTGACCGTCGGCATCGGCAGCGTCCACGCGAGTGATGCAAGAAAACCTCATAACGTGTTGACGTCACAGATCGCCAGAATTCGTGACGTCATCAACATCATGGCGTCACATGATGGCGTCATCACATGGCATCGTCGCTTGGTCAAAGGTTGGCCTATCACGGAGGCAGTGCAAAACCAGATAAGGGGCAGAAAGCTTTCAATGCCTTCGATCTCGGAGGCAATTGAAAACTACGTTACACGCAGAAAGCTTTCGGAGGGGTGCGGAGGAGAATCAATACGTTAACTGAGAAGAGAAAGAATAACATGACTTTCACCTTCAAGTAGTCTTAGGCGAACGCGCCAGGGATCCTGTGAGTTGTTTAAACAGATTATCAGGACAGCGACCACACGATTAGCCACATGACGTGTACAATGTCAACGCTCGCAGAAAACAGGTGCGTCGTTAGAGTGTACTAGAACTTTTGAGTGGCGCGAACGGAGACCGGTTCTATTGTTAACCGCTGACCCCTCTCGCGCGGAAAATTGCGGCGGCGCTGTCATCGCCGGCACTTGAAGAGCGCCCGCTCGCTCCGCGGTTGTCATGGTTTGTGCCCGGTGAATATTCGCGTTGGAAAAATCTATCCTGATCTGCGCAGCTCCTGCTATGCCTCCGAAGCAACGGCTGTATCATTACTGCGTGCCAGGATGCAAGACTTATTGCGCGTGGACTGAACAGATGCGGAAAACTTCCCTTTCGTAATTGCTTTTTGCCATTGCGGGGCGGCATCGCAATGATATGTCGAGCAGCAAGATTGGCAAATATTCCCTTAAGAACATTTTTATCGTAACACATTTTTATGAACACTGGGTCGGGTTTTTAAATTGGCTCTTTTCAATGACCCTGCAGATGAAGAGCCACGAATGCTTCAGTGGAGAGACCTGCGGAGGTTGAAAAAGCCAGTGGACGTGGAGTGCGCAGTATGCTAGTTACATTTCGGGCCCCGTTTTTTCTTAAGAGATATATAGTGTACTAATCGTGAACGCGGCTGAAGTGCGAATACCTAGAGGAACGCCGAACTTGCTTTCGTACCTGAGTGCGAATTAAGACACCAACACCGAGGTAAAAGGAAACACCCGCGGAAAGAATGGCGCCATCGTACAGCTGACTTTGTTTTTGCTTTTTACTTTCCTAGATGACGTTAAAAGAACTGAGGTAGAAGACTCAGAGCACGATGCAGGTGCTCGCTACGTTGGCGGACCTTCGACACTAATAATAGCGCTTCTGTCCAAGTTAATCACACCGCACGAGTTTCCATTTTTTTATGTGCACTTGCCTCCTGCACAAATGAAATCACTATTGAAAGAGCCGTGCTATTTTTTATTGCTAAGTCCAGGTAGCGTTGAGGGCGGGGTGTGTGCGTGTGTGTCTGTGTGTGTGTGCGTTAGAAAAGTTGATTGATAGGTGTCGTTGGACCATCGCATGAGAAGCGACGCTCTTGCAACGAGCTGCAAGAATTCCCCTGCGTTGTGGAACAGGGTATGCGTCGTTTGTGCCTGCATATGAATTCACAAATGTGCTCAAGGATAAGAGCCCTCTTCAGCCTCAACTGCTCAGGGAGATCGCTAAATGATAATAATATCTGGGGTTTAACGTCCCAAAACGACGATATGATTATGAGAGACGCCGTAGTGGAGGGCTCCGGAAAATACGAGCCCATTGTCTTCTTCAATGTGCACTGACATCGCACAGTACATGGGCCTCTACCATTTCGCCTTCATCGAAATGTGACCTCCGCGGAAACCCGTGACCTTCGGGTCAGCAGCTGAGGACCATAACCTCTGCTCCATCGCGGCAGACAAGTGATTGGAATGTGCATCGATATTTTATTAAATGTCGTACAGTACAGATACTTCAAATCTACACAGCAATTGTGCCTCCAGGACCAAATGTATCATTTTAAAATAAGCATAACGAAGGAGTGAGTCGCATTTTCTCAGGTATTTGAATAAATGATTGAATTTTCCTTTTTGCGGGGCAATTGCTATACAAGTTCCTCCGCAGGCCTTTGAAAACAAGAAATTCACTCCTCAAGCGACGAATGCTAAAAACTACATAGAGCAATGTGCACAAACTCCAAGCTTCGAACAGCAGACCAATTAAGACGCGCTGTGTCAAGGTGAAAGCAATAACTCCGTCGTTGCCAGTATAAAAAATCTGTTGCAGCAAACGCTGAGAGCATTCTTCTGTACAGACTTCTTTTATCTCCCAAAAAACATATTTGTAAATAAAATATGTTGCTCTGTTTCCTGCGCATTTGCATTTGTGGTGCATTACAGCTTTGAGACTGGGTAGCAGAGCACAAAGTTTACCTGCAGTGTTTGCAGCGCGTGTGAAAGGATTATTCATTACTGGATGCTTGAATGGCAAGTGCACTTGGAAATACCGCTGTGGCATTACTATAAATCACTTCGGCAACTGAGCTGCGCTGACGACGCGAACGAAAGCTACGCAAGCGGTCACGGCACGCGTTGCAGAGAAAGGCAATTATAACTGCACGTAACACGTTTTTTATGTAAAGATTGACGTGACGTCGCGCACAGGAGCCTCTAGCTACATGATCGCGCGTACAAATGTCGGCGGGGGAATAAAAGTGCATTTCACTCACCCCTATGCATTCATTTAGAAATTTACGGTGTATGTTTTCGAACGGAAGCAAGGAGCAGAACACTACACGAGCATGAGCCATATTTCTGTGCGTGTCGACAACGCTCTGCGCGACAGGCTCCAAGCAAGCGCGAGAGGCGAAGTTCAAGTGCGGTTGACTACAGCGCCACCGCCAACTTTCCGCGCGCGCGGCGGCCCTCTCCACGACGGCCGGTCGCGCCACTCAAAATATTCTAGTACACTCTAGCGTCGTCGCCGTTTCAACAACCACCGCCGCCGCAGTCACAGCAGCGACGTCTGTGTGGCACCATCGGCGACGGCTCGCAAAGAGCGGTGGGACCGGAAGAACTTGGCGAACGGGGCCCCGCACGCGTTCTTTTCACACGGCGACCAAGTGGCGTGAAATTGCCCCAAGGCCAAACATGGCAGCCGGCCCAGCGAGCAACCGTGGCGGCGGCCACTGCCGCACACGCTGAGTGTACGCGCGCTCACCCGCTGTGTCGGTGGATGTACTATTATTGCCTTGTAGGTGAATACTTCTCCGGCTGCTGCGCTTGCGCAGCAGCTTTCATCGTTTCAGCTGTACTACAGACGACGTTGCTGCTCTTTTATTTTCGATTTGTGCGAATGATGTTGCGTTGCTGTTTGGACGGAGGCCATGCGCCCGTTGTATAACGCCGTCGGAATTGGTGCGTGTACCCTTACGTACATACACGCATAGAGTTTCATAATAGTACGCTAGAGGAAACTCTGGCGCTAGTGTCTATGGGGGCTGCCACGCATGGCGCTTCAGCGCAGCATGAGAATGAGTACATGGATTTGTCTAAGCTTCGTTCCTTCCCCTTCGCGTGGCTTCGCCTGCAGCGGCTGTGTCGCGCGAAGTTCAGCAAAAGTTCTGCAGTCCCACTTCACCGCACTTCACCTACCTATGGGGAACTCTGACGCTGAGATCTTTCAGCCACCTTGAGAATGATGGGTAGTACATGGATTTGCCTAATCTTCGTACTTGCGGCTTCGAGAGCACTTGTGGCTTTGTTTATTGTTGTGCTTTGGCGTTTGTTTCGGATAAACAATAAATCGTTGCGAACTTGTTGAGCCGAAGGTCGCGGGTTCGATCCCGGCCGCGGCGGTCGCATTTCGATGGAGGCGAAATGGTAGAGGCCCGTGCGCTGTGCTATGTCAGCGCACGTTAAAGAACACCAGATGGTCGAAATTCCCGGACACCTCCACTACGGCGTCGCTCATAATCATTTCCTGGTTTTGGGACCTAAAACCCCAGATATTATTACTATTGTGAACTTCGTGAGCCGATTGAATTGGTGAGCTTGAACATTCGCTGAACTTCGTCTAGCGACAAAGCGACTCCAGGCCACACCGAGCCAAACGGAGACGAAAGTACGAAGCTTAGACAGATCCATGTACTACCCATCATGCCCATGCTAGCTGAAGCGCTGTACACTGTAGCCATGCGTTTTAGCTCCCATAGACTCTAGCGCCTGAGTTCCCTCTAGTAAATATTGTTGGAAACTCTGTGCATTTCACCACCTTGACCCTTTTCGGCTCGCCAATTCAAATCAGCTCAGGAAGTTCACAACGAGCCGTTTTTTTTATTTGAAACAAAAGCCAAAACGCAACAATAAACCAAGCCACAAGTGCGTTCCAAGCCACATGCACGAAGAACAGGTAAATCCATGTACTACTACCATCATTCCCATAGTGGCTGAACGATCGCAGCGCCAGAGTTACCTCGAGTAAATATTGTAGGAAACTCAAAGCACACACAAGCGCACGTGGAGTGCAGTCCGTCTAGAAACCTTTTCCCGCGCCTTGAAGTATACGAGGGTACTTTAGGAAGAACGCGTTCTTTATTACTTTGTTTTGAGACTCGGACAATGCGTAATGATGATGGCATCCCTTTGTGCGCTCAGGTGTACCAGAAACCCAAGGTGTCGAAGGAAAAGAAAAGAACCAAGGCCCCGCGTATACGGGATGACGTGGGAATTCAAGTGATGGAAGCACGCCCCACTCCGGACCATTCAATGCGCATTACCTTGTTTGGAAAGGAAGCGAGAGAGGACCTTGCTTAGATGAGGGCAGCGGGACACATCGTAAGACAGGCGCACGTGGCAGCGCTGTTTATTTAATGGGACACTTAGGAGAGAAACGATTTCATGCTTATTAGCAGGTAAACCCTTCACGAAGCCAAAGAGCGTTACTCTAGCAGTGACAAGACGCTTGGTCCACCAGAAAACGCACCGAAGGAAAACACGATTGCAGCGACGCCACACTTGATTTCACGCACCAACACGGTTTAACGTCACAGATTTAGACGGCGACTATACTACTAGCGCTTAAATGATCCTTTTATCGGTAAAAATGAACTACGTTGTGTTCTAAAAGACCCAGACAGTTCGCATCGCGAGTTTTCGTTAGTTTTGTTGGATAACTATGTGGCGAAAAATACGAAGAGAGACTTCAAAAACCGTGACGTAAAGGTTACGCTCAGGAGTTGTTATTATGGCGTGAAGTCGTCTTCTCTTTAAACAATGGGTGATTGCAAAAGTGAACTGCAATAGAGTTATCGAGGAATAACCCATCAGTCTAAATTGATTTATCGTCTTACTTCTGCGTTCCCCTAATTAAGCATGGCTGAACTATGTCGATGCGAAATGCCACTGCGTAATTACAGGCCCCAAAGTCTTGCCTTACTTCAATGAAAATAAAAAAAAAGAATATCACCTCCCGAGCACGCCGTACAGACGGTTGACCAGCGAAGCTGAAACGTGAGGCGCCGGTGTTGATCACGAGCTGGGATGTATCAAAGTATGTTCTGTTGTAGCTTTTGATTTCTCTATCACTACATTTAAAAGACGGGTGCTTCAAACTCTGCTTTTGGTTACGTTAGCTTAAAGGATATTAGGAACGCCTCAAGGAGTTTACGGGTATCGATTCCTGCTGCGGCGGTTATCATCCCTAGCTGTATATGCTGACAAAACGCGAAGTGAAACTAGTGCAAGCGCGAGACCCTTCGCGGTAGCGCACGTTAGCATTGCTTCTTCATTCTAGTTTCTGGGCACCCACGAGCGCCTCCTAGCTATATACAAGTGCGCTGCTAAAAAAAATGAAAACTGCAGCGATCATATCGCGTTTCATAGACGTGGTCAGAGGAGGAGGGCGTCGCATTCTCCCTCCCCTGAAACTCCTTACCCTTGATGAAACAACGGGAATACATTTCATATAGATTATATTTTTACTTAACTGTGACCAGGAGTTAACAGTGAAGTAAGCTCAAAATGAAATGCTCACGTAACTCGGCAGACGGCTCCATATATTGTTGCTACCTTAAAGCAGGAGAGTAATACAGCAACATGCTGCCTCAGAACGTGCCCCCCCCCCCCCCTTCCCCTAAACGTGTACACTGTGGTGTGGCATCCGGCGCTACGGGTGTGTTATGTGAGCGCGCGTGCAGACTACTGTCGTTCGCGAGCTAGGCCTTCGCGTGGAGTCTATAGTCGACGCGTCAAGCGACGCAAGCGACGCGGTTGGTTGCGTGCGCAACCAACCGTGTAACAGGCGCGAAAGGGCAATTTACTGGGAATCCAGGTACTGGTAGGCTTCTGTTCAAGTGCGGCAACGGAAACAACGTAACAGGAGAGTGAAAGAGAGAGACTTATTTTCTTGCCTCTCAACATCACGACTGCTATTTTGCGTTGCTCTGATAGCTTGCGCGTGGTGTGACGGACGCAGTATGTTGTAAGAAGCCAGGCAATTTTGCGCGGCTACGGAAGACAACGTAACAGAAAGGAGGGAGGGAGGGATGGATAGATAGATAGATAGATAGATAGATAGATAGATAGATAGATAGATAGATAGATAGATAGATAGATAGATAGATAGATAGATAGATAGATAGATAGATAGATAGATAGATAGATAGATAGATAGATAATTTCTTCTCAACATCACGCCTGTTATATTTCGTTCCAGTGAGCTTGCGCGTGTTGTCATGAACGCAGCTGCCTGAGGTATTGGTACTCTAAGATAGCGGCTAGAATGACGTCACTGCATCGTAACCACGCTGCAGTTAACCTGTTTCAATGTGATGTCGACGCGGGCGGAACGTTATTTGCTCGTGGGCATGACTAACGAAAGAACGAGCATGCGATGTACTGATAACATTAACATCTCAAACTTCGCGTCTCACCACGATGGTACTCCAACGTGGCGGTTCCAGTGACGTCAACAAAAGCTATCTATATCACTCGTTGTGGTTTTGCTAGCTTGCATTTCAAGTTCTTTCATGTCGTCTAATGCTCCGACCCATCGCCAAGCTTGAAGACTGGGCGTGTTGGTATAGCATAGCTGTAGTTGGATGGTGTGCGTCGAATCTTTCCTTTGTGTCCTGACCAACTATTGCGCTATCCGACTACAGTTACGTCGTAGGTTATTATTAAGCAGAGTGCACATGATTACATGGACCACCCTTGTCAGTAATATTAGTAAGATGTCAATCATAAATCGAGATGTTTCTCCCCAAATGTGCTCCACGCGTGCTCTATATACTAGACGGCTGCAAGCGGTGCGCCCGGCCATTGAGGCGGTGGCGCGGACACAGCATGAATGCGCCCCCCGGGGCAGACGCCCGGCACAGCATCTCTAGCTGCGCACTTTTATTTATCGACCGCGCTCGGTGTATATAGTTGTCGCGATAAGGGAGCGACGCTTGTTGTACACACGCGCCGGGAGAGCGTGCGTACAAGAGCGGCCAGGCTTTCCGTTCGCGAGCCTTTGTTGGCTGATGCACTCGGCCGCGACATCGAAGCGCAGCACCTCCCTCCCCCCTCCCCCCCCTCCCCAACTGCCCACTATGGCTCCTCCTTGCCATATCGCGCAGCCCTGGGGCGTCCTCAGGTCCAGTCGCTGCGAAAGAGATCATCGAAGCGGGAGGAATTCATCGAGCGACACAAGTGCTTTCTATTTCCATCCGTGTATAACTTTATCCCACCAACGGTGTTTAGTACGCTCCACACTAATACAGATTTGACATCCACAAGTTTCTTAGCGCTAAGCGACTAAGGAATAATAATGATTGCTGGGGTTTTGCGCCTCAAAACCATGATGTGATTATTAGGCCAAACTGTCAGGGTGCAGCGCTAAAAAAAACACACGCACAGAGTTCGAACATGCAGTTCGACCATGAACCAGCTCGTCCAAACCAAAGTTCTGCTACATTATTATGAGGGACGCCGTAGTGGAGGGCGCCGAAGATTTCGACCACCTGGGGTTCTTCAACGCGCACTTCAATATAAGTGCGCGGGACCGTCGGGGTTGGGAATCGAACCCGCGCCCTCAAGCGTAGCAGCACGACACGCCACGACTAAGAAAATCCGTGCATGTTTACAGGTGCTGTGCTTCGAGTTGTCCAAGCACAGCACCTGTAAACGAAGCGTGAAGCGTGAAGCCATGAAGCGTGGAAACTTGGGCAAGTTGGTAGGACATAATTGAATATACGAACATCGCAACAGACAAAGACTTGTGTTGCTACCTTCGTCAGTGTTTGTCTGTTGCGCTGTTCGTATATTCGATTAATCGCCATTGGGCTGCCGAGCCCCTGCAGCTGTGGCTTTCGCACTGCTGTGCCTCGTTATCATAAAGCTGGGTTGAATCACCCGCTGAAATCAATGCACAGCTCGTTTCCGAAGAGTGGTTATATCTTTTCACGTAGTGATTTCACGCGACGTGATACCGCTCACCACGAAGGCGCTCGAATCATCTCGCTCTTGAACGTACAGCGAGCTCGAATGCGCCGCAGGAAAGCGTTTTATTGTCGAATTGTTTCAGGCACAAGCTGCTCCAGAATGAAAATAAACCATACTTGAAGATGGCAGCACATGTGTGGCCTGTGCCGGGCATCTTGTTCCTTGTATTTCGTTTCTCGCCATATGCCGGTTGGCGTGCACCTATCAATCCATGTCACTCTGCGCTAAGACAACTGAATGCATAGATCTTCGCACCATTTTGTATGTTTGTTTTTTCGTCAAGAACCCTCAGAATTTCCGGAAAGGCAGGCAATGTGTGTGTACGTGTGTGTGTGTGCGTGCGTGCGTGCGTACGTGCGTGTGTGTGCGCGCGTGTGTGTGCGTGTGCGTGTGCGTGCGTGCGTGCGCGTGTGTGTGTGTGTTTGTGTGTGTCTACGTTTGCGCATGAAACAAAGAAATAAGAGGAAACTTCGGCGCTTGATAAGATACGGAAAAATATATGCACAACCTCCGTGTTCCTTCCAATATCGAATGACACCGTACCGTCGCACGCTTCACCAGTACAGTGCACTTTTCTCGCTACCGATCGGGAGCTTGGGATACAGCGGCTTGCTTAGGACAATTTCGGTGTTTAGCCCTTACACGGTAAAGGCTAGAAGAAGCAGCATATAGTACAATGCTGGAACGTAAGGCGTCTGTGAAGTTAGTTTAGATAATGTGACGCAGGAACTTAAGAAGGCAAAATGCAGTACAATGCTTGAACGTGTAAGGAGTCCTGTCCAGTTAGCTTATACCGTCACGGCAGAAACTAGGCCTTCGCCACCGGCGTCGTGCTCTTTGGCCGTCACCGCATTAACTGGACAGAACGCGAACGCGTTCCAGCAATGTACTACCTTATAAACACTGCATCCTTTCCGCACAACAACGCGCGTCCGCCCCTGCGCAGCGCGCTGCCGTTCGCAACAAGCGTGTCGTCGAGGCACGAGTACAAAGAAAAAAATAACGCAACTATAGAAAGACGCGCAGGACGTAGTTCATTGTTCTCGCGACGAACACAGCGGCGGAGCTAGGCGACCTCTGACGAACGAACGTCCGCGGTCTCGCTTGGCGTGCCTCGCTCGGGCCCTGCTCGCACCGGCGGCAGCCAACGTAGGCATGGGACGGACGCTGGGAACAACAGCGCGCGTGCGGCGTCGGTCCCGTCCCGGGCCGGCCGTGCAAGGGCAGCACGCGGCTAGGTTGGCCAGGCCCAGCATTCGCGTTGATTGTTAATAATGGAGACAAATGTCGGTGGCTGGACGCTCTGTGTGCTGCCACTCCTTTTCTAACAGTCCTGCAGCACTACTATGTAGTGCCACGCTCGTTCCAGCGAGCAGCCTCTCTTGTTTATTGCTGTCTCTTACTTCTCCGAAACAACGGGTGCCGCGTTACTTTTATATGTGTACGCAGTGTATGCCGTCGAGTGTTTTGGGAATGCCGGGCTTGTGTGGGCTTTTATAAGCGCGAGTACTATATATGGGAGCAGGTTCAACGCACTGCCTTCTTTTATGCGGTTGCGGCTAGATGACTGCAGTGACCGACCTCGTAAAAGGCGGGAAAGAACAAAGGCATCGCGCCGTCAAAGGATCAGCTTTTACGTGCATTATGTCGTTTCGCGAGACGAGGGTATGGTGTGTAAAGGAGACCGCGTTTACTGCCCTGCTGCCGCATCAACACACGAACTGTGACCAGAGATGGTTATCACCGATGCCCCATAGCCGAAACCGAAACCATCGAATTACGCGTCCGATCTCACCGACGGAAAGGGTGTTTCATCGCCCGCTTTAATTCGTCTAAATTTAGGTCATATTAACTACACTACAGTTAAAAGACAACGTTTATAGTCCACTGCGCTTTCCTTGGCCTGATTGTGTGTTGGGTTCATTAAGTTATGTAACAATGAAACGAGCCCCTTTCACCCCTACGTGGAGAAAGTAGCGGTCTCCTGAAGTTTGTAACGAAAACAAAAATGTGTGTCAATGCTGCATCTTATGAAATTTTGTCATTTCGTGACTTTAGTAACTAACTTCACAGCTAAGGTTTGCTGTTTACGACGACACAGTTGCCTTGAATAAACTAGTGCCGTTTTTCTCAAACCGGACTACGCAACTTTCATGTACACACTCATCTGACCTCTCCGGGATGAACAATTTACCTAATAGTGTCAAGGTTGCTATTGCAAATGGCTGAACGTAAAGCAAAATATAGCGCACGGGAAGGATGTGGGGTTCAAGGTGAACATTGCAGGTTGCGGCCTTAACTGCCAAGTGATGACTGTTCCAAATCGCACGGTTTGATGAGATCATTGCATAATGCGCCAGTCTTTTCTTTATCGCAGAGCGCCCAGACCCGGGTGGTCATAAAGGGCGGCAAAGTGGTCAACGATGATATGATCATCGATGGAGACGTCTACATCGAAGATGGCATTATCAAGTGAGTGTTAACAGCCCAAGGCTCCTGTGAACTTTGTATGAACATAACCATAGCTCACATTCATTATCATGTCCTGGCACACTTTGGCCATCACATGGCCCTTGCGCCATTAAACTACACATATCATCATGTGAACTGTGTATAGGCTAAGACGTTTAATAATGTCCACCAACATATACACCTGGTATACGGTGAGCTCTGTCATCACGAACCTTCCGTATAATGTCCGAACGTTACGTGCAATTTCTAACGTTCTGTACAAGGTCAGGTGAAATATACAGGAGAGCATAGACGAGAGGCCACCTTCTAGAGATGAGTATACTCACACCACCGATCGCACATTAGGAAATACGACGGGCACCCGGCGGCACTGGGGGGTCGAACCCGTACCTCCTCCATTAAAGGCAGACGCTCTAACAACATGGTCACTGCTGCGGTTAGTACTTATCTCGAAAAGACGGGCTCTCCTATGCGCTCTCCTTAATCTTTCACTCCCCTTCGCGCTCAAGGACGCTGCGACATGCTCCCATATGGGTTGAAAAAATATTTGCGTATTTCCTAACCTCAAACCACGTGTTGACTGTATGCTTGGCGCCTGCTTAGCTAACAAATTATGCTAACGTTAAAGCAGTAAAAGGTCAATCCCGTGAGACTTCCCACTAAGCCTGACTGATTACCTTTTGGCTTGGCAGTGTGCGCTACAGGAAATCTACACTAACCGGTAACTGAGTGAAGAAATGCGAGGATGTGGGCACCCTGCACCAAAGGGAACAGGTCAAATGCTTTCATAGTGATTTATTATACGCTGTTATCTGCTTAAAAACGTGTTGGTGTATGCATGACGACGGGGCGCGCCGTTCTTCGTTGTTTTTCGCAGGCAAGTTGGCAAGGATCTCACCATACCGGGAGGTACCAGGACCATCGAAGCCAAAGGACAACTGGTCATACCAGGTACGGGAAGTGGCATTTAATTTAAGGACCATCATTGTAAAAACATTAAAAAAAGCATAATTCCGGTTTGTAAGACGCGCCTTTGTGAAAGCTACACTGTCGATTCTGTCGCACTGACCGTATTTTCTTCCATGAGCCTCACCGACTTCACGTTAAAACTTGTCTAGTCCTGTCATGACGACAAACGGTTGACAGTGGAAAAAATGCACAGCGGGTTTACCATAAAAGTTCTCCGTGCAGGCCCGTAGCCAGGGAGGAGGGGCTGCCCCCCTCCCCGAAATCCGGATGGAGGGGGGGTGTTTTACCGAGGATAGATAGTGAAAATACGTGTTTTCAAGGTTTTCAACGCCCCCCCCCCCCCCCCTGAAAAAAAATTCTTGGCTACGGGCCTGTCTCCTTGTATGTTGCGACATACCCTGTCGTCTTAGCTGAAGTTGTATTTACATAACACACAGTAGCTCAACAATGGCATGTGCAAATCCAGTTTTCATTACGACCGGCATCGATACGTACGACCTCTTAAGAGAAGGCATAACGGGGTGGCAGTTGATACTGTGTTATAAAAAAATTTCTGCGGGCCTCGCTACTACCTTCATTCATGCATGAGTTAGCAGGGTCTCAGTACTCGGAAAAGTTCATCGAAAACGTTCTACTTCCGCAGGTGGAATCGACACTGCCACTCACTTTCAGCTGCCTCTGCCCAGCGGCATCAAGTCGGCCGACGACTTCTACTCCGGCACGCGAGCTGCCGTCGCCGGAGGAACCACCATGATCAGTGAGTTGACTGGACTCTTGTCATATTATTCAGCGCTTCGTTCTGACGCACACATCCGCCTACGCTGTTTGTTTGAGCAATCTCTTCAGTACAGGCCTTGGGTAAAAGAAGAGGGGGGGGGGTATCGAAGCTGCCTCTTGGGCGGAAAACCCCTAGATAGTTCCAACTACTCGTATATCGTTCTACACACGTAGTACACTTCCAAAATGTTCCATGCATAAATGAGCTTCCAAACTTCTGTCTCTGTGCCGCCCAACAAAGCACAGTTCCAGTTCGGTTTCCACAAGGCCCCAACCACCTCTTCTTCCTCTGGAAGATGGGAGAGCTGTACCTCTGGGCAGTGGCGTAGCCGGGGGGGGGAGGGGTTGTGGGGTCAACCCCTCCCCCCCCCCCCCCGAATTTTTTAAAATTTTGCTTGAGTATATATACACGCACACATAAAACGCAT
Organism: Rhipicephalus appendiculatus; assembly: GCA_030522465.1. NCBI lineage: Eukaryota > Metazoa > Arthropoda > Arachnida > Ixodida > Ixodidae > Rhipicephalus > Rhipicephalus appendiculatus. The sequence continues at coordinate 2,482,406 of JALIZH010030874.1, read as the reverse complement.
GCACGAACATACATAAAGTATGGTTGAACCCCTCCCCCCCCCCCCCCCGAAAAAATTTTTTTTGCTACGCCCCTGCCTCTGGGACTCGCCAGTATGCATGCACGAGAAAGTTGTGTGCAGCAGGAACCGAGGTAATTTTACACTCGTCTACTCTTCCAGTTGACTGCGTTCTGGACACTACGTGCTCTCCGCTGGAGGCCTTCGAAAAGTGGAAAAGCTGGGCCGACGAGAAGGTGTGCTGCGACTACGGCCTCCAGCTGGCTGTCACCTCCTTCGACCCGAAGACAAAGGAAGAGCTCGAGACGCTCGTCAAGGACAAAGGTGGGGCCTCCGAGATGCCCGAGAGAATTGGAGTGTGTTTGTTCGCGGTCTTCTTGTGTAACAACAATCGGAGGCCGCCTACGCCCCTTCTCACGCATGCATTCTCGGTGGGCACGTAGCCTGGGACGCAGTAAAATATTCAAGACCATGTCCTCGTAGGTCTGTTCCCCCAACTTTCCATAAGTGGGTTTGATGATGGCCACGATGATCTGGACGATAACGTCAATAATAAATTCAACTTGCCTCGAGTAGAGGCCTTTCTTAGCTAGCTAATATATTTACTCGCATACCAGAGGCGCTAGCCTACGTTAGCTAGCACCTGGCTAACCGTTGGTTAATGCTGGCTAGGGTTTACTAAATTACCGCTAACGTGATCATCGACGATACTGATGTTGATCAACGATCGTACTGATGATGATTAACACGTTGAAGCAGAGCTGTGGGTCAAGCAAATGAGCCCTGAATGGTGATGATGATGCGTTGGACGTGTTGAACATGAGGATAAACGTGTTGATGACGGCGACAAAGAACAGTGATGATGGAACGTGTTGAAGCAGAGCCGTTAGCAAGCAGAGGCCCCATGCACGATTATTACTATGATGATGATAATGATGATAAAAGTGTTGAACTGATGAGGAATGCGTTGATTATGAGAAGCGGTGATGATGATAATTATTAACGCGTTGAAACGAAGCCGTCCGGCAAGCAAAGTTCCCGTATGCGATGCAGGTGGCTAGCTGTAACTAATTGTTGTCGGGGTAAATGCTAGCCATCGCTGTTATAACAGTTATATTGTCTTCCATTTTATCTCAATTCAATTATTAAAGTTGTGAATTATTTTTAAGTAAAGATTCTGATGAAGGGCAGTCTTCTAGGGCAGGTTCGTCGCAATACGCAGAAAAAGGACTGTGAGCAAGTTTCCCGTCAGGCGATCCGAAATGTCCTTCCTTTCAATTTCTTCTATGATCGATCGATGTACTTGTTTTTCTGCCATATTGTAAGTACAATATTTTGTAACTTACTCCGCGAAATGTGAGAAAGAGAGAGCGATAAAAAGAAAAGAAAGAGAGGACACGGAGTGCATGCGGACTGGTAAACATTTGTACCTATTCGCCTTATAATCTGAACTGTCTCCTGGCTTCGCATCTTGTTGCTTATCGAATTTCGGGCAGTACGTTGCAAATGTTGAGTGCGAACCACGAACCAGTCCCCCAAACGAGTAGTTCCGCTCAGAACACTACAGCGTTACTGCGGCAGGCGCGTTCATCCTCAGTGCTTTGTTGTTAAAGGGAGAAGCCCACCTCCTGCACGTTTTGCCGAGCGTAGAAAACGGGTAATCGATGATGACCTTATAGTTTTACCACGAAAAATTAGTACAGTTGCGCTTGCACAGAAATAAGGTACCGCGTGCGCGAGGCGTAGTCGAAAGCAGGTAAAAAAGACACATTTATTGTCTGTAACTTTTTTGATGTGGAGTAAAGGAGCACCGCCGCGGTAATCTGGCGGTTCTGGCGCTTGACTGCTGACCCGAAGATCGCGGGATCGAATCCCGGCCGCATTTTCGATGCAGGCGAAAATGCTTGAGGCCCGTGTGCTTAGATTTAGGTGCACGTTGAAGAAGCCCAGGTGGTCGAAATTTCAGGAGCCCTCCACTACAGCGTCCCTCAGAACCATATCGTGGTGTGGGACGTTAAACCCCGATAATTATTCTAAAATAAATGCGCCAATATTCGGCAGTGTTCGTGCGGTCGTCGAAAAAAAAAAAAAAAAAAAAAAAAAAAAAAAAAAAAAAAAAAAAAAAGGTTCTGAGGAAAGTTATTTGTGGATATCGAATGGCCCCAATCAATGCTTCGAAAGCTGCTCGCGTTGTGCGGCCTAAATCACAACCGCAACTATATACCATATACGCCGCTGGTACGCATATGTACTTGAACACATTTTTTTTTCAATATGTTTGGTTACAAGAAAGGATATTAGGCAATGACGTTGACCAATCCTCCTAACAATAGGTAATACAGTTATTAGTTTCAAGTTACTATTTCATATGTCGTTTCTTGTCGTGTTCAGGTTTTCGCGCTATTCAGGTTATGTGAAGTTAACAAAATTATAACTAGGACACAGGAGAAATACGGGCGGAGGGGGGGTGGGGGGGTCGCACTATTTTCACTTCCACTCGCAGTAACCGTGCATTTGTTAAAAAAAAAAACAGGAAAAGAAGCTATACACCGGATGATTATTACATCTTTCTTGATACAACTCTTGTGCGACTTCACTGATTAATTAAAATGTTGACCCTATAGCTAACTTTGAATGTATTACCTAAGTTCGATTGTGCGGCTAGCAGATATAGTCATCTCTTAGTTTCATATAATTTCCGCGGTCCGTTATTGATTAAATTAGCCTGTCGCGATTTATGACCTAATTAGTCGTGAAAGCCAGTAAAAGTGTTGCGGAAACACTGACAACATACGCCTATTTAAATTTGCAGGCTCGTTTTCACCCGGCAGCATTGTACTGCGTTTGTATGCAACGACATGAACGATGCTTGCGCGCTGAAACCGTGAGCAGTTATGAACCGGCATCTATCCAATCGCTGACATGTCAATAGTACGCGGAACTATATACGTCGCGTTAATTATAGATGCACGCCGTGAATTACGCGAATAACTAATACCTTGAAACCATCTTTTTTGAAACCCGACGCAGGTGTGAACGCCTTCAGAGCTTACCTCAGCATGGAGTCCCTGATGCTGAGCGATCTTCAGCTGATGCATCTGCTCGAAGTGTCTAAGCATCTGGGGGCTCTCACTACGGTCCATGCCGAGCACGGTGGCATCATTGCAGAGGTGAGCGAGCAAAAAATGATATCATACCGTATGTAACCATGAGCATCTTTAAGTCACGTGCATCGAAGTTTGCGCAATATCGCCGTTGATTACCAATTATGCGTTTCTTTAAACTAAATCTCTTCGACTTAATCTTAATATCAATATGATGTACGACATTAACCATGAGTGTTTAGACGTATGTATGTCAAAAGGTGCATACAGCAGTGCCATTCGTTAGTGGCTATTCAAAATCGCACGTTTTCGTTGCATATACACATCGTGTACATGGTAGAAAAAAATGCTGTTGTACATAGCGGCAAGCCGTTGCTGAATAAACAATATTCCGCCTGTTATCTGCCTAGTATACATTAATAACTTTACGTTAAGCTTCCCAAAGTGCAAAATATAGGTGTGTACGCGTTGTTTGACCTGGGATCACACTGTAACTTTTCGTTGGCTTTTTAAAGATAAAATAATGTCTATCGTGTCCCGATATACATATCACTCGCGAGACTAACCATAATTGTTTAGACATACGCATGTCAAAAGATGAAAAGTGCAGCCTGTATACGTCAGTGCCTATGCCCACATATCTCAAGAGACCTGCATGTGTAGGTTGCACACTGTGGCGAAAATAAACGCAAGACATACTTTGCAGGACTTCTGAAAAAATATTTCTTCCTTTGCGCTACCGCATTAACCTTCTACAATACGAGAAACAGCACTGTAACCGCGACACGACGCTTCGTAAGCCAGCAAAGGCGCAATAATACGCGATGGCGGGCGACGCGTCTTGAAAATTCTGGCACCACCTGCTCACCGTGACGTCAGTAAGTTTCAGGGCGTACGCTGAGACCTAAGCAATTTGTATGGAAGTAAAAAAAATTAATAAATAGATAAAATTGCGCTCTAAGGTAGCCACAGACTTAACATAGCAAGTTTTGGGAACATTTATTGGGCCACGGTGGCCAAAATAAGAAAGGGCCACGGTGGTCAAAATAAGAAAGGAAACTTTCAAACCCGCGACGTCAAACCGGCGTACCCGGCATTAGTGTTTCAGCGCGAAGATAAAAAAAACAAAACAAAAGAGAAACCAACTGTCAGCTTCATTTCCATTCCAAACAATGAACACATGAAGACGAAATCAGCGGTAATATGGTATGTGCTTATGGTACTCTGCTGACCCGAAGGTCGGGGGGATCGAGTCCCGGCCGCGGCGGTCGCATTTCGATGGAGGCGAAATGGTTGGGTCCCGTGTGCTGTGCGATGCCAGTGCACGTTAAAGAACACCAGATGGTCCAAATTTCCGGAGCCCTCCACTACAGCGTCCCTCATAATCAAAGCGTGGTTTTAGGACGTTAGGACCCCAGATATTATTAATTATATCGTGGTTTCGGATATGTAAAATCCCAACAGTTATTATTCTTAATCTTGCAAAAGGCAAAATCTGGGTTCTTTGTTCTGGGTTCACATTCTATTTCAAGCTAGCAATGGTATGGAATGACTTATCGCGAGCAATGATGTGGAAGTGAACAGTCGTTATCTTGCCCACGCCTGCAGAACCAGAAAAGGATCCTTGACCTCGGGATAACGGGACCTGAAGGCGTAGTCTACAGCCAACCCGAGGAGGTGAGTCGCTGACGTTGGGATGAACTCTTTATGCTGTATCCTCTTATATCTACTCATTTAGAGACAGTTAAGTATCAAGCACGGTTGATTAGATTTAACGAAGACTTTCAGCAGCGTTTTTCGTTTTTTTTTTTAGGGGGGGGAGGGGGGGGGGGCATGGTCGCGTTGCCCGGAGAATTATGATAAGTGTGCATGCGCTCCATAGTTTACATTCGCGGCTGCGTTATTCCAACAAAAAAAATAAAGAAAAGAAAGATTTTTTTTTACCTGAAGTAAGACTTTCAATGAACCAGTGCATTCGAATGTTTCGTTTTGTCGTAAATAAACGTCTTTATGCTGCGGTAATTCGTAATTGTTTTACGCCAGAATTAACTGTGCATGCACAATTGGCGTAGTTCGAGAAAGTAAAACGAATTGGGGCAGCTGCGCACTAGTCGTGCCAAGATTGAGGAAGCAGTGGTGTTTGTTTCGTCGGCCTCCCCATTTCCCTCCTCCTCAACCTCACTTCCTTTTCCATCTTCTTTCTATACAAGACTATGCTTTCTTTGTTTCTATGGTCGCGGGATCGAATCCCGGCCGCGGCGGCTGCATTTTCGATGGATGCGAAAATGTTTGAGGCCCGTGTACTTAGATTTAGGTGCCCGTTAAAGAACCCCAGGTGGTCAAAATTTCCGGAGCCCTCCACTACGGCGTCTCTCATAATCATATCGTGGTTTTGGGACGTTAAACCCCAGATATTATTATTATTATTATTATTATTATTATTATTATTATTATTATTATTATTATTATTATTATTATTATTATTATTTATTTATTTATTTATTTCTATCTTTTTTGTGTCTTTCTTTCTCGGTCTATTTCTTTCCCTGTCTTTCTTTTTCTCTCTTCCAGTTCTCTCGCTCTATTTCTGTCTTTCTCTTCCTTTCTATCTTTTTCTTTCTTTGTCTCTCTCTCCCTGTACTTGTTCACTCCCCTATCTTTTTCCCTTCCCTTTCTTTTTACCTCTTTCTCCCTTCCTCTGTCTTTCTACCTTTCTTTCTTTCTCTCTATCAGTACTCGTTATCTCGCCCACCAGAGTTATAACATGCCATGCTGGACAAATCGGCGCACGTGTTCTGGGAAGGCAGAAGAAGAAGATGAACACTGCGCGCGCCTGTTGTTGATGATGATAGTTTTCCAGTGTTGCCTTAAGGCGTAACGGAAAGCTTAGATGATGATAGTTTTCCAGTGTTGCCTTAAGGCGTAACGGAAAGCTTAACATCTTCGCTGTAAAACTCAGCAGAACGAAACGTTAAGAAATGTTATTACGTGTTGAAAAAGGCTAATGAGTCGGATGAATAAGTTAAGGGTCATATAGAAACATACCTTGAAAGCGCACCGGAACGCATAGCTAAAGGTCAATTGCAGACAAGAAAGTGCTTCACTCACCAATTAAAACGTTTAATGAGGACAAAGACATGATTTAATGATGTGTTTAGCTCTGATGTGACGATGTCACAGGGTTATCACGTTCATAAAATGAGCTTGTTTTATTTTCTTTTTTGCGATAATTGCCCCTGTAATTAGGTGGAGGCGGAGGCTACCCTTCGGGCCATCGTCATGGCCAATCAGGTGGCAACGCCGCTGCTTATCTCTCCGGTGATGAGCAAGTCCGCGGCTGAAATGATTGTACAGAAACGCAACGACGGTGAGTACTAGAACTTAAATTATGTGTCCCTTAACGCGTTAATGGCACTTGAATGTGTGGCTGTGCGGAGTAAGCTTCTAGACGTTTTAATTTCAGTTTACCCGCCATGGTGTTTATGGTGCTCGACTGCTGACTCGCAGGTCGCGGGATCGAATCTCGGGCGCGGCGGCCGCATTTTCGATGGAGGCGAAAATGTTAGAGGCCCGTGTGTTTAGATTTAGCGGCACGTTAAAGAACCCCGGGTGGTTGAAATTTCCGGAGCCCTCCACTACGGCGTCTCTCATAATCATATCGTGGTGTTGGGGTGTCAAAACCCTAACAATTATTGATTTCAGTTTGATTGTTTACGGCCACGAAGCATCGCACAGCGATGTACCTAAGGTATTACTCAGCTTCGGCTGGTCATCTCATTTCATTGTGGGAGATAACTATAAGAAAACTACCATGCGTTTTACGATTTCACCGCAATGCACCAGTGTAATGCGACGAAGCATGCATAGCGTGTTGTGGTCACGGTTGTGGTGAAGAGGAGTGTGAAGTTTTTATTTATTTATTTATTTATTTATTTATTTATTTATTTATTTATTTATTTATTTATTTATTTATTTATTTATTTATTTCGGCGTACTGTCAATTAATTCCAACAGGTGGAATAATTACAGAAGTCGGTGTTGAGTGTAATAAATACGCAAGCGTCAATAATACATCGTGCATACAAGCAAAAGAAAGAACTAAAAAGCTGCAATAGAAAAAAAGAAGAACTCTCGAACGAAACAGCAAACAAAAGATACAAAAGATTGCGCACCTCTGAATTGGATGAGTAAGAGTAGAGATGGGTTACTCGGATCGTTATATTCTGCGTAAAATCCGATAATTTTTCACAGGCTACCAATCTTTGAACTATGTTGCATTGTTATTATAATAAATAAAATAAGAAATCCACAGCAATAACCTTTAAAAAAGAGAAACTAATCTGCTTTATCGCCGAATGCTTGGTTCGGTTCGTTAGCTTTGTTTGAGTTATTCCCTGAATACAGCATTTCAGCGCGTGTTTCGCACTTTCGGCCGCTAGAGACGCCTATATTTGTTCTTGTGTAGAATGCTCACCCATCGAAATACTTGGCCTTTGCGTCGAACATTATACCTGTCCCCACGGGCATCGGCAGGATTTTGTCTTGGTAGGTGCAAACCCGTGTTGCATCACGGATGGGGGGAGAGCAAGAGCGGTGGTGTAGCTTGGGTGGAGCGAAAGTGCTGATGTGTCTTGAGGAAGGGTGGGGTGCCCCCCCCTGCCGGCACCGATGCTTATTACTACGCTACAATACACCCCAATCTGAGATCCATCGCTTCGTGACCACTCCCAGGTTGCGTAGTGTTCGGCCAACCGACCTCAGGCCAGCCTGGGAACCGACGGGAGCCACTACTTCAACAAGTGCTGGAGCCACGCGGCCAGTCACGTGACTTCGCCTCCTCTGAACCCGGACCCCACCACACCCAGCCGCCTCATGGATTTGCTCGGGTGGTAAGCGAAAAACGCCTGTCACCCTTCTCGTGTCCGCGAGGCTCCTACCGACGATCGTGGCTTCAAAGAACTGCGCATAAACGTGTTAATGCATAGCGAATAGAATGACGCGTACCTTTGAGATCGTATCCAGTGCCTCCTTTTCGAAAAGCGTGCACTAAAAAAAAAATCGCATACATACTTACGTAAAGTGCGTATTTACATAATCATAATCATAATTCTCAGCCTATTTTATGCGGACTGCAAGACGAAGCCTCTCCTAATGATTTCCAATTTACCCAGTCTCGTGCGAGCTGGTTCCATTTTATGCCTACGAACTTCTTTTAAATAGGGAGTGCGTAGGAACATATTAAACATTTGATAGAAGATAGTGCAGTTATACCCATGCGTGAAAATTATTGGACGCCCAACTTAAGATAACCAAAGCACGCAGTTTCATTTGTGAACCGCTTACAGCGCTAAACAGACGAGGACGGTGTTTAAGGAAGGTAACGACACGAGCGCCGACTCGCAACTACAGTTTATTAGAAGAAACGACACCAATATATATATAAAGACAAACCACGCCTCAACGGAGCGACCGCGCATGTGCAGCAGAGTCATTTGAGCAATGTAAACATGCCAGAACACGTGGAGCGTACACGTGCGGACCGGAAACAAACATAACGGTGCAAAGGAATCCTTTCCCGCGTTGCGGTGGCTCGTTGAGGCGTGGTTGGCCCTAGTATTTATTCGCGTCGCTTCTTTTATTAAACTTTAGTTGTGAATCAGCGTTCGTGTCGTTCCCTTCTTTGAGCTGTGTCTTCGTCCCTGTTGCGCTGTAAAGGTGTTCGAAAATGAACTGTCACCAACTAGCTTAATATGTACTGGTGGGCGTTGGTGAGCCACGATTTTCGAAGAAGCAGCGCACAAAAGGACACAAAACACGCACACACAAAAAAGACGCAAACGCAAACGCAAGCGCCGTTTGCGCTTGTGTTTGCGTCTTTTTATGTGTGCGTGTTTGTGTCCTTTTGTGCGCTGCTTCTTCGAAAGTCACCAACTAGTCCAGGTTTTCCTTCCTTCAGACTTTTCACCATCCTAAACCCATGATATCAAGGCAAAGCTGAATTAAGTATCGGCTAATTTCGACCTCACACGGGCGTTTTCACATTCCGGTCTCACCGAAATGCGGCTGTAGTGACCAGGAATCGAACGCGCGACCTTCAACACGATCGACGGTGGGTAGCGCTGGTAAAGGACGAGGGCACAAGAAAGGTACACAGGACACACACCTCAGCAGCGTATTGCAACGCCACGGCTTACATGTTACCGCTTTGTGTGCATTCGCTGTACAGCGGTGCCAGCAAATAAAGCGAACAGATTTTAAGACTGACCCACCAATCCATCCCCACGTCGGCCACGCTTTCTATGCTGCTGGGAATGCGTATTGGGATTGAGCTCATACATTCTTTGAGCCATTCCCGTTGCGTAGGCTGGAAGTACAGTTAAACCCCTTTATAAGAGACACTGATTTAAGAGACAACTGGTTATAAGAAACACCACTGTGCCCAACATTGAAACGGGTCGACCAGAACGCGGTATCCTGCTTATAGGAGATTCTTCATGTAAGGGACAAGAACTACTCCTATAAGCGCGCGTCTCTCATAAAGGGGTTCAGCTGTATTGACATTCCAATAAAACAACGTCGCGACATTCGGGTGCAAAAAAACAACTAATACAATTACATGTCTTTACAGCGGAGACCTGCACGTCACCGGCTCCCAGCACTGCACGTTCACAACGGCGCAGAGGGCCGTCGGTGCGAACGACTTCACCAAGATTCCGCACGGAGTGAACGGCGTGGAGGAGAGAATGCTGGTCATCTGGGAGAAAGGAGTGGTAAGCAGCGACCTCGTGCGCGGGTCTAGTTAACTGTTCACGGCTTATATTGTATTTACAGGGAATACAATGGTTCACATTAACGCGAGAACGTTAAAGAGCTCGTTTCGCAGATTCCGGCGTCGGTGTCAGCGTCGGTGTCAGCGTCGCTGGTTGTGCGAGGAAAATCGAGAAATATGCAAAATATTCCGGTTCGAAGTGAGAATCGAACTCAGGCCGTCTGCGTGGCAAGCAGGTGTTCTACCACAGAGCCACGTCATTGCTTGTAACGGCTTTAGAAAAAAAAAAAAACTATATGAACGTCATGCAGTGGAAGGTGTCTCTTCAGTGCATGTATATTGTGTGGCTGAATCCTCGAATTGCACCGGGCGTCAAAACAAGTGAACTGCGCAACGAGTTGGTGGTTTCAAGCTGCCCAGCCATTAATTACAAAGTGTGCAGGTACGCAAGTGCACGTGGCACCTTACGGACGAGTAGTGGGCACTTCGCCAATTAGCAAAAGGAAGAACTATGGCGTAGTGGGCACTTAGCAACTGTACATCCAGTAGACGTTCTAGGACAGTTTGAGTTTGAAACGGTCAATGTTACGCACGCAAACGTTGCTTTCCTTGCGGCATGGTTGAAGGCAGTGCGCACGGGGCCCGATTACGCTATCGCCTTCTACTCTTGAAGGCGAAATTCAAGCGTCCCCTAAGTTTTTTCATCTAATGAATGAAACAAAAGACATCTACCCTGAAAGTCTCCAGAATTTGCCTGTACAAGAAAAAAAAAATAATGTTACGGCAGGAACTCACTGGTTTTAATCACAGGCGTACGCATGGATCTCCATTAGGGGGAGCCAAGTTAGGTTTCCTCGATGCCCCCCCCCCCCCCCCGCCCCTCCCCAACGCGTATCGAAGAACACTGAGCCAAGCAGCGCCCTCTGCTCGATATCTAAACAAACAAAAAAAAAGCGTTGCAGTGGCTGCAAAATATGAAAATTAAGTGGTGGAGTGCTTCTCACGACGGCCCGCCTTTGGTCCTCGGCTTGCCAGGCGTAAAAATATAGGAAGTAAACAGTTTTCGGAATGCAACGTCAATGGCCCTTGGCAACCATTGTCAAAAGACTCCGTGATCGTACACTCTGCACTTTGAACAGTGGCGGGCAGGTAGGTAGGACTGAGTAAATATGTGTGGGGCATAGTTGGCGCCTCCCTTAGATGGTTAGGCATAGGCGTGCGCACGAGGGGGGGCAGGCCCCCCCCCCCCCCCCCCCCTCAGTCATTTAAGAGGGAGGGGCGCAAAGTCTGCCCATACATTGACTTAATAGGGAGGGGGGGGGGGGCTGAGGTGAACCTTCGCCCCTCCCCCCCCCCCGCCCCCCTAACTGAAGGGGAACCCTGCGCACGCTTATGTGGTTAGGGGGTTACGTGTGGCCGACCCCCCTACTCTTCTCTCCCTGTGCGTATGCCTTTGGTGTTATCATCAATGCGAATAGCATAACTGTGATTCGATGATGTTCCATCAGCGTTCTGAAAGCGCGCCGGCTTGCACAATCGCAATTTCACGCTGGAAAATATCGGAACAGATGAGTAGCTTCCAACCGAATCGATTTTCCTCGCATTTTCAGATGACCGGGAAGATGGACGCCTGTCGTTTCGTGGCCGTCACAAGCACCAACGCTGCAAAGTTGTTCAACATCTACCCCAAAAAGGTAAATAAACCTGCATTGAAAAGCGCATTCTCAAACGCTACGTGTGAGAATTTTATAAAAATGAGCCTAAATCAACATTTTACGGGCAAATAACGTCAACGCTAGATTATTTCAATATACGGCTATTTTTCCGACCAATGAATACCGACATATGAAAAAAAATTACACCATCTCCCGCTAAAGGGAACCGTGTGTAGATGTGAAGCAGCGGGCGCTAACGCTTACACTGGCGGCGGCGTTGACGCTGGCGCTCATCGCAGCGTTGCGCAGGAGAGAAAACTGGGGAGGCGCTAAAGCAGGCAGTGATGGAGCAGTGTTTCCTACTGGAACATGCCAATCGCTGCTAATGGGCAATGAGATACAGAAGACTCCGACTGGACACAGAGACCCGCAGTCCGCTTTTAGTTAACGCGCACGCTGCGAATTTTTTTACTCTTCAACAACACAGAGGAGAAATCTCCCACCGGCACCACCTTGCAGGTCAAGATCCATTGCTAGCAGCTAGCAATGCCTCGCTAGCAGACGCTGCCTGCGTCGGCGTCGCGAGGCGAGAGAGGGGGGGAGCGTAGGAGAGGAGAGAGAGGGGGGTGACACGCATGCGCAGTGGGAGTGTGAACGCCGTGGGCAGGGATGCGTAGAGGAGAGAGGGGGGGGAGCGTAGGAGAGGAGAGAGAGGGGGGGGAAGCGCATGCGCAGCGGGAGTGTAGACGCCGCGGGCAGGGGATGCCTAGAGGAGAGAGGGCGAGTGTAAGAGGGGAGAGAGGAGGGGAGGCGCTTGCGCAGTGAGGGTGTGGTTGCCGCGGCGAGGGATGCCTAGAGGAGAGAGAGGGGGGAGAGGATGTTTTATATTTTTATTTTTTTAAAGGGTTTGCGCATGCGCAGTAAGGGTGGGCACGCGGCACACCACCACCACCACCACCACCGGATTAAGCTTCGCCATAAGATGCTTCACATCTAAAAAAGGCCCGATGTACGCGTTACCTATAACTGCCATCAGGCCTTTATTCATAGGTCGGTGTTCATCGGGCTCATTGTGCTCCCTAGACAGTTCAAGTTCATTAACGGTCCATTATGATGCAGTGCTCTTGACGTTACAGTTTGTGGGCAGTGCCACGAGGTGTTAAAATTTACGGGTCCCTTATGCCCTCACCTAAGACGACTGGAAGGCGAAAGCCATCTTCTTTTCCCTCTCAGTCCATGTATTGATCCTGCCACGCCACCCTCCAAAACCTTTCTGCACCTAACGTGGTTTTCTATTGCCTCCAAGATCAGAGGCACCTAACCTGGTTTTGCACTGCCTCCGGGATTCGCCCACCTTTAACCAAGCTACGCTGTCATGTGTTGACGTCATCATATAATGTTACGTCACGTGACGTCACTGACAAATTTTGGCGATATGTGATGTCATCGTGACGTCATTGCCTCCGACCTTGGAGGCAATAGAAAACCACGTTGACGTCACATATCACTTCTTGTTGACGCCGACGCGGGACGCCGGTCCATTTTCGCGTTTGACGAGGCATCTAAGGCTTTCGCCTTAATAATTCCTTTTGTAGGCAATGAGCGAAGCCTACTTCCATAGTGTCCACACACCACGTGCGCTTATAATGAGGCAAGGTCCTTGGAATTTCGTTTTTTTTTTCTTGAAGTTTTCGATAAAGCGAAGAGCAGTGCTTCTGAAACCTCGGAACGTTCTCAAAAGTCTTAGATGCATCATCAAACACGAAAAGTGACCGTAAGTGTCAACACAAGTGATTCAAAATAAAAAAAAACATCGTGTGCTGACGTCATGGTATGACGTCGCAGGTCTCCAAAATTTGTGGCGTCATCATGAAGTCACGGAAGTGACATAACGTGGCATCACGTGACGTCATCACATGACATCCTCGCTTGGATCTCGGAGGCAATGCAAAACCACGTGAGGTGCAGAAAGCTTTCGGGAGTGCGAGTGACCAATGCAGTCGTCTAAGAAAAAGAAAGGTGGCTTTCGCTTTCCAGTGATCTTAGGCAAATACATAAGGGAGCGCGCGAGTCTTTCAAACCAACGTGAAAATCTGGTCATTTGGTAAGTTTTTCGTGGCGCTCAATGTGTATTACTCGCTCCGTCATTTTTCCCAGGGACGCATCCAAGCTGGCTCGGATGCGGACATCGTCATCTGGGATCCCAAGAAGCTGACCACGATATCCAAGAAGTCGCACAACTCCGCCGCCGACTTCAACATCTTCGAAGGAATGCAAGTCCGGGGCGGACCCCAGTACGTCATCTCCGGAGGACACGTGGTGGTGGACGACGGCCAAGTGAGCTATACTATTCCGAAACTATGCCGACTCTATGCCTAGCAAACTTGGGTGTAGATAAGAGCTTGCCTTTGTCCGGCTGCTTTTTTTTTTTTTTGTTTACATCAAAGGAACAATTTGCGACTATTCGAAAAACTTCGATTGTCAAATCGAGCAGTGTCCTGTCAGTGTCCTATTCGATTCAATTTTCGAATCGAATAGTTTGCGAATACTTAAAAATGTAAACTGCAGCCAGCTAAATGCAAAATTAGTTAAAGTACGACACGTTTCATCCTTGAGGCCTTAGAGTAGCCACAAAGCATGAGCGCTCGCGCATTGCAGTAGACTACGTTGCCTCCGTAGTCAAACTTTACGACTTACTATTTGTTCATGGTATTCCATAAGTACTTTTAATGCTATAATTGCAGGATGTGAACTTATATTAATTTTAATAACGGCTGGTAAATATTCGAAAACTATTGAAAATCATTAAATTTGATTAGGTTCTGGTACTATTCGAATCGTATTCGATTTAGTCTCAACGTTTCCTGTTCGCGCACCCTCACAATAAAGGACAACTCCAAAACCGCAACGGAATTTCACTTGGTCTAAACGGTGATGAACTAGCAGCATATTACTCCAGAATCAATCTTGGCCAAGCTGTTTTGTTGTTAATTGTCCAATTTTCTTATTAGCAGCCTTAAAAACACACACAAAATGCGTGCACCTGTGTGTTATCGAATAACTCAAACCTCGATATAACGAACCCGGATATAACGAAATTTCGCTTATAACGAAGTAATTGAAGAATACTCTTGCAATAGATATGGTGTTGCAGATATACTTTTACAACGAATTTTTCGGATATAACGAACTTTTCGTGTAAGATGCAACTTCGTTATAATGAGGTTTGAGTGTAGCAGCATGTCGCACCATGAGATTTTCTATCGTGCCGCGGGCGGAACCGCGGAGCGACGCCTTTTGTCGGAGGATAACACCCGAGAGTCACGTTTCCTTAGTCATGCGTCACTTCCGGGAAGCCGTGACGGTGTCATTTTCCTCACTTTCAAATGTCAAAAACTTACTTCTGCGAGCCTTACGCGACGCATCCGCATGTGCTTCAATTACGAAAATCTTGCACGGTTCCTGCTTTATATACACACTGTGTAACTCAAAAGGAACACTTATATGCGGCCCTAAGTTTTATGCGGCCCTTAAACGCACGGACCAGAAAGCGCATGATTTCGTTCACGAAATCGCATGTTATCACATTGAGACCACATGTTTACAATGTAACGAAAGTGATTCCGAAAAATTCAGTTGCGGAAACATGATGCAACCCAGTCGTAGGGTTCGCATCCCAGACCGGGAAGAATTTCGCGCCAGCTGGGGAGCTTTCTTTCAGAGGAAATTCGTACATATTTCCGCGGAGCTTCCTGCTACAGGAACGAGTGGTTGACATATTCTATACTTTCGTTAGTTTGTATGAATATATGCTCTTCTGAACCGAATTCCTCGCTGCTTTGGCTACGAATGACGCTGGCTAACACGCCCAGGGATTACAAGCACAGAAACACCCTAGAATATCGAAGGGGGAACGCCTTCCGTCGTATAGCTCGATTGGTAGAGCATCGGACGCGCCTAATTCGAAGATTACGGGTTCGGCCCCACGGACGGAAAGTGTTTTTCTTCGTCCACTTTAATGCATTTCAATGTATGTCGTAGCTAGTACACTACAGTTAAAGAACAACACAGAAAATGACGACTATGCTTTTCTTGGTATAATTATCAGTTGGATTATTTGGTTGGGTCTACCAAAGAAACGAACCCCTTTTCGTTCTAGTGTCCTTAATACGGGCCGTTAACGCATGCGTAGAAGAGTGTTATACCGAGACGAAAACATTTTCTCGTGGCCATCGTAAGTGTTACATTGCGCTTCATTCCTTGATTTTGGATTACGTGATCATTACGCGAGTGTTAATCACATCAAACCACGTGCCATTTCGTTCTGCGCAGCTCAAAGTGAGCCAGGGGTCTGGGCGCTTCGTTGCCTTGCCTCCATTCTCGCCGCACACCTTCAGCAGTCTCTTCGAGAGGGAGCGGGTAAGTGAACGCATCGCGGCTCATTTGTCTTGTTCAACGTAATCTCACTGTACCGTTATAGCAAGTTTTCTGTCAGAAGGCAGGGTGGCCGTGACAGTACCCTTATTGTCGCTGTCTAAATGCGACGTATATCTTTGGCCGCCTTCCTTCCACTTGGACCGACCGACCGACCCACCCACCAAACGGGTATCTAACACTTGAAGGGCCGGCTACGGTGCCTTATCACAGCAGTGTCGTAGGCCGGGTAAAATGCTGTAGGACAGGATGCGGTGCCTTATCACTCCCGCAGCAGTGTTGTAGGCCGGATAAAAGGCTGTAGAACAGAATGCGGTGCCTTGTCGTCCCCACAACAGTGTCGTAGGCCGGATAAAATGCTGTAGGACAGGATGCGGTGCCCTGTCGTCCCCACAGCAGTTTCGTAGGCTGGATAAAATGCTGTAGGACAGGATGCGGTGCCCTGTCGTTCCCACAGCTGTGTCGTAGGCCGGATAAAATGTTGGACAGGATGCGGTGTCTTAAGGACAGGTTTCAGTGCCTTCGTCTCCTGCAATGGCCTTCTGGTCGCATACAGCGCCCAAAAGCCTTGTCTCCGATATTTCTTTTCTGTTTTTTCCAAGAAAAGCAGTTTCTGGCGTTATCCACCTGTGCACTATGGTTATGCGTGTGGTGTGCGCTGACTCTTGTTTGCCTGGCCGGGTTAAGAAAACAGTGTTTGCCTGGAAATACAGAAAAAAGTCGACGAAGTGTAATAATTACGCCAGACAATCGCCACACGAAGGTACCCTAAAGAGAAAAACGATTTTTTTTTTTTGTATATTTGAACGAACCTTTCACAATTCCAAAAGCACCACTCTTGCCGCAATAAGGATGCCCGGTAAGCCAGAAAAGGCGCAAAAAGAAAGAGAAAACACTGGTGGCGACGCCTCCTTGAATTTTCCAGAGTCAGCTAGCCGTGACGACGTAGAACGTGAATTACGTTATGCTCTAATGAATCCAAGAACTTACCGGCATCAAACTTAATTAGCTTTCATTGAGCCAATGGATCCAAAATATGAAAGGGCATCGTAACCCGTGACGTCACACTGATATTCAGCTGCTGAAGTTCTCGGCGCGAAACTAAAACAATGACTTAAACATTTTCGTGTCTAATGATGAGCCCATGATGAAGAAATTATAGTTTTAAAAGCATAATGTAGTCCTCGTTCGACGGAGGCTGAGCCAGGACAGTCAAACGTAATGGGGTTTTGCGACGCGGTGTACGCAGTCCAGCCAGCATCTGAAGGTCAACCGTGATGGCTACGACGGGCCCGTGGGAGACGTGATGATGAACGGGGGCGACGGTGCCACGCCGCTGAAGAATCAGTCGACGCCCCAGAGGGGACAGGACAGCCCCTTCAGCCCGTCCGAGTTCCACAGCCACGGACCCACTCGCAGCGGCGTTCGCAACCAACAGGACTCGAGCTTCAGCCTGTCCGGTAAGGAAAAAATTACACCATCTCCCGCTAAAGGGGACCATGAGGCGATGCGAAGCAGCATGGGGGGGTGCACACCGCGTTTGCATCGGTTTGACTAGGTGTTTCCGTTAATGTTTCCTGTTAATGTTGCGTATTTAGTGTTATCGTTTGTGTTGTGTTTATGTTCTTATGTTGTTGTTAACGTAGGCACCTAGTGTCTACGTTAACAGTGCGGCGCAGCCGGCGCAGTGACTGAGCGTGTGTACGACCTAACGCGAGCCTTTTATCTAAACGAGGAGGGGGGAATGTGGGGAGAGGGAGGTTGGCTACGGCGCAGCCACAGATGTTAGCTGGTGTGTGGAGAGGAGGTGTGTGGAGAGGGTTAGCGCATGCGCAGTAAGGGTTGGTCACGCCGCACACCACCGGATTGAACGCCGCCATAAGCTGCTTCGCATCTAATAAACGGCGCTCCCGTGTACACTGTCTGCCCCAGCCTCGTGCACAGGCGTAGCCAGGGGGAGGAGGGGGGAGGGGTCAACGCCCCACCGAAAAGTTTTCGCATACACGCACACGTACAAACGCACGCACGGACCATACATAAAGTATGCTTGAACCCCCCCCCCCCCTCCACCTCCGCGAAAAAAAAACAATCTGCCTATGTCCCTGGCCTCGTGCATGCTGCAATTTCTTTGTCTACAATGCATAGTTAATTAGCGAGAAATTATGACTGCCCATTTATGTAATTACTTCCGCAGGTGTGGGAAGAAGTCTTATCCTGCATCGCGTTAGGAAACATCACATCCAGCTCATGTCCAGCTTCACGATTTACGAGTCCAGCTTCCCGAGCTGAAGCATTCTCTCACGAACGTTATTTCGTTTGTTCCGTGTTTGTTTTCTTGTTCTGTTTCTACGACATCCTTCTAATTTTTTTGTTCTTTATTTCCTGTTATCACTGCACTTTATTTGTTAAGAGCTTGGATTTCGAAACTGCTGCCGTGTACGTGGGCCCTCAGGCACTCTCAAGTGGTTTTATAACCAATTTTAGCCTGAGGGACCCCCCAACTCTAGTTGGAAATAGAGATTTGATTGATTGAACAATGCCAGCGCAAGATGTCTCTGTGACTATGGACCCTTGTCTATAGAACAATTGAATAAATTAAATACATGAAATCAAGCGTCTTAGCACAGCCCCCCCCCCCCCCCCCCTTGTGGGTACGGCAATGGTCGGATTGATGATGGTGATAATGATGAAGTTGACTATAGCGCGAAGCGCCTAAATTGCGTGGAACAATGAACTGGGCTTTTTGACCAATTTCTTGAGAACCTTAAACACACAAGGAAAACACATGCAGTCGCATTTGTATATATCGAGTCTGAAGGGGCTCACAAAAAAAAATTTATATATAGGTAACTCGATATATAAAATATTTTATTTATGGAAAATATTTCAAGGGGATTTTTACTGCTGTTCGATATACACAATAATTCGTTTTATGCGGGTTCGACTGTATCGATAAATACGACTACAGGAATTTGCAACTGCACTGCTCAACCTGTCATCGCTGCAGGGGCGCAGTTCGACGACAGCCAAGGCACGAGGAGCGGCATTCGCGTCCACAACCCACCAGGTGGCAGGTCCAGCGGCATCTGGTAGAGCCCCGGATGGAAACGACCAGCGGCGCCCTGCTTTACCTGTGAAAGCTATCCTCGTGATCCCTGCCATCCTATACGACACCCTCCGCCCCCCCCACCCCTCTCTTTCTTTTTCAAACTCTCTTCAAACTGTTGTACGCCTCGTGAAGACATTAGCTGCTGCCTCCATTTCCCACCTGCGTTCACCGGAAAAAAAAAAAAGTCCACGCCCCGTGTCCACAAGCTCTGTAATCCTGCTCTGCCTTGTCTGAACAAAGTGCAATCGTGCTATGCGGAAAAGACTCGCTTCCAAGTGCTAACTGAAAGAGCGTAGCTACCGGCTTCTTCAAGAAAAGACGTCGTGAGTCACTTAAAACAGCTCTCTGAAGCAGCTGAAAACGAGGCGTCTACCAAAACACAGTCGTTACAACGCAAACCGAGTGCATGAAATGCGTGAACATCTAACCTCCATATCCACCCCCCCCTACCCCACTTTTTTTTTTCGCAGCAGAAAGGAAGGAAGCGTTTGGTGCCAAATGTGTCAGACAATAAACGAACAACCGCTTACATGCGCAGCAGCAGCGAGATCATAACGTTTTCTAACCCTCCTCTAAAGGTTGTGCGCTTGGTGGCTTTGTAAGCTGAACCAGATGGTAGGCTGGTCACAAGAAATATGCATCCAGCAGAATTTTGCATTGTAGCTAGGCCGTATGTAGCAACGTACCTGAGTTTTCATTTCGTTCTGTGATTCAAAACGATATATTCGTGCTTTTTAGGTTGTAGCTGAAGGACGTTAGACAGGAACTGCATTCCTCGAAGTTGTCCAGTTAGGACTACCACTAGTGGCTGACGGAATGCGAAATAACTGTAGTAGCACGCGTTTCATAGAAAGGCGTCGAAAAGAGAAGTGCACACTACAGCAACCAGAGCATATGCGCAGAACGCGCTAGATCGTGTGTACCGCACACGGTCTCGTGTACTAACGATGACGTCCACAATTACACTGCGTTATGGCACCGCCAGGGGATGATTCGAAGTCGAATGGTGTAACACTTGTCGCACTCGCGTTCGTATAACTGGTGAAAACTATTAGCAACCACGAGAAACCTGCAAAAATCAAGCTGCGGTTAACATGAAATTATTGTAACGCGGTTTGTTTACTACTCGGTGGTTATGCATTTCTCCGGTGCGTGATTAAACGACAACGCCTAAGGAATTTGTAGGCACGTTTTATTTTTTATTCTGGAATGTAGAACAGTGGTCGTTATTCGGAAAATCGGTGATCCAGTAGACACATTTGCAAGTGTAGCTATAGCCGAAATGTGTGAGTGATGTGTGTGCCTGTGTGTTTCCACGATCATGTCTGACATTAAAGGAATTCAGACTGTACGCATGACGTCGTCATTCTTTCCGGGAAGGCGTAACAGATGCTGAACCACGTGCCTCGTGTTACAACTTTAATGGGACGAAATTACGACCAACTTTATATGTGGTCTCTCTGTGACACTGCGCGTTCTTCAGCTTCGTGCTTTTAAAGCGACGCTGTCTTCTACTGCTGACAGTGGATGACGATTACGCTTTATTGCTTAATGTGCCACCGATCGATCCCTGATCGATAGGTCAGCCAAACCTCTGGCACCAGTGTCCTCGAATACTGCGGTCCGATGCTCCAACCATCAGCCGCCACCACACGCCCCAACGCTGGCTAAGTACAGTAGCACTCCATATGACTTGCAACACCGCGGGAGCGCGTCGCCACACGAGCTCATACATTGCTCATGGCTAGAATTTGCCCTCATTTACACGCCTAAATGATATTTGCTTGTTTGGGAGCATCCCCAAGTTACAGAACTATGGGCAGTCTTCGAGCTCGCGAGGCCATGCGCCCTCGTGCTGCAAGTCGTATTGAGCGCGACTGCACTTCCCTTTTAACAGAGGATCTGTTTAAGCTCGAGTTCCGGACGTGGCCGGCGACCGCTCAAGACTCGGCGCAGCCATGCAAAGCAGGAAGCATACCATAGCCATTTACAGTATAGTACAGCAATGCGTGTAAAATAGAAGTGAGGAGGAGGGAGAGGGAGAGGGTACAGCATTGTATGGTAAAGTACAGCAAGGAGTGGGAAATGGAAGTGAGGGTAAGGAGAAGAGATGTGAGGTTGCGAATGTGGGAAAGGAGGAGTGGAGAGTAAAGCATAGCATAATATGCGCTGTTAATTTATATTATTTTTCCAATTTACCTAGGAAAGAAGTGGAATAGTAATGAGACAACATTGGCTATTAGTTCTACCAATATTGTTTCCATTTTATGTAATATTTTGCCATGTTATCCTTTATGCGTACCGTTAGTAGGTGTTTCGTTTCCATTTATCCGGATATTTTCCCATGTTTTTTTCCCTTATATTCTGCCTCTTGTATGTCCTGCTTGGGCCAATTCTGGGTCTGCAGTATTCAGTAAATAAATGAATAAATAAATAAATAAATTGGCGGACCCTTAAGATTCGCCTTTAAGAGTTGAACGCGATAGCGATATCCTGTCCCAAGTGCGTCATTCAACCACTTAGTGCATACTTCCTATGCACCCACTACGTGGTGTTAAGGGAATACGTGCAGTAAGGTGTGCGCCTTTAGTAATGGGTGGCCGGCTTTAAACTACGAAATCGTTATGATAGTCACAAGTTCTGACCCCCGATTGCAATGTACGCTTGTACCACGCAATATTACTGAGATATTACATGTTATATTGCGACGCCTATATAAAGGACGCTTGCGTTTGCGAAGCATGAAAGTTATTTTCCCTGCATTTACAAGCAGAGGAAGTTATTTTCACTGTATTTCCAAGCAGAGGCGTGGCTGAGTGGTAAAACACCTGCTTGTCACGCAGACGGCCTGGTTTTCGATCCCTACTCGGATTCGTAAATTTTTATTATTCTCGATTTTTCGGTCACGGACAAGATGATGATTTTTCGCTCAC
The DNA here is from genome assembly GCA_030522465.1 of Rhipicephalus appendiculatus. Taxonomy (NCBI): domain Eukaryota; kingdom Metazoa; phylum Arthropoda; class Arachnida; order Ixodida; family Ixodidae; genus Rhipicephalus; species Rhipicephalus appendiculatus. Next base: position 2,460,405 of record JALIZH010030874.1, on the reverse strand, counting down.
AACCAACGACGCCGACGCCGACGCCGGAATTTCTGCGAAACGAGCTCTTTAACGCTATCGCGTTAATGTAGCATACCCACAAGTATAGTATAGCAATGGGTGGGAAGGAGAAGTGAGGGTGAGGAGGAAAAGAAGAGGGGAGAGGGTAAAGCATAGCATAGCAATGTGTAGTGTAGCACAGCAAAGCGTGGAAAAGGGAAGTGATGGTAAGTAGGAGGGAAAGGAGGAGAAGGCCACCAGGGGGGGGGGGCTATGTTGTAAGCGTTCTGTCACAAAACACAGGAGGGGTCGAACGGAAGAACGAGAGGCACGCGATTAGTCGAAGCTAGTCTGACGGTCAAGACGCGAGAATGGCCACAGAACGGGCATATCTACAGATTGGGCGGAGGCCCCGCTCTGTCGATACAATGGATATAAAACGGCCTCCCGACGACGTGGATTGGATTGAAACGTAAGCGCTTGAGCCCGGAGAATCGAATTAGCCTGTTTTGTGCCTGGCTTACCCCAATCCCGCGCCGATAGTTTGAGAAAATGACCACCGAACGATAGATGGATGGATGGATGCTATGAGCGTCCCCTTTATAACGGGGGGGGGTTACATGTCTGCCACCAAGCTCGAAAAAAAAAAAAAACTTTCTTTTTTCATGTTGGCCTAATGCCTTATCTACATTGATTAAATCTATGTTATTATACCAAAAAAATTATAAATTCACGGTCCATCTCTCTGCCTCTTAAGGCAGAATGACCTTATTTTTCCCCATTATTTATTTTTGTCCTTTATCTCTACTTTTCTGCCACCAATACTCTGACCGTCTCTTACTTATTTCTATCGCGGACGTGTTCAGCAACGACTCGTCAATTTGCGACGCCACCTAGCGTCCACTCAATACATTAACACAAATAAATTGTTAAAGTCATCGCGCTCTTCAATCTCAAGCTTTGAAGAACAATGCCTGCCAATATTGATGTTCAGCTATAATAATTCTGTATTTTTTTCATATTTGAAAGGATTTCTGAATTCTCTGAGCTTGCCTATTGACTCTTTGCTCCTTCTCGTACTTCCGTTCGATCCCTCCTCCGTTCTGTGACAGAACGCTTACAAAATGGCCATGGTCGTCGGCAGAATTTTCTCTTGGGGGGGTGCAAACCATTGTTGCATCGCGACTGGGAGAGGGGGGAGACCACTGGCATAGCTTGGGTGTGGGGAAGTGCTTGAGTGTCTTGAGGGGGGGCAAGTGCCCCTTTTGCACCCCCCTGCTGACGCCCATGAAAATGGCCCCCAGCTCTGCTGCTTCCCGAATTTTCCTGCAATAATTTTGATCTAGCAAGAGTGCAGTGAAGTATTTTTCCGAAGACGCCTCCGTTGCAGTCGCACAACTTACTGCAAATAAACTAGCCTAATATTTAGTTCTGTTAGGTTAAAAACGATGACCACAACGAGTGTTGACCGTCACGTTTAAACAGAACGATAAAGATATGGCCTCATCTTTTCTGAACAACAAATAAGTGCTATAACACTGCGCGACACGCATACACGAAACTCTCGTGGGATGTGAAGAATCGAATGACGGCTGTGAAGAATATAAAAATAAATAATCAGCACTTGTGGACGCACTCTATTGTTTCGCGATGCCATGTTCTGTGAGCCGTTCAGATCAGCACAGAGCCACGAAAGCATAATTTGCAGCAGCGCATGAGTTCGAAAAAAAAAAAACGAGAAAAAAAAATGATGAAAAGCAAGCGTCAACTCGGCTGCATATAAACCTGCAAGTCGATCGTACAGCCGTCAAGATCAACGGGAAACGATGGCTAAGCTATTGGTCGCCGCGCTCGTACTTGTCACCGTGGATGCTGTACTTTCAGGTCAGTACACGACTCGTCACTTGTACAAGTGATTTTTCTATGCTTCAGTAATAATAATAAGTGTGAAAGAATAATAATAATATCTGGAGTTTGAGGTCCCTCCATTGCCGCATTAAAGCACAAAGCCAGACTAACGCTCCTATTACATGTGATAGAAGCGCAATCTGCTAATCAATGTGGTGCTGACCTTCAGGTGAAAGTCACATTTCGCACTGTGTTACTTGATTTTAACGCGATAGCGTTAAAGAGCTCTTTTCGCAGAAATTCCGGCGTCGGTGTCGTTGGTTGTGAGCGAAAACTCATCATCTTGTCCGTGACCGAAAGACTGAGAAAGATGCAAATAAAATAAATAATAAAAATTTCCGGTTCCAAGTGAGGATCGAACCCAGGCGGTCTACGCGGCAAGCAGGTGTTTAAACCACACAGCCGCGCTTCTGCTCGGGATTGCATTGTAAATAACTTCCTCTGCTTCGAAATGCAGTGAAAATAACTTTCATGCTTTACAAACACACGCGTCCCATATACAGGCGTCAGAACACAACATCTAATAGCCAAGTAATATTGCGTGGTGCAAGCGTAAATTGCCATCGGGCGTCAGAACATGTGAATATCATAATGACATCTTGGTTCAAAGCCGGCCACCCATATTACAGAAGGCATACACATTACTGCGCGTATTCCCTTAAGACCACGTAGTAGGTGCATAGCAAGTGCGAAAACATTTCCCGCTCATAATTACTCGTGCGTTAAAGCATGCTACCCATTACATAGTATGCACTAAGTGATTGAGGTACGTACTAGGCACAGGATATCGCTATCGCGTTCAAATCAAAGGCGAAGCCTAAGGATCCCCCAATATTTTTTCTTGTTTTATTTGAACGTGGTAAGCTTGTGTTCTGCCCATACTACAATATAAATGGTGTTGCACGACTGAGCCGATTAAGTATTTACTTCTTGCTCTAGCGGCTACAAAAAAAAATAATAAAAAAAAGCCTGTACTTCTGCGTAATTAGTCCAATTAAGTAAAACTTCCTGCAGGCTGCTTTTCGGTTCGCATGAATACATGTGCCACTATAGAAGTGCGTGGCTTGAGATGTTTTTCATCATTAGCCGACCTTCTGCGGATGCTAGTTCATTCTTCGCGGCATCACAAGGATATTGAAATCGCCAACGCACTTCACGAAATGGTGTCGCTCAAATTTTGCACTCACAGCCCGACATATATAGCACTTTTTCCGCTCAGGACCACATTGAAATGATATTGGATGATGGGCTGTACGATGACTACACCTAGCACCATACCAGAAACGTGCATACACTCACTTAGTTGAGTGCGGACAAGGCTCGGAAGGCGAACTGTTAGTGCATATAGTGCAGGCATGCGTAGAATCATTTGATAGTGTGCTAACACAACAGAATAAGCTGCTCTCTAAGGACATGCATGACGTTCGCACACACGCGAACATGGTGTGGGTAGCAGACGACGCAAGGAACCATCCACACTACGGGGTTTCGTCCGTTCGCCGGTAGGTGCCGACTCTGTTCGATCTAGAGGCGCGATTGGTGTCTTGTCAAGTTGAGGCATCGTGTAAGGCATGTAAGGCAACTGGCGAGCGGAGTCTCCTCAGCTCATCGGGGCAGAGATCGCTGGGCTCTCGCGATCCGATCAACGCCAGGATCCACGCGTCTTTAGGCTTGCGTAGGCAAGCTCGTAGGTTATATTGTACTCTTATAGGGCGGGCATCGCGAACAGGAGGAAGTGGGAGAGTACAAAAAAAACGTAAGAACGTGGGTACCCAAAGGCTTGGGGTCTTGGCACTAAATATCTCTAATGCCTACACTGCAGCGCCGTCATGGTGGAAACCGTCGTCGTGTGGCAGCGACGGAAGTGTATAAAACTGCGGGACCGTGCGACCCAGTCGAAGACGTCTGCCCCGCAACGAGGCCGACTATGCACATGCCAGGCCCATACCGACGACCCTGCACACATCAATTGATCTTTGGATGCTTCTGCCGTAAAGGCCTGTACCGAAGAGAATCGGACAGGAAATGCGTACCCGTGGACCAGTGCTAGAGCAACTAGAGTCCGCTGCACTCAAGGCAGTGGTCTTAGAGTGATGGCTCCTTGTGAAAAAACAAAAAAAAAAAGAAAAGAAAAAGGAAAAAGTAAATATACAGTGCCGAGCTTGCACTGGTGAATGCTGACGCATTCACCACCGCAAGCTTTCTCTTTCACTTTGCTCGGATTACTTTGATGTACAAGACTAACAAACATCAATGGGTGTGGCTTTATATATATATATATATATATATATATATATATATATATATATATATATATATATATATATATATATATATATATATATATATATATATATATAGTGAAACCTCGGTGATACGATGAAAGTTCATACGAATTTCGGGGTGATACGAATTTTTCTTTGGTCCCGGCCAAAGCCCATTGGCCTGCAGTGTAATGGAGTACGGTTGTTGCGAACCGATTTTCACCCCGGGAAGTTTGATACGAACGTACGCTACCGCCCAGGTACGAAGAGGTGCTGTTCGCGCAGTCGCGGAAGACGCGCCAAGCTCGTGCGAGCGCGGGAACGCAAGCGCGGGCATGCGCGCCGCACCTCCAAATCGTCAGAATCACGGTGTAAGCAAAATAACTTTCTTACGGTCAGTATAAACCTTGAGAGACACATCACGGCCTCCGAGATTGTGTGCGCAAATCTTTGATGCTTTAATGTGCCTCCGTGTGCCTTCGCGTTTAGATTACAGAGGGCATTGGCGCCGTGCTTTTTTTCAGGGGCGAAGCTCCTTAGGGTGTGGGTCTGTCCCTCCTCTGTAGTATGTAGTAATAGTAGTAGTAGTAGTAGTAGTAGTAGTAGTAGTAGTAGTAGTAGTAGTAGTAGTAGTAGTCCCAGTATAGTGGAATGTACCCACTACACGTGATGACGATGACGCTGATGACCATGAAGTATAAGCGCGTTCCAGACCACACATTCTCTTTCTGCCATGGATGAAAACGATCGTGAACGCGCTCTCGCCCTCGAAAGGCAAAACGGCAACGCCGACAACAAACGTTCCCCTGAGCTTAAAGTCATATATGAGGACCCCCCGCGTTTGTGTGTCAGGTCTTTGTATGATGATCGAGTGGGCAAAATTTACGGGGATTGACGGTTTACCAGATTACCTCCGGAGCTTCGCTCACTCATCATCACTCACTTCGTGGATATGGCGTGGTTTTTTTTTTTTTTCTAACACGTCGACCCGGGCTGCTGTCGTTGTACAGTGTTTACACATGCCTGTCGTGCTTCAGACATGCTATGAAAGGTGGACGAGGACCGAAAGAAGGCGAGGGCGGTCTTGGCGAAGGAGTCAGGCCTCACAATGTCAACATGCGCGACTGTTGAGGTCGCACTTGTGCAACACCTTCGCGATAACAAAATCATAAGATAAGACCGTGGTTCTGAAATTTTGTGGCCTTGATTTATCGCGTCATAGCGTTTCTTTTATTACTTTCGCCGCAGTACTCCGGTGCCATGCAAAAATAAAACTTCGGTTGGGCCTAGTTGGTACATCGCATTTTAGGTGAAAACTTTAGCGCAAACAAGACGGACCACAAAGGACAAAGGGCAAACTGGGCGCTGCATAAATGAGCGACTTAGGGAACATGCGCAAAAAGTAAACAACAATGTTGACAAAGGAGCACATCTTGCTGCTCATCTTAACTCCTGCTACCGCTGTGCTCCGCGATTTCGAGAGACGATGATCTTGGGCAGAAGCAACAATGAACACGCGCGGCTTGCCTTGGAAGCATACCACATAAAGAAAAGGAGGGCTGATTGTATTAGTGATACATCTATCTCTTTGTACCTAAACATGGTTATATGAGGGCAGCGCGACCCGGACTTAGGACTGAGAGACACGTACACAGGGCGCATGCGTCAGCCAGACTTCGGTTGCGCTGCACGATAAAGAATTGCAGTTTTTAAAACATGTAATCAAATGATTCCCTATCACGACATATACACGCCACGTGATCACCTTTATTGTGTGTACTTATTTACTGCATGTGTGATGAAATAAATCAGTTGTCAGTAGCGCTCGTTTGTGTACGTGTCTCTCAGTCCTAAGTCCGGGTCGCGCTGCCCTCATATAACCATGTTTAACTACCAACTCGCCCAACTTGCCGTTTTGATTCTCTTTGTACCCTTCCGAATATGAGTTCATGCGTGCGCATCTTCGGTAAAGAATCTGTTTTTTCGTATGCAATACGTCTTGTTACGCATGCGTATGCAAGCTCTGTGGTTGTGGCATTTATATGCGTTGGTGATAGAAGAATAGATCAGAAAAAGCGCCTGTGCTCGTCTCTTCTTCCTTTGTGGTCCGTCTTGTTTGCGCTAAAGTTTTCACCTAAAATGCCATGCAAAAAAGCACACTAAAATTTGGAAGGGGATACTGTTGTCGCGGGTCACAAACCACCTGGTTCGTTAATTATAAACACGCGCGTACGGGCTGCATATTTACGAGTGCTGGTATGATTGCCGACATCTAAAAACTTAACCGACAATCATTCAGAGTTCTTCCTGACGTTGCTGCGGCCCTGAAGAACAATAAAAGAAAATGTATGCTAGCTTTCTTTTGTGGCATGCAAATTTTTCATGCTGTCCGGTGATACGAATACTTTTGGTGGTCCCGTGAGATTGGTATAACCAAGGTTTCACTATATATATATATATATATATATATATATATATATATATATATATATATATATATATATATATATATACAGTGAAACCTCGGTGATACGAATTTTGCGGGGTCACCGAAAATATTCGTATCATCCGAACTTCGTATCACCTGAAAATACGGAAAATTAGCATGCGACAAAAGAAAGCTGGTGAATGTTGTCACTCATTTTTCTCAGGGCCGCAGCAACGTCACGAACACCTCTGAATGATTGCCAGTCAAGTTTTTAGACATCAGTGATCATACTTGCACTCGTAAATGTGAGCCGTTACAGCTAGTAGCGCCTTGCTAATCTTAGTGCGCTTTTTCGCATGACACCGGGGCACTGCGGTGAAAGTGACTTATAGAGCGCTTTGCACGCGCTAGATAAAGACATGAAATTTTTAGAACCGCTGTCCTCTGTTGTTACTTTCTTATCGCGGTGGTGCTGGGGATGTGCTTCGGCCGTGCCAGCACAATCGAGGAGTTGGCAGCTGTGTGCGTCCCCAACAATCGCCCATACCGATGTTGTGAGGCCTAGCTCCTTCCCCAAGACCGTCAGCTTGCTCGTACGGGCCTCGTCCACATTTAATAGGATATCTGATGCGAGGACATGGCTCGTATCAACGTGTAGACACAGCACAACATAAAGAGCATGCTTCAACGCATTTAAAAAATAAAAAGCGCGACACCAGCGCCATCTGTAATTAGGACATCAGCGCCATCTGCATACGGGCCTTCAAGATTTGTGCGCACAATCTCGGAGGCTACAACACGTGGCAGCGCGGTGGGCATTCCCGCACTAGGGTTCCTGTGTCCGCGCGTGCTTCTCACGTCTTCCGCGACAGCGCGGGCAGCACCTGTTCGTACCTGCGCGGTATCGAACGTTCGTATCAAACGTCGCGGGGTGAAAATCGGTTCGCAACACCCATACTCCATTACACTGCAGGCCAATGGGCCTTGGCCGGCACCAAAGAAAAATTCGTATCCTCCCGAAATTCGTACGAACCGTGATCGTATCACCGAGGTTTTACTGTATATATATATAGGAATATATATATATATACGCCTCTAAAAAACTGTTTATTGGTGACGTTTCGATCGGAGACCGATCTTCATCAAGACAAAATTTACCAGGCGCCGATGCGCTTTTATATCATCGCCGTGCCGAGAGAAAGAGAGAGAGAAAAAAAAGAAATGAGAAGAAGCGTACATACTGATAAGTGGTCACACGACCACGTGCGCGTACTGCTACATACGCATAGCACCTGTATTTGGAAGAAAAAAAAACGGTGCAAAAATAAACGAGTTTTTGCACCGTTTTTTTTTTTTTGCAAGGCCAACCTGAAATTTTCATCGCTGTACAGTGTCGTTAAGTGACCAAATTGCCGCAAGGTATTCGCCTCGAGATCTTGGAGTGGCGCCCTCTCGCTTGTGACGTCGGAGCGGGGACTCCGCTCTCAACCGCGCTGCCGCTCCCGCGGCTCCTGTGCGAGGATCGTCCGCTTCAGGCGGGAACCTTGTCGAACGAACAGCCTCGCGAGGGTCAACGAGCGCCTGCAACAAATGTTTTCGAGTGCAATTATGAACTTGTTTTAGTTGCCGCCCAAACGACAGGGCCAGGAAATTTCCCGGATGGCCGACGAGTGCGCCAATGCCACCGACCACATTGCTGGTAAGAAAGTGAAACTATCTGTGAGTGTTGTCGCTCGTTATCCACACTTTCCGCCGTAGGATACTAATTAGTTTGGGTGTTTCGATATTTCACTAAGCGGGCTTTCTCCAGCATCTTACAAATATGCAGATAAAGCTTGCGAAACGTCGCGGTGTCTCATCGAGGTGAGGCGGTGTACGACGAAGGCCACGTTGTTGAATGCGCGGTCGAGGCCGTCAACGGAGATCGCATCACCGTCGCGGCGGTCGTCCTGCAAACCAATAGAGTTGCGAACCCGCCACACGACGTCTCCTTCATGATCGACGGCAGTGAAGTGGCGAATGCTCTCTGTTCGTGCAAAGCAGGGTGAGGCAATATCTACGTGTAACGTAACATAGAACACAGCGGCGTAAAGGCAACCCAGTTTCTGTTCACGCACGTGGCATAACGAAAAGCTTAAAGAGCTCCGCTTTTTAAACAGTGTCTGCACATCTTCACATCTAACACCTGCCGGCAGGTGTTAGATGTGAAGCATCTTATGGCGAAGCTTAATCCGGTGGCGGTGGTGTACGGCGTGACCGCCCTTACTGCGCATGCGCAAACCCTTTCAAAAAAAAAAAACCTCCTCTCTCCCTCTCTCTCCCCTAGGCATCCCTCCCCGCGGCAACCACACCCCTCACTGCGCATGCGCCTCCCCTCCTCACTTCCCTGCTACGCTCCCCCCTCTCTCCTCTAGGCATCCCTGCCCGCGCCGTCCACACTCCCACTGCGCATGCGCGTCCCACCTCTCTTCTCCTACGCTCCCCCCCATCTCTTCTCTAGGCATCTCTGCCCGCAGCGTCCACACTCCCACTGCGCATGCGCGCCCCCCTCTCTCTCTCCTACGCTCCCCCCCTCTTCCTCTCTCGCCTCGCGACGCCGACACAGGCAGCGTCTGCTAGCGAGTTTCTTGGTTGAAAAAACCGACTGCTCGCGCTGCACAACCGTTCACTGGCCACCCCGTATATAGGGCAATGAATCTTGACCTCCAAGGTGGTGCCGGATGGGAGATTTCTCCTGTGCGTTGTTGAACAATAAAAATTCGCAGCGTGCGCGTTAACTAAAAGCGGTCTGCGGCGGAGCTATATATGAAAAAATTAAAAAAATAAATAAATTAATTAAAAAAAACAAGAAAAAGCAAAAAAAAAAGGCGCTGCGCCGTGCTCCCGACCGGGCTGCAGAAATTAGGCTCCTTTTCCTTCTTCGAACCACAACCACCATATATAAATGGAGTGAAGCGCGCGCGAAATGCACTCCCATTTCCTCACGATTCCCTTCGGGGAGGTGGGGGGCTTTTTTAAATGCGAATGCATTTCATAGTCGGGCTATGTCAGGCATCCGGCGTTGGCGTTGGGCGGCGTTGGCGTTGTGCGGCGTTGTCCGCGGAGGAGGAGGAGGAGGATAGGTTGAGGAGGTGTGTTCGCCGGCAGGTGTTAGATGTGAAGCATCTTATGGCGAAGCTTAATCCGGTGGTGGTGGTGTGCGGCGTGACCACCCTTACTGCGCATGCGCAAACCCTTTCAAAAAATAAAAAACCTCCTCTCTCCCTCTCTCTTCTCTAGGCATCCCTCCCCGCGGCAACCACACCCTCACTGCGCATGCGCCTCCCCTCCTCTCTCCCATGCTACGCTCCCCCCTCTCTCCTCTAGGCATCCCTGCCCGCGCCGTCCACACTCCCACTGCGCATGCGCGTCCCACCTTTCTCTCCTCTCCTACGCTCCCCCCTCTCCTCTAGGCATCTCTGCCCGCAGCGTCCACACTCCCACTGCGCATGCGCGCCCCCCCTCTCCTCTCCTACGCCCCCCCCCCCCCCTCTCCCTCTCTCGACTCGCGACGCGGACACAGGCAGCGTCTGCTAGCGAGTTTGCTAGCAGACGCTGCCTGTGACTGCTAGCGTCTGCTAGCGAGCAACGTCTGCTAACCGACTGCTCGCGCTGCACAACCGTTCACTGGCCACCCCGTATATAGGGCAATGGATCTTGACCTCCAAGGTGGTGCCGGTGGGAGATTTCTCCTGTGCGTTGTTGAACAATAAAAATTCGCAGCGTGCGCGTTAACTAAAAGCGGACTGCGAGTCTCTGTGTCCAGTCCGAGTCTTCTGTCTCTCATTGCACATTAGCAGCGATTGGTATGTTCCAGTAGGAAACACCGCTCCATCGCTGCTTGCTTTACGCATCCCCAGTTTTAAATGCGAATGCATTTCTTAGTCGGGCTATGTCAGGAATCCGGCGTTGGCATTGTCCGCGGTGGCCTCGGCAGGTGTTATAGTGAGTGGAGAGGAGGAGCGCGCTCTGGTGCGTGAGGGCGCTCGCATCGCGGGAGCTCGCCGGAGCTATATATGAAAAAAAAATTTTTTTTTAATAAAAAAAAGAAAAAAAAGAACAACAAGAACAAAAGAAAATTAAGAAAAAAATTAAAAAATAAAAAAAGAAGAAAAAAACAGAAAAAAAAAGCAAAAAAAAAAAACAGGCGCTGCGCCGTGCTCCCGACCAGGCTGCAGAAATTTGGCGCCTTTTCCTTCTTCGAACCACAACCACCATATATAAATGGAGTGAAGCGCGCGCGAAATGCATTCGCATTTCCTCACGATTCTCTTCGGGGAGGTGGGGGGCATTTTTGTTTAGCTTCGTGTCCTTAGGATAGTTGTGAAAGCGAACGCCCTTTTCACGAGCGGACGAAGTACACTGAGGCACGAAACAGTACTTCACCATTGCGCAGCACTCGCCGCGGAGACAAGCGGCCGCAGTTCTGACAAACAAAGAGCTTTGCTTCTAAAATTAACGTCAAAAGCGTAGACCCACGGTTGTTCCAACGGTGTCGGTAGCCACCATACACAAGATAACCAACTGAACTGCTTCTTCCTTGAGTTTTACCACAACGGTGATTTCTACATGGCGCCGGGCCTACGTAGCAGACGAAAGCGCGCGAATCCCCGCTCTGACGTCAAACAGGCGCGGTTCGCAGTGCCGCCATCAGTCGCACACCAGGCAAATAGTACAGCAATGGGTGGAAAAGTAAAGTGAGGAGGAGGGAAAGGGAGAGGGGAGAGGGTACAGTATAGCATAGCCTTGTATAGTAAAGTATAGCAAGGAGTGGGAAATGGAAGTGAGGGTAAGGAGGAGAGATGGGAGGCTGCGAATGTGAGAAACGAGGAGTGGAGAGTAAAGTATAGCATAATATGCGCTGTTAATTTGTGTTATGCTTCCATTTCATGTAATATTTTGCCATGTTATCCTCTACGCGTACTTTTAGTAGGGTGTTTTGTTTCCATTTCTCCGGATATTTTCACATGTTTTTTTCTCTTATATCCTGCCTCTTGTACCTGTCCTGTTTGGACCAATTCTTGGTCTGCGCTATTCAATAAATAAATAAATAAATAAATAAATAAATAAATAAAGTATGGCATAACAACATAGCATAGTAAAAGAAGTGGTGGCAAAAGGGGTGGCAAATGAGGAGCAGGTGGTGCCCTGTTTCAATTTCTTCGTGCACGTTCAGTCGGTGTCGCCGCGCGCGCCTCCAGTGTGACTAGAGAATCGGCCGACGAAAGGCTGTGAGCACGACAAGGCGCACTCGGAGTCTTCCACAGACCATCGGTGGAACTCTTGGCGTCGTTGCAGTGTAACTGGGACGACGACACGACAAAAGACGCTTCCAAATACAGTCGGCAGACCAAAATCGGTGTCGTGTCGCTCTAGTGTAAAAGCGCCTTTAGGTTAAAAACGACGACCACAACGTGTGTTGACCATCGCGTTTAAACAGAACGATAAAGATATGGCCTCATCTTTTCTGAACAAGAAATAAGCACTATAACACTTTGCGTGACACGCATACACGAATCTCTGATGGGATGTGAAGAATTGAATGAGGGCTGCGGAGAATATTAAAAAATAAATAATCAGTACTTGTGGACGCACTCTATTGTTTCGTGATGCCACGTTCTGTGCGCCGTTCAGATCAACAAAGAGCCACGAACGAATCATTTGCAGCAGCGCCCACGGGTTCAAAAAAAAAAAAAAAAAAAAAAAAAAAAAAAAAAGAGAGAGAGAGAGAGAGAGAGAAAAAAGAATGACGAAAAGCAAGCGTTTCAACTCGGCCGCATATAAACCTGCAAGTCGATCGTACAGGCCGTCAAGATCAACGGGAAACGATGGCTAAGCTATTGGTCGCCGCCCTCGTACTTGTCACCGTGGTTGCTGTGTTTTCAGGTGAGCGCACTGCGCAGGACTCGTCGACTGTACAACTGAATTTTCTATGATTGAGTAATCGGATATTTCTTTCTGTAGATTGACGATACAGAAAACGTAGGTTTTAGTACCGAAATCACGTTCAGCCATGAGACAGACGGTTGTAGTAGGGGACTCCAGATGAACCTTGACCATCGGGGGGTTTCATTAACGTGTATCTACCTGCTGTGGACATGACTGTGCAGCGAGAGGTACAGATATCCGCTGTTCCTTAAATGTAACCGACTGAATACCAAGAGAATGCTACCGCACGAGGGGGGAGGCCGAAAGTTAGGTGGTTACATGCGATTTAGAAGTTTGCGGTTATTCGCCTCGCGATTTTGGAGTGGCGCCCTCTAGCGTGTGACGTCGGAGCGGGGACTACGAATCGCCTCGCTTACCTGCGAGGCGATTTGAAGGCCCCAGTCCTCGGCTGTTTGTCTAGGGGCCTTCGCGGCAGGTTTTGGAACAGCACCGCACCTAGTGTAAGTCGCCTATGCTTATGGCCTGCGTGAAATAAATGGCTAAAGTAGTGGCGAGGCACTCAAACACGGTTACAAGCTTGCCGAAGAGTGCCGCGTACGGTGGGTAGCAGAAGTCACTGTCAGCGAAGTGCTTGCTGCACACGGTCGATGAAAGCGTGGGGCGCTTTCACATTCTGAGATTGACTATCCACTTTTACAGCGAAAGCTGTTATGAGATCGCAACAAGGGTCCCGTAGTTGCCCGCCGCCGCCGGTGTCCGTAACCGCTATCGCACGAAATAAGAAAAAAAACTTTAAGAAAAATGTTCAGGATGGAACGGGGGTTCGAACCTGGGTCCGCTCCGTGCCAGCCCAGTGTTCTACCACTAAGCCATGCCTGTGCTCGAGAACCCGGCGCACAAAAATCCCTATACGAGCATTATGTCGGGAAGTAACCGCGTTAACATGCGCAATATAACGTGGCAGAAGAGTGAAATGACAACCAGGCGTCACAGAATGCCATTTGTGTAAGCAGGCGTCACCAGTATGAATTGCATTAAGAGGGGGTCGTTGAATGCTTCCAACCCATTAGAAAGGGCTCAGCCATAATTCTTTGTCGTCAACAGCTATGGGCAGTCCAACGGGCCCACGACGTGGCGGAGAGGCAAGGCCTATCTGTCCCGACGTGGGAGCGGCCCGCTACGTGCTAGTTCACGCCCCGACGCACATAAATAAAGTTTTTTCCATACCATACCATCAGCCACCGAATCAATTAATGGAGTAGTGGGTACCTTGCGAGCGTACTTGTATTAGTAGCCGCAAGATAGATTGCAACGGGTTTTAGAAATGGTGCTCCCCCAGCTTTCGCTGTGACTGTGCTGCGCGTTCCGCGCAGGCCTGGCGGTATTTTGTTCAGCTTGGGGTCCTTAGGATAGTTGTGAAAGCGAACGCCCTTTCCACGAGCGCACGAAGTACACTGAGGCACGAAACAGTACTTCACCATTTCGCAGCACTCGCCGCGGAGACAAGCAGCCGCAGTTCTGACAAACAAAGAGCTTTGCTTCTAAAATGAACGTGAAAAGCGGAGACGAAGTTTCACCGCAGCCACCGCCCCCCCACCCTTCCTCATAACCGTCTTCTTAAAGGTGTCATGACACGGCCACTCAACAATTCGTTGGTTTTCAGCGAAAACTAGAAGCAGAGGGCTCTATTGTGCCTATACACCAGGCCCTACAGCCAGGGGGGGAGGGGGGATGCCTTGCCCCCCCCCCCCCCCCCCGAAATTGGATGGAGGGGGGGTGTTTTACCGCGAATAAATAATAAAAACAGGTGGTTTTCAAGGTTTTCAACGGGTGGACCGCCCCCGAAAAAAATTTCTGGCTACGAGCCTGCTATACACATAGTCGTGCGCAGGGTTCCGGGGGCGAAGGCTCGTCGCAGCGCCCCCCCTTCCCTATTAATTAATGTATGAGGCAGACTTTGCGCCCCCCCCCCCCCCCCCCCCGCCTTATGTGACTAAGCGGGGTGGGGCAGCCGCCCCCTCTGCCCCCCGTCGTGCGCACGCCTATACCTATACATATATAAATAATGGACTTTTCAAAAATATTTCAATGCCAAACAAGCCCTAAAAAGTCGCTGACTTTAAACACCGTCCACCACCGGCGACCGCCATTAGCATAATAAGTTGAATTTAAGTAAAACTTCGTGCACTATGCTTTTCTGTTTGTATGAATACGAGTACCGCTATAGAAGTGCGTGGCTTGAGGTCCTTTTCATTGTTAACCGACTTTTGCAAATGTTAGTTTATACTTTGCGTTATCCCAAGGATTTCGAAATCGCCAACGCACTTCACGAGATGGTGTCGCTAAAATTTTGCACTCGTACCCCGACGTATAGTACTTTTTTCGTTTAGGACGACGCCATATGTGTGATGTGCTTGAATGCCAAAATGGCAATCACATTAAAATGACATTGGCGGATGGGCCGTACGATGACTACACCTAGCGCTACACCAGAAACGTGCATACACTCACTTATTTGAGTGCATACAAGGCTCGGAAGGCGAAGTGTTAGTGTATATAAGTGTAGGCATAGGTGAAAGCATCTGATACTGTGCTAACACAACGGAATAAGCTGCTCTCTGAGGACGCGCATGACGTTCGCACACACGCGAACATGGTGCGGGTAGCAGATGACGCAAGGAACCATCCAAACTACAGGGTTTCGTCCGCTCGCCGGCAGGTGCCGACTCTGTTCGATCTCGAGGCGCGACTGGTGACTTGTAAAGTTGAGGCATCGTGTAAGGCATGTAAGGCAACTGGCGACCGGAGTCCCTTCATCTCATCGGGGCAGAGATCGTCGGGCTCTCGCTATCCGATCAACGCCAGGGTCCACGCGTCTTTAGACTTGCGTAGGCAATCTCTTGGGTTCTATTGTACTCTTATTGTGTGCGTATCGCGAACAGGAGGAAGCGGGAGAGTACAAAAGAACGTAAGAACGTGGGTACCCAGCGGCTTGGGGTCTTGACACTAAATCTCTCTAATTGTTCCGCTGCAGCGCCGTCAGGGTGGAAACCGCCAAAGTGTGCCAAGGACGAAGTGTATCGAACTGTGGGAGCGTGCACCCCAGTCAACTGCCCCGAAACAAGGCCGACTACGCCCAGACCCGGCCAAGAGAAGCATATCCCAGTCTGCACACTGCAATTGATCCATGGATGCTTCTGCCCTAAAGGCCTGCTCCGAAGAAAATCGGACAAGAAATGCGTCCCCATGGACCAGTGCTGGAGCAGTTAGAGCCGCTGCACTCGAGGTTGTGGTCTAAGAGTCATGGCTCCTTGTGAAAAAAAAAAATAATAATAATAATAAAATAAAAATAAAAAAAATAAATACGCAATGCCAAACTTGCGGTGGTGAATGCGTGTGAAAAAATATGCAATGCCGAGCTTGCAGTGGTGAATGCTCACACATTCACCACCGCAAGCTATCTCCTTCACTTTGCTCGGATTACTTTGATGCAGGCCCGTAGCCAGAAATTTTTTTCAGGGGGGGCCCACCCGTTGAAAACCTTGAAAACCACCTATTTCAAATGCGAATGCATTTCTTAGTCAGGCTATGTGAGGCGTCCGGCGTTGTACGCGGCGGCGTTGTCCGCGGCGGCGTCCGCGCGCCGGCAGGTGTTATCTCTCCGCTCTCACTCCCTCTCTCATAGCAACAGCTGCGGGCGCGCGCGCTTATCCTCGCCCCAAGCAACCGGAGCATGTGGTGCGAGAGAGTGTAGGAGAGGGTAGGTGCGGTGCCTTCGCCGCTCCTTCTCTCGCCGTTCGCTCTCTCTCCTCCCTGCGCCCCACTCTCCCGTCCGCTCGCGCCTCACTCTCGACCGTTCGCTGGCTGGGCGCCTCTCAAGGCGATGGCAGAAGTCGGTGAAGGCGAAATCTCTCGGCGCAAGAAATGCCTTCGCATTTCCTCACGATTCCCTTCGAGGAGGTGGGGGCATTTTTTTTTATTATGTATTCGAGGTAAAACACCCCCCCTCCATCCGAATTTCGGGGGGGGGGGGGGACCGGGCCCCTAGGCCCCCCCCCCCTGGCTACGGGCCTGCTTTGATGTACAAGACGAACAAACATCAATGGGTAGATAGATAGATAGATAGATAGATAGATAGATAGATAGATAGATAGATAGATAGATAGATAGATAGATAGATAGATAGATAGATAGATAGATAATGATATTCATGAGAACAGACAATGGTGCCAAAGAAAGTATAGGGGATGTTTTTGTAGCAATTGTAATGTAAATGTCAAGAAAGAAATGTGGAAGAAAAGATAAGTTTCCGCCGGCAGAGACCGAACCTGCGACCTTCGCATAACGCGTCCGATGCTCTATGCCAACTGAGCGACAGCGGTGGTCATCCCCCCGTCCACTGTATGGGGTATATATGTGCATTTAAATGTGGGAATGCAATCAGCGCCACCAGTAGCCATAACGGCGAGTGTGGGACACCCTTCTTTTGCCTGTTAGCGTCACGTAGTACGTGATCTTATTACGAGCTTGCAGCTGACCAATAATCCCTCGCATACTACCTGAAGGCATCAAGTCTGCCAGAACGAGACCCTCGCTCTGAATGAATAAAAATAAATGTAAATTTAAGGGCCCGTTTTCTTAGACACAATCTTAGTGAGAACTAACAGACTGATGGCAAGGAAAGTATAGGGGATGTTATTAGAAGTAATTGTGCGTGTGTGTGTGTGTGCGTGTGTGTGTGTGTGTGTGCGTGTGTGCGTGCGTGCGTGCGTGCGTGCGTGCGTGTGTGTGTGTGTGTGTGTGTGTGTGTGTGTGTGTGTGTGTGTGTGTGTGTGTGTGTGTGTGTGTGTGTGTGTGTGTGTGTGTGTGTGTGTGTGTGTGTGTGTGTTTGCGTGAAGCCCCGAAACATAGCGAGGCTCATAAAAGTTCGTATCTTTAAAAGCTGTAGGGGACCGGCACCCTACAAATAGGCCCTCGTTTGTAGAGCATGCAAGGTATATTTTCACTGCATTTCCAAGCAGAGGAAGTTCACTGCATTTCCAAGCAGACGCGTGGCTGTGTGGTAGAGCCTCTCTTGCCACCCAGACGGCGTGGGATCGATCCTCACTCGGACCAGAACATTTTAGATGTGAAGCATCTTATGGCGAAGCTTAATCCGGTGGTGGTGGTGGTGGTGGTGTGCCTCGAGGCCTCACTTACTGCGCATGCGCAAACCCTTTAAAAAAAATAAAAATAAAAAAACCTCCTCTCCCCCCTCTCCTCTAGGCATCCCTCCACGCGGCAACCACACCCTCACTGCGCATGCGCCTCCCCTCCTCTCCCCCTCTCTCCTCTAGGCATCCCTCCCCGCGCTCCCACTGCGCATGCGCGTCCCCCCCTCCCTCTCCTCTAATACGCTCCCCCCTCTCTCCTCTAGGCATCCCTCCCCACAGCGTCCACACCCCCACTGCGCATGCGCGTCCCCCCCCCTCTCTCTCCTCTCCTACGCTACCCCCCTCTCTCGCCTCGCGACGCCGACGCAGGCAGCGTCTGCTAGCGAGTTTCTTGGTTGAAAAAACCGACTGCTCGCGCTGCACAACCGTTCACTGGCCATCCCGTATATATGGCAATGGATCTTGACCTCCAAGGTGGTGCCGGTGGGAGATTTCTCCTGTGCGTTGTTGAACAATAATAATTAATAATTCGCAGCGTGTGCGTTAACTAAAAGCGCACTGTAGGTCTCTGTGTCCAGTCGGAGTCTTCTGTCTCTCATTGCCCATTAGCAGCGATTGGCATGTTCCAGTAGGAAACACCACTCCATCACTGCGTGCTTTGCGCCTCCCCAGTTTTCTCTCCTGCGCAACGCTGCGATAACGCCAGCGTCAACGCCGCCGCCAGTGTAAGCGTTAGCGCCCTGCTGCTTCACATCTACACATGGTTCCCTTTAGCGGGAGATGGTGTAATTTTTATTTTATTATTTGCACCTTTCTCGATTTTTCGGTCACGGACAAGATGATGATTTTTCGCTCACAAACAACGACGCCGACGCCGGAATTTCTGCGAAACGAGCTCTTTAACGCTATCGCGTTAACATCGACTTCGGCAGGACCCGCGATGCGTGGAACAGATGAACGGTGTCCGGTCGCAGGTTTGCTGTTGGGCAGATTGGAAAACAAACCAGAGCTTTAGCTTAAAATAGCCTATAGTGGCCAAGCCGTTTAATCTCGACGCCAATTTCGTTGCAAAGAAATAAAGGAGGGATGTGATAGTAATGACGACTGGAGCCTTTATAACTGAATATGCAACAACATAATTTTGATTCGGCAAAAGCATGAAATAAAGAGCACATTTCATCCGATCTTCCTCGGTCTTCAAGCGACAGGTAGATCGTAAATAGATGAATAAATTATAAGTTGACAGCGCCTGCATGTAACAGGTGCAGTTCTTGCCAGAGTAATTATTCGGAATATTGTAGCCAACAAGTCAGTAAGAGCGTTAAACGTTGAAGCAGTCTTTCCTTGAAGCCGTGGACCGAACGCGATTATCAGCATACGATGATGCCAGCTTCAAGTATGGTGAAATATGGTAGGAGACAAACAGTCCAGCTTCACTTTGTTGCACATTTGTGTTTCTGTCAAACGCAGAATATAACGTGCGCAGCGTCAATGTTAAAGGCGGACAGCTTCTGCGGAATTCTAGCAACGCATTTGCCTACGTGCGTGCAACGTCATACTTCTTTCCGAGTTTGGAGTCGCGCAGCGCGTATAGGGTAGCCTTGATACGCACCAAACGGCTGGCGGTGGGAGTACATGTGCTTGCACATCAACCAATACGACAAAAACGCCTCGAAACAATGGGCTGTATTCATGCTTGCTTGCTATTGTATCTGCGAAAAGCTCAGAGTCCATTAAATATTAGCCTAAGACGAATCGAAGGCGAAAGCCACGTTGCTCTTTGTAGCGAGCGAGAGACGTGACGGCGGCCGACGTGGCCGCGCCGTCCTCGGCACTTTGTCGGGAACGCGATAGCCGAAGCGGATCAGCGGCGGCGTCCATCCCGGTCCAGGTCGTGAGTTTGATCTTGTTAGCTCGCGCCTCGTGCTCTCGGAGCATGGGCCGCGCGACGTGCGCAGCGAGTTCGCGGGGAAAATTATGACGATGATGATGATAACCACGATGATGACGCTACTTCTTTTTCTTCTCAGTCGATATGTTCATGCTCCCCCCGCTCCCCCCTCCGAAAGCTTTTCTCTTCACTTAACGTGGTTTTGCATTGCCTCAAAGATAGGAGGCGTTGCAAGCCTACCGCACCTCATCTTGTTTTGCACAGCCTCGGGGCTCCGCTCAGATATGACCAAGAGACGATGTCCTGTGATGACGTCATCATGTGACGTCACATCACGCGACGTCATAGTGAAATTCTGGTTGAGTTGAATAAACTTTATTTGCCCAACGGTTGTGCCCGGGGCTAGGCTACCAGGGATCCACCGTTCGAGGAACATCTACCGAATCCCTCGGCGACAGCCCTGGCCCGCTGGACGGCCCACTCCTGGTCTTGGGGGGACCTCGCTGAGGAGGGCGGCTTGCCATCGCTCAGCAAGGCGCGCCCCTTCAGAGGGTGATTATGGTGATCTGTGACGTCACGATGACGACAAACGGTGACGTCATCACATTATGATTTTTTGCATCACCGAGTGCTGACGCTGACGCCGCGGTCACATTTCGCGTTTGATTAGGCGGCTTACAGTAAGAAAAATGGTTCGTATGTGGCGGCAAAGTAAAAGTTCGAAGCTGCCAGAAAGTAGTCATGAGGCCAACCTGAAACTTTCATCGCTATACAGTGTCGTTAAGTGACCATATTGGCGCAAGGGATAGCCACCAACGGCAGCCCTGGCACTCGGTTACAGATGCGGAATCCATATTGAGGGATGGAAAAAAAAATCTTCAACGATTACGGTACTGTCTAATGCGAATTCTGAGCACAGCTTCGTGTTGGGGCAAGGTCAACTGTGTTTGAAGTTTTGGCTTTGCGCAAGGTATCGAGTCAGATCTATCCGTGAGTCTGAGTGAGTCCGGTTGAGTAATGTTTTGGTGAGTTTGAGTCGGAGTGAGTCCGGTTAAAGAAACTTTTCGCGAGTGTGAGTCCAAGTGAGTCCGGCTTAGAAAAAGTTTGGTGAGCCTGAGTCCGAGTGAGCCCTAGGCGCAAAATATATTTCATGAGTGAGCCTGAGTGAGCTCTACAAGTTTTGCCGAGCTATGTCCCCAAGTTACAGAACTATACGCAGTCTCTGAGCTGGCGAGGCCATGCGCCCTCGTGCTGCAAGTCGTATAGAGCGCGACTGCCCCGAAGTCGCCAGGATGGCTCTTTTCCGGAGGTGAAGAAAATGTAGTGAAGAAGAGAATGCTACTCGAAAAGGCAGCGGGTACTAGTCAGGCAGAGAAGAAGATGACGTTTCGCTGTCTCGGTGCTTATAGGCTGGTTCCGCCATTACCACGCAACTTGACGCAACTTGTCGCGATTGCTGTTCTCTGTTATAAACAAGTGCTGCTCCTAAACGCCTTGTTTATATATATATATATATATATATATATATATATATATATATATATATATATATATATATATATATAGAATGCCTTATCTCGACTGGATCTTATTTATGATGTCGAGCGCAGATGGGCGGCAAAAATGGCCGAATATCGCCGGTAAAAGACTGCGGCTGAGCTGTACATTTTCTGAAGGACGGAAACAGGG
Organism: Rhipicephalus appendiculatus; assembly: GCA_030522465.1. Taxonomy (NCBI): domain Eukaryota; kingdom Metazoa; phylum Arthropoda; class Arachnida; order Ixodida; family Ixodidae; genus Rhipicephalus; species Rhipicephalus appendiculatus. Next base: position 2,439,165 of record JALIZH010030874.1, on the reverse strand, counting down.
GCCCAATATTAGTCCTGTGAACACCAACGGTTCCAGCCGACATAAGCTCAAGAACGGCAAAAACTGACCAAGCATTTGCCTGTGAAAGCCATTGGCTTAGCCGATATCGGCTGGGACGGCGGCAAACCAATATTGTAAGTGAAAACCCAATATCGGACGAAAACGGCAAAACTGGCCCAATATTGGCTGGCCAAAATCAACGGCTCAGCCGATATTCACTCACAGCCCGCAACACTGGGCCATGAATGGGCGTCGCACAGCCGCCGTAAAACCAATATCGGCCCGACACACAGCCGCCGTAAAAACCAATATTGGCCCGACGTTGTGTGCTGCCTGATCTGCTTTCAGGCGAACTTTCGTCCTTGGGTCAGCTGCGCGTGCAATCGAACCAATTTCAGCTTTCTTGAGCTTTTCGCAGAAACTGAACCATTTACAGCGGCTGAAACTTCCCTAGAAGGCAGCTGCGCCTCATGCAGCACATGACGACACACGCATAAGTGTGCGCAGGGTTCCCCTTCAGGGGGGGGCGAAGGTTCGTCGAAGCGCCCCCCCCCTCCCTATAATGTCAATGTATGGGGATAACTTTGCGCCACCCCTCCCTATCGCCCCCCACCTTCCTATTATGTCAATGTATGGGGCTGGCTTTGTGCCCCCCCCTTCTCGCCCCCCCTACGCACGCCTATGGACACACGTGCCACAGCAAGATGGCGATAGCCGGTTGGTGGGCGGGGTTTGCAGGCGGCGACTTCTAGGACTCATTTTGTACTGAATCATTCTCATACAGCGCATTTTTCATGTGGGTATAGGCACAATAGACCCTCTACCTCTGTTTATCTCTGAAAACCGCAAATTGTTGAGTGACCGTGTCAGGGCCCCTTTAACAGAATGTCGAAAAATGACCTCATGTTTTCTGCACGTCAAGAAATAAACGCCATAAGACAATGCGTGACACGCATACACGATACTTGCGCGGCGAGTAAAGAATTGGATGTGGGCAGTAAAAAGAAAAAAATCTAAATAATCAGTACTTTTGGGAGGACTCTATTGTCTCGTGATGCCACGTTCTGTCAGCCGTTTGGAACAGGACAACACCACGAAAGAATCATTTGAAGCAGCGCACGTGTTAGAAAAAATAAAGCGAAGAAACCCACTTCAACTCGGCTGAATATAAACCTACAAGTCGATCGCACAGCCGTCAAGATCAACGGGCAACGATGGCTAAGTTATTGATCGCCGCGCTCGTACTTGTCACCGTGGTTGCTGTACTTTCAGGTCAGTACGCGACTCGTCACTTGTACAAATGATTTTCCTATGCATTGGTAACCTAATATTTTCTTCCTGTTGGTCGATATCGTTTAGTCGCAAACGTTGAGTCACCTAATATTCAAACGATTCGTTACTGCAACGACAAATATGAGCTTTTTCGCACCGAAACCGGGCGGGATGCAGTCACGAATCGCACCGTGTACAACGGGACTACAATAATTGTTGGCACTACGTCCCAAAACCACGATATGATTATGAGAAGAACTGTAGTGGGTCACTTCGGAAATATAGTAATAATAATATCTGGGGTTTTACGTCCCAAAACCACGATATGATTATGAGAGACGCCGTAGTGGAGGGCTCCGGAAATTTGGGCCATCTGGTGTTCTTTAACGTGCACTGACATCCCACAGTACACGGGTCATTTCTACCATTTCGCCTCCATCGAAGAAATGCGACCGCCACAGCCGGGATCGAACCCGCGACTTTCGGGTCAGCAGCCGAGCACCGTAGCAACTGTTCCACCGAGGCGGACCACTTCGGAAATATCTACCACGTGGGGTTCCTTAACGCACACTTACATATAAGTACATGGACCTCTAGCATTTTGCCTCCATCCAAACGTGGCCGCCGCTATCGGGATTCGATCCTGCGACCTTCGGGTCAGCAGTCAAGCACCACAACCACTAGACCACTACGGCGGGCTTATCAGGGGACTACGGATTAATCTTGACCATCTGTGTCTTCGTTAACGCACGCCTATCCCCGGCAACTCAGCAAGTTAGGCGTCGCCCTGATAAGGTCGAGGATGCGGGTTCGATTCCCAGCCGCATTTCCATGGATGCGAATTACAATCACACTAGTATAATTCAATTCAGGTTACTCGTTAAAAGGGCCCTGCAATACTTTTTCAGCGTGGTGAGAAAACGCTGCCGATCGGTAGCCGAGTCTCCTGAGAACACGCGCGCCAAACATTTATAGCGCAGCACGCGGCCGACAATTTACAATCAATTCTCAAAGTCATCTATACCTAGAAATCCTTCACTCTCCTCTCGAAAAATGATGCCATAAACCGAAATGACCTCGCCATAAGCCTAAACGTTCACGACTATTGGCTGATATTAGAATCGTGAGCTGCATAGTTACCGTAACCGCCAGCGGGATACCGCCACGTGTCTGCACACGCTCTCGTGATCACACTGAAAGTAAGCCACGCGTTCGAAGAAAAAAAATCGCAGCATATCCGCGGAGTGAATGATGATGAGTGGGCGAAGCTCCGGAGGTACATCATTAAAGACGTGATGGTGGTTGGTTGCATGTGGTCAAACGATATGCATGTGAGACCATATCGCGATGCCATGTGTTGTATGGCATCGCGATCGTCATCGTCATCAGCGTCATCGTTATGAAGCTGACGTGTTGTATGGCACGCTGGCGTGTTGTATGGCACGCTGCCATACAACACGCTGACGTGTTGTATGGCATCGCGATCGTCATCGTCATCAGCAGGTGGCTACTACTACAAACATGGGACGCACGACCCACGGGATAAGGAGCTTCGCCCCTAAAAAAAAGCGCTCAATGTCATGACGCGCGCTGACGAAGGGACGCGCTCTGTTAATTCTCATTGCAGTGAAGCTGTTTAAAGTATCGGTAACTTCTGCTCCGTCGTGCAAAACTCCTCAGCTGTGTACGCGCCACAGGAATCGGACAAGCCCCCACTACCGTGTACGGCAGGTGCAAGTGTCAAACGAAAATGAACACGTGAAAAAGAGAGAGAAAGAAAGAAAGAGGTGAAAAAATATAAAGAAATAGAGAGTGAGAAAGAAAGCGACAGATAAAAAGTAAGAGGAACAGAAAATTAGAGAGAAATGAAGGGAATAAAGGCCTAAGAAGGCAGAAAGACAGAGGAAAACAGCAAGGAGAAGAAAGAGATAGAAACAGACAAAAAAAAAGATAGAAAAACAGATAACAAGACAGAAAGAGAAAGAAAGAGAGAAATAAAGAGATACGTAGAGAGCGAAAAAGAGAGAGAAAAAAAGTCGAGAGAGAGCGAAAGAGAGAAAGAGAGATACATAGATCGAGAGAGAAAAAAAATAAATGGAAAGAAACAGGTACAAAAGAAGACATACAAGAAACGGAGAGAAAAAGAAAGAAAGAAAGAAAGAAAGAAAGAAAGAAAGAAAGAAAGAAAGAAAGAAAGAAAGAAAGAAAGAAAGAAAGAAAGAAAGAAAGAAAGAAAGAAAGAAAGAGAAACAAGGAAGGCCACCCCGCTGCGCTCTTTCTTCAGTCTTGGCGCCACTACTGCGAAGCTGCCATAACTTTTATGCATTGGGAATGAGCCATCAGAAATCAAGGGTGGATGAGAAGAATTATAGTAAAGCCGATATCCTATAGTTGGTACAAATAGTAGAAAACCAGTGGACGCTTGAGCTTCACCTTGAAGAGTACAGAACGCGATAGCGTTATCGGGCCCCGTCACTCGCTTGTCAGGTTTCCCTTCTCAGTGAACACTTCAACCGTGCTCCGAGGAAAAGAACATCTGCGCGCATACCATTTGCCGTTCGAAATTCTCCCTGTATTCACACCTACTGAGAGTGCAGTAGTGGAGTGCCCATCACACCACAATTTATCATATTACGAATCAGTGAAGTATATATCTACTTCGTGTAATTAAGGCAATACGCGCAGCTGCAAACTTTGCTGATAATGTTGTTGATGATGACGATGATGATTTATTATGCCACACCGCTTTCTAACGGTTGGGCCTAGTGGCGTAGCCCGGGGGGGGGGGGGGGGGGGGAGGCTTTACACCCCATCCCCCCCCGAAAATTTTGTTATTTTGCATGCATATATACAATATTTCCTGGCTACGCTACCGGTCGGCTTCTTAACCACCCACTCGTTGCGCAATTCCATGTTGGGATTATCCTATAGGTGTCGTGAAGACCCTAGCGGGATCGTTTGGGTTTACGAAGGACAAGTATACTCCAAAACAACGGCGCGCTCACGCAAACCCAACGAATTCGAAAAAAAAAAATGGTGTGGGTGCCCAGTTATAGATCTGTCTACTATTTTCAGCCTTGAACAATCCTGCACAGTTCGTGTCCTTCCTTCGTTTGTCTTTGCGCTTTAAACGCGTTTCACGGTGCTTTTTTTTTTAATTAAATGTATGTAAGGAGGGGCTGGCGCCAATTTTCCGGCGCCGGCTACTCCAGTTCTTTTGCAGGATTGTCGTCATCTCGCAAAGTAGAAACCAAAGACAAGGCTATACAAAGGCACATAGTACAACACTCACGCATTCGTACGCCACGTTGGTGGCTACGGTGCACAGTGGCTAAGGTGCTCGGCTGCTGACCCGAAGGTCGAGGGTTCGATCCCGGCCGCGGCGGTCGCATTTCGGTGGCGGCGAAATGGTAGAGGCCCGTGTACTGTGCGATGTCCTTGCACGTTAAAGAACACCAGTTGGTCAAAATTCCCGGAGCCCTCCACTACGGCGTCTCTCATAATCATATCGTGGTTCTGGGACGTAAAACCCCAGATATTATTATTAAAGGGGTGCTGACACAAAATTTCGCGGCCGAGACAGCCTGCGGGTTCGATTCCCGTGAACATGTGTACATCATCTGCAAAATATCAACAGCGAATATAGCTTGGAAGGTATTTTAAATTAATTTTGAAGTTTGCGTGAGCGATCGACTTGCGTGAGCGATCCCTCGCGCTCCTGACACCATCAGAGGTGACCCTCGGTGACTCCCCTACTTCCCTCACGTGACCACGCTGCAACAAGTTGTGATGACGTCATAGCGGCCATTTTCTTTTGCCGCGTTTGTTCCAGCGGTCTATACTTCTCGGCGGCTGGTCGCGAGTCCGTGGCCGCGGCGCACGCGTTGAAAGTTTTGTGTTTGGCGACACTGTTGTCCCGTTTCCTATTCGAAAGGACTTCTTGATGCGGGCCGTGCGGAAGTGCGTCACAGTTCTGTGTGCTGACGTGATCGAGAGCTGCGCACGCTAGGTGGTGATAGTTGCACCCGGCGGCTTGTCGTTTTTCGAGCTCTCTCAAACCGAAACTGAAACTGGTCGGTAATGAGGAGCCTGCAATTAAATATCTGTTGCGCGCTGCAGCAAACGAGGTGCCGTGTTATGACTAACAGGACCCCAGCAACACATTGCAGCAAAAAAACGCGAGGCCAAAGTTTTTGTGTCAGTACCCCTTTAACACTCACGAACTCAATCCATGTCCTTTCAGTAAAAAAAATCTGTCCGCGGAACATTAAAGTTGCAAAATAAGTATTCACTCAATTGAAATGTCCACACAAAAGATAACAGCTCACAAAAATGTTGTCATATCCGATCATGTCCCTTGGTAATGGTCTCTTATAATGCCGCGCCATTACAGCAGGAATTCTGTTTTTATGAAGAATTATCTGCTGAAGACAAGAATATTGTAGCCAAGCATACCGGTTAACAATAAAGCGAACAAAATTTTATCAGGATTACTACTTTTGTGATATTTCTGAGTCCTCCGAAAATTGCTCTAACGCGCGCGCAGCAATGTTTTGTAAATTTCCCCTTATCCATGGGCCCAAGATAAGAGGCCGCCATCTATAGATGGCGGCCGCTTATCCAAGCAATTTAGTTTTTGTAAAGGTTTCTTCCGAGGAGCATCATAATTTTCACAGTGTAGAAGAAGGTGCATTATGTCTTCTTCAGCCTCTCCACATGAGCATGTAGCACCCTTGATTAGTCTGCTAAGGCACGAGCTGCTAATCGGAACACGCAACATGATATTACACGTAACCTTTCCGTTACAGCGCCATCGTGTCCCAAGGACGAAGAGTATCGAACTGTGGGAGCTTGCGAACCAGTGAACTGCCCCAAAACAAGGCCGACTACGCCGAGGCCCGGCCAAAAGAAACCTAAGAAATTCTGCACACTGCAAGCGTTAACGGGATGCTTCTGCCGTCGCGGCCTGTACCGAAGAAAGTCCGACAAGAAGTGCGTCCCCTTGGACCAGTGCTGGAGCAGATAGAGCCGCTGCACTAAAGGCGGTGGTGCATGCCCAAAGGGCTCTTCGTCGAAAACTTAAAAATAAACACGCTGGGCCGATCCTGCGCAGAATGTATTAGCATTGCTTTCACTTTAGTTATCTGATAGATAACAATAACCAAACTCAGCGGGCACGGGAGAAGCACCCGGGAAAAAGGAAAAATAAAATCACAGCTTATCCACGGAGTGAATGATGATGAGTGGGCGAAGCTCCGGAGGTTCATCGGTAAACCGTGAATCTTCCGTGAAATTCGCCCAGTACATCATCAAAGACGTGACAAACACTGTGTGCATATATACAAGAAATTTATATTTTATTCGTGAGCCGTGATTTTCCGTTTTGTTTTCGTTTCTTCGTTGGTCGTGGTTACCCTTTACATAAGCCGTGGCTTCCGTTCCCCCCTTCATTATAATGGCTTTATGGTCGGTGAAATGGAGGGAGAGCGGTTCCTCGATGGGTCGTAGTGGAAAGTTTGCAAAGACGAGATCGATGCAGGTTCCTCGGATGGTGGTTGGTTGCATGTGGTCAAACGATATGCGTGTGAGACCATATCGCGACGCCATGTGTTGTATGAGCCAACTGTTTTCAGTGATGTCAACGTTAAAGTCACCCACCAGTAGGGTAACGGGACACGCTTATTCTTCATCGTCATCAGCGTCATCGTTATGACGCATAGTGGGTACATTCCATGTGCTGTGCCATGATGGCTGCGTCATCGTCATCGCACAGGGGTGGCTACGACAACGGCGCGGGACAAGCCTATGCCCTAAGGAGCTTCGCCCCTAAAAGTGTGTATGTTGCAATCAAAGTACAATCCATAAAGCAGCTCCCAAACGATTCTCCACACTATAAGACAACTCCCCAGTACATCTGGCATGTATGCCTCGATTATTCCTATAGCCCTCACTGTATTTTTCGTTCCTGTCGAAACGCAATGCGGTCAACAACAAGACTGCATGTTTGTTTCCCGTTGAACGAGAAATGAACGCTAGCGAGACATCTGACACACGCGTAGCGACTGTCATATTTTGGTATAAAAAGAACAAGGCGGAATGTAAAGGACAGAAAAAAAAGCGTCACCAGGTTAACTTAAGATCCATTGTCTTGAGATTCCAAGTCATGCTAACCGATAGGCGCGGCAGAAAGTTGGGGACAACTCATTTGCAGCAGCGTGCATTCAAGTATGGAAGAGCAGATCTACACAATTCGACAGGTCTGCGCAAACTGACCAAGATATCGCGACGAACTGAGCAGAGGGAAAGCGATGAAGGTACCACCGCTAGTGGTCATCATACTTATCGGCCTGGAAACTGCGCTCTCCGGTCAGTGGACGCGCGCTATTTTGTAAATTAATAAGCCGGAAGCCTCATATGCCTCATCAAACGCGAAAAGTGACCCTCGGCGTTGGTCTCAACACGAAGTGATAAAAACTAACCACGTGATACGTCATTGTGACGTCACAAATCACCAAATATGACGTCATGATAGTGTCCTACTGACCACAAACACTTGGCCAAAGGTGGGCCAAGTGACATTGGCCGAAGCTGGATTCATTACAAAACCACGTTAGGTGCAGAAAGCTTTCGGGGGGCAGGGGGGAATCAATAAGGTCGTCTTAGGCGAATGCACAAGGGACAATGTGACTTTTAAAAAAGAAAGCGTTTTATGCCGAGGTCCACCAAGACTTCACTGACGTCATTTCCATGACGGAAATGACGTTGGTAAACTACACACGAAGAGATGACAAAAAAAGAACACGAAAAGGTTTCATTGACGCGGATGACCTACAACAAAAAATCAACTGATGAAGTTTGAAACTTGAAGTTTGATGTACAATAAACAATCAATTACTTGTGTAAAGACAGGTTTCACTTTCGTGTTGTACCGATTACTATGACAGAGGAATGAACCATGTTTTTTACAGCAGCTATCTTATGGTCGAGGTCTGTCGTGTGTCGTAAATAAAAAATTATCATTATCATGAACCGGCACGCTCTCAATCACCACCAAAACACTTTGTACAGATGGTTAACAAGCGAAGTTGAAAGGTGCGGCCCCTAATAGGTGTTTGCTGCCCTTGCATTCCCTGGTTAATTTTCAGTGGACCAGTGTGCTGAGTAGTGGGATCTGGCCAATTCTGTGGTACATACGCTTGTAGGACCTTTACAGCAGAGCAGTTATGGTCCAAGAGTGAAAAATATAGAAGGCGGGAGAGCCACTACAGAGAAAGAGAGAGAAAGAAAGACAGAGAGAAAGGAAAAGAGAAAAAAGAGAGCCAGGTAGGGAAGAAAAAGAAGGATAGACAGACAGGAAAACAATAGGCATAGAAAAAAAGACACAGAAGGACATAGACTCCAAATTTCTTTAGAAATGACAGCAATCATATCCATGTGTAGTATAGTATAGTATAGTATAATATAGTATAGTATACCAAGAGGTGGGAAAGACAGAAGTGAGAGGGTGAAAGCCTAGTCAAGTCAGGACCACCTAGGTGCCCACCAGCTCTGCTGTGACCAGTGTTGTCGGTAACGCGTTACAAGTAACGCCGTTACCGGTAACGCGTTACTTTTTTTGCTAATTTAGTAACTTACTCGTTACAATTTCGGAACTGTAACGGGTAACGTACTTACGTTAACATTTTTCGGTACCGTGAGGAGTTACGTTACTCGTTACTTTTGCATCTTGTAGGTGCCATTTTCCAGAGCTCGCCCCGTGGAATTTTTCTGTCGCAGCGTCAGACTGCTGTCGGCCTGCCAGGCATGGACAAAGAGAGCGCGGGCGGAATCGCTTTTGTTTGTGGAAATTGCGGGTACAAATTTCTTACAACGCGTCGACTCCCTGCGGGGATGGCTGGGCCATCGCCACACAAAGCTTGAAGAAAGCCAAGGAATCCGCCATGAGAAACTGTACGGATATGCTTTTCGTGGAAGTGGATTATAGCAGGTGGATTGCTGGCACCTGCACCTTTTCGTGCCCGAAGGACAGGCCGCCCGAAGGGAAAGCGCATGGGCTGGTATACGCCATACCACGTGCTGATTGTGACGCTTCGTTCGTGGGGGAAGCAAAAAACTTCCCCGAGAGGCTGCGGCAAAATGAAAACGACGTCCTCCACTTCGAGTGTCATAAAAGTACACTCGCTGAGCATAGCTTGGTGAACGAGCACCGCATCGAATTTGACAAGTTCCCTCGTCACGGACTATAACCGGCTTTTTTGTGGAATTCTGGCCCATCCAGAAGAGAGCCGATAACTACAGGTGCGCTGCCGATCGCGAGTCTGCCTCAACGGAATCTGTGCAGAGTAGCAGGCCAGAGCGCACGAGCTCAGGCCGACCTCTCGGCCTTCTAACAAATTCGCTCTCTCTCTTAAAAAGAATGCGAGTGGAACCCGAAGCGTTGACTTTTTTCTTAAACAAAAAAAAAAATCCTTACTCGCTACCGTGGTTGGCATCTCTCTTTCAATCAAAGCCCCTTGATACCACTTTCACACAAACAGCCTAAACCGCGGCTAAGCTAACTACGGTTACGGCTAACCACGGTTGCAGGTAGCCACACGGCAGACATAACCGCAGTTACTCTCCAAATGATTGTTATCGCAAACGGGTGATTCCACAAGAGATCGACAGGGATCCGAAAATGGATACTTTAGATGGATTGAGTATTTAATATTTTATGCACATGCCACCCAGTAGCCGTAAAATGAACTTAGTTTTATTTTTAACTGCATAATTTACGAGGCAAGAACTATCGAATATATTCAATGCAGAGGGACGAATTTCATTATACCTGCCATTCTCGAAAATTCCCGATGTAACTTGCAAATATTACCTTACAAAGAAGACATTTTGTGTATAATGTACGCGCAACAAATAGTAAGGTAACGTTGTTTGAAACTTCTAGAGCGACGGAAACTATATTTGAAAAAATGTCTGAATATGCGACATTTTTTTATAGTTGCTACAAAGTTGATAAGATTTAGGAACTTTTTGTTCTCAAAACAAATTTTGCTTCTTTCTCTCTGCAGCAGCAACTACGTTTTTGGCTATTGAACATCCAGAGCGAGCAACGCTGATCTTGAACCCCCTGACATAAATGCCCGCAGTTTTTTGCGCTAATTATTGTGAAACATAAATTTGATATTAAAAACATTCTCATTGTGGGTTCCTGCAGCAAAGACACATTTATTAAAATTTGATTGCGAAGTAACGGCAGAGGTAACGTCCGTTCCTTTTTTTCGGTAACGGTAACGGTAACGCGTTAGCTTTTTTTGTAGGTAACGTAGGGCGGTAACGCGTTCCTTTTTTGTTAGAGTAACGAGTAACGTATTTAGTTACTTTTTTTCGGTAACGCATACAACACTGGCTGTGACCCAGCTTTGCGCATATTAGCGCAAGCTGCGCTAATTTTTTTGTACCTTACTTCTAAATAAAGCGCTGTAATACAACTCTTTAGGTACTGCACTCTTTAGGTGCGAACGATGCATCTCTTTTCCTTTCGCGGCACCCTCGTGCTCCAAGAACAAAGAGTTCCGAACAGTGGTAGAATGCGACAAGATCTATTGTCCAGTGGACAATGGAGCACGTCTCCCACTCGGCGCCGCCTTTTTTTGTCGACATGCAGGGATACACGGATGATTTTGTCGCAGAGGCCTGTACCAAAGAATATACGACATGACTCGTGCGTTCCGATGAACGAGTGTCAAGGCAGCTATACTCAATCTCACCACTACCGTTAGCACGACCAAGGCTACGGGGTGTAAGCAAGCCACACGCTTGCGCAGCAAAACATAGTCCCAGATTCAATTACCTTACAATTGGCAGGGTTTAGGCATTTGCGATTATTTGGCACGTGTCACATCACATCGATGCGTGATACGTTTATTCTTCTTCGAAATGACGTCATGTGCCTTTAATAGCTCTATCAGTAACCACCGGTAACTGTGGTTACAAACCAACATGGCAGCGCCCATGCAAACGAGAACGCCCGCTTCGATACGAACTTGCGCTTGCTATTCGCCTACTGCGCTGGCAGCAACAAATAAATGGGGAAGTGAACCTTGTGCCAGCTCACAGTGAGGACAAGACATCAGGTACATTCTATCGTTATTCGCGAGATAAGCTGTTTGTTAAGCCACGTCTACAAAGCCTAACGCGCCGAGAATTTCATAACGATTCTTCGAATTAGCGCAATATAGTCACGAATAGATTGCTTTCGAAGCATCAGCGCATAAATCTAAAGCAAATACAAGCGTCAGTTTGTAACTCACGGCTCATACCGCACTCGATGACGACTTCATAAATTCGAAGCGGAGGGCACCAGCTGCGAAGGGTGCAGCCTTTTAAATGCGAAGCATTTCTTAGCGAACTTCCGCCACTTTGAGCGTATCTATCTAGCCGCCTACGACTTTGTGCTCTCCTGGCCGTTACCACGTGTAGGGTAGCAAACCGGTCATCCTCAACTGGTTTACCTCCCTGCCTTTCCTCTCTACCATTTCTTCTGTGGCCGTATCGCTAATAGGATTTATACCGCCTTCCCTTTCTATCGCCATCTGGCTCGACTGGATCGGCGCCGAAGGGGAAGAAGAACAGCGTCGACTGGTCGCGCAGGCGGTCGAAATGCTCGGCCTTTAGTTTGTGGCTGAAATAAAAGTCTATTACTACTACTACAAAAATTGGTATGGCATAACATGACTGAATGACGAACATGAATGAATGGTCAGGTCATGAAAATCATGACTCAATTGTCATGAACGGTATGGTTTACACGCCATGGCCCCGATGCTCCTGCGGCCGCTTCCTTACCTTGATATATCCTAAATTGGTATGATGAGACATTTCTGCATGACCAACATAAATGACAGGTGGTGATATGCAAATCATGACGTTCACGTCACGTACAACATGCTTTACATGCCCCGCTCATGGTGCTGATGTAGTCGGGGGTCTGCCCATGGGACCGGAGCCAGCCAAGTCGCAGGGAGAAGTCGAGCAGAGTAGCCGGAGCTGACAACAGGAACTTTTATTTACAGTATTTACATGGTAGCGTGTTTTTACATGATGCAGGAAGATGATGATCTCTCGAGCGTCTCGGCGCTCGCGTTTTATGGCCTTAGCCTTCCCAAGATTCCCTGCACGGGAAAACAATAAAGTCCAGGATAGTCCAATCCTGGATGTCGTCTTGATCTCCGCCTCCAAATGGGAAGGTCAAACACCGCCTCCTTCCCCGCCCTGGAAAGAGGGAAGAGGCACGCCCAGTTCGCCCGTCGGCGAGGGAGATGAGCACTCAGGACCCAATACGGCCTCGCACTGCACTGCACAATGACCTGGCCGAGGTGACGCACCTTCCTGTAAACCAGCCGTGTAATCAGGTGCAGCGATGACTCCCCGGCAGCGGCTGCGACGCAGGTGCCTCTCAGGCGGCTGCCACGAATGCACTCTCGGAGTGTGGGAAACGTGTCTCCCAAGTTCTCGGCTGAGTGTTCGGTGTGTCGCGTAGCACGATGAACAAAGCAAGCAGCCTCGCCTGCAAACTGCCCCTCCTAGGCCATACCGTCAAAGTCGGTCAGGTGAGTCGAAAGGGATTTGACGAGGTGCGCCGACGGCCCTGAAGGATTCAGAGCAGGTTTGCCGTGTTGTCGCCGCTACTGGTGCTCTTCGGGGAACGCTGACCCGGGAATAAAGCAGGGCAGACTGGCGAAATAATCCCGATCGTCCAAGTGGAGCCAAGCCAAAAGGTCCGATCATAACAGTGCGCTGACAGCCGTTTCGCTAGCTGGATATACAACAAACTTGGTATTGCGGGACGTTTGACGAACATAAATGACAAGTGGTAATATCGAAATCATGATATGTCATGTGGAGGGACATGCCTCAATCAGGCCTCGGACAGGGGCAATGGGGGGGACAGGCCTCGTTCATAAGATGCTTCGCATCTAATAGTTTTAGATGCGAAACATCTTATGAACGAGCTCTGTCCCCCCCCATTGTCCGCCGTAGCCAGATGACGATGACGCTGCCATCACGGCACAGCACATGCAAGGTAACCATTATACGCCATGGCGATGACGCTGATGACGATGAACAATAAGCAAATTCCAGACCACATATTCACTTTCTGAAATCACGGCACAGCACATGCAAGGTACCCACTATACGTCATGACGATGACGATGACACTGATGACGGTGAAGAATAAGTGCGTTCCTAGACCACAAATTCTCTTTCTACCATGGATGAAAACGATCGTGAACGCGCTCTCGCCCACGAAAGGCAAAGCGGCAACGCCGACAACAACGACAAAAACACATTGTATATACTGCACACACGCATTGTCACTCATTTACATGCGCGACAATGTCACGGGTGATTTACGGTAAGAACGATCCCGAGTGCTTCGCATACTACTCTGGGTTCCCTTACGGGGAGATGTGTGCGAGCTTTCTCTTCGCCGGGAGCTCACTCAGTGCACTTCGCTACCGCTACTCATCATGAACACCGAAGAAGCCAAGGCAGCAGCGCGCAGGGCTCGCAATGCAGCAGCAGCGCGGGCTCGCAGCCAAGACCCTGCGGTGAGAGCTCGCGAGGCCGAAGAGAGACGCCAGCGCCGACAGCAAGCACAAGCCACTACCAGCACCGAGGCGGCGGCAGCAGCGAGGGCTCGCGATGCCAAAGCTAAAGGGGCTCGTCGTAGTGATGCAGAACTATCGGAAAAATTGACTATCGATGAACATCGATAGTTTCTATTGAACTATCGATAGTGTAAAGAAATTTTCAATTGTACCACTATCGATACTATTATCGATAGTGCAATCGATAGTACTGTATGCAGTAGTAATGTCGGTAGTATTACGACCGACGTACTATTAATGGTATCAATAGTGTTTTGAATAACTTTGCTGTTGGCGGCCGGGGGAATATTTTTTTGGCGAAGTAAGTAATCCAACAGTGATGATGCGGCAATATGTCCATCAATAAATTCATATTAAAAAGTAAGCACTTGAACCTTACAATTAACAAATCTATTTCTCGACATTTTGAATTCAAAATTACAAAATGCAATATAAATTTGAAGCCGCACAGTACCGTCAATTGTAACTGTGTAGTTTCCTGTACACCTGAATAATTCAACTGGTCATATGTCAGCCAAAAATCATGGTCAAGCAGCGCAAGCATGTCAACATTCGTGCCTTCAGCCTGCTCCTCCTGCTCCATACAATCGGAGAATCAAGTTAATGCTGCAATGAGTTCGCGCGATTGCTTTTATACTAACGGTCGTAGTATAAAACTATCGATAGTATCGATAGTACAGAACTATCGATAGTATCGATAATGCCATCGATAGTTCTGCATCGCTAGCTCGTCGACAAGCGGATCCAGAGACGGCACGGGCCCGCAAGGCCGCAGCGAAGCGGGCGCAGACAAGCGGACCCCGATGATGATGATGATGATGATGATAGCCTATGTGTATGGCTCCCACCCACGCTGGGGGGATTGGCCAAGAAACGAATATTTTATAGACATAAGTGATCAGATATGTATGATATTACTGTAGAATTATAGAATGGTTAGAACAAATGAATGACGCTAATTTAGTGATTACCCCGAGCTGAGAGTCACTTCTTTATATGATGATGATTGAGCAGATAGATGTACAGAGTATTCACGGTTTACCAGATTTAACGTCTCGAGCACGCTCCTTCATCATCATTCACTTCGTGGACATGCTGCGATTTTTTTTCTTCCTAATTGACGCTGTAACTTCTACTAGGATTTGAAGAAATCGGCGACCACATGGCCCGCCCGACTCTTCGCCGATCCCCAGAGTGAGTAGGTTCATATCTTTCCAGGACCATCATCATCATCACCGCCAAAACGAAGAAGATATCATCATCATCAAAGACCGCTGCGGCCGGGCCCCGCCCATATGAGACTCGGCCAATCCGCTGCCTTGGGTGCGAGCCATGATATGAGGAGAAGAAGAAGAAGAAAAAGAAGAGGGATTCGAATCAAGACAGCCGTTTGCAGCGGATCGCCGCCGGCACAGCAGCTGTGGTTAGACACCCGGGAGGCGGCAGTCCTGGCAGAGAAGCGGTATGAAGTTGGGACAGTGGGACCCGATGCTCTTCGTGGACGAGCAGCCGACGCCCTCGTGTCTCATGAGGGTGAAGCGGGACATCGCGGACTTCAAGGCCGACCCGCTGCCGGGCATCTACATCTCTCCCGAAGAGAGCGACCTCACCCGGGTCCACGCCCTCATTGTGGGACCCGAAGGAACCCCGTACGAGGGCGGGTTCTTCCACTTCTTCATGAAGTTCCCCGCCAACTACCCTGTCAATCCGCCCCGGGTGCGAATCATGACCACGGACGCCGGTAGGGTGCGCTTCAACCCGAACCTATATGCCAACGGAAAGGTGCGTGTGCTGTTCAACCGACGCGAGATATGGGGTGACAATATCCAGCCGATCTGGCGCAATTTATTGTAGCTGTTATTTGAGAGTTTAACCGAATAGCTGACGATGCAGTGCGAGTAGTCTAGTGATTCGATTTGACGACATCAAGTTTAAGGTACTCTAAGGGAGTTTCGGAAGAGGTTGAAAAGACGCGATAATAGCGATGACATAGCAACTTTGCAGCTTTTCTAAAGGAAATCAGTTTCCCCGTAAGGGCAAAGCAATGAATGCGATAACAACAAGTTTTAATATTACACGAAGAAAGTCCAGCAGCTAACTCTTTTGCATCCGATCTCGCCAAACTCTGCAAAACGCTGGTGTGAGAGAGTACGGCCGCTTCCATGAAGCGAAGTGGTTTTCGCGCTGTCGCTCATCTGAACCCAAATTAAGCGGGCCGTTTGTCGATGTCTGCCGAAGTAAGCGCGTGCGCCAGTGCTAGCGACCGCGCCCTGATGTGATATCACAGTTCGCAGTTGCTGCTTGAACGACGCAGCAACCCCCCCCCCCCCCCTCTTTCAAACCGTTACCCTTTTCGGCCGGGGAAAGACTGGCGGGGCCTTTCCTCTGGGATTGAGGAGGAATCGACGGCAGGCCTCGCACGTGGGGTGATCTTGTCACATGCGCCTTCCGTGCGACGGAGATAGCCGGCGCGTTCCATATGTGCTTGAGCCGCGTTCGTCGCGAGCGCTCACGCGCTTTTACTCGAGCAACGCCCCCTCTATTTTATTCAATGCCAGTGCAAACACTCGCCCCTCAATGGGAGCCGCCGGTCCGCCTTAGTTCAGGGAGTGGTCGTGATGCGACGCCACATGTAGGGTAGGGCTGCTTGCGTCACACGTGCGTCCGAGCGCTTTCGCACGGAGATACGATAGACGCGTTTTCCCTCTCCAATATCATGCGTCTGTCCAATTTGTTCCTTCGTGCACCATCTTTGTAGCTCGAAGCAATGCCGCCGCCGCCTCACAGCGCTCGTGAGGCACCTCTTAAAGGCAGCGCATGCACTGCAGCGTCGCAGCGACGCGTCCCCATTGGTTGCCCGCATAGCGCCACGAACGGAGATGCGCTATCTCAAAACACCGTGTCTCTTAGAGAGCCAGGGGCGCTATTTTGTAAGCGTTCTAGCATAGAACGGGGAGGAGGATAGAACAAAAAGAGGAGGGAGGGAAGCAAACAGCCAATAGGCGAGCTGGGGAGTTCAGGAATAAATGCAGTGCATAAAGAAATGTATAATTATTATAACTGAACATCAATATTCAGAGGCATTGTTTTTCGCAGCTTGAAGTTGAAGAGCTGGTGACTTTGACAATTAACTTCTGTTAACGGTCTTGACGTAGCGCCAGGTGGTATCGCAGTGGCACTGGCCCCCCACGCTGTTTAAACCAATGCTTCTAGTATTAGCAGTATTACTGTACTTGTAAAATTCAAACGGCGCGACAATTCTGAACCGTTACCCAGTTGTCGCAATAGCGCAGCAATCGAGAAGAGGTCCGCGCTTTCCCGACAACCAAAGGGCGTTTCTGCTCTCATTTATGGAGCGGCATCCCCAGTTAGCCTTACGGGCTAGCGAGCTCACCCACGAGTACACAGCAGTGGACAGGCGTCAGCTGTGAGGCGGTAGAGAGATGCGCGAGAAACCCACTCCTCCGGCCCCACCGCTTACGTTTCGATCCAAGCCTAGTTGTCCGCGGAGACTGTTTTGTAGCCATACCATCGATATAACGACGCCCGAGCCCGTTATAACAACCTCCTCTCCGTTCTAAGCACGTTTTGTGGCTATTCGCACGTCTTGACCGTCGGAATAGCCTCATAGCCTCTCGACCAATCGCGCATGTCTTTCCCTCCTCTTTTTGTTCTATCCTCCTCCCCGTTCTATGCTAGAACGCTTACAAAATAGCGCCCCAGCGTGACCGCCAACATAGTAAACAGAGGGATGCAAGACGCCGCCCCACGGATCTGCACACAACTGAACAAAAAATTACTTCATATGATTTCCGTCGTGAGGCACTACATGACGGGTGCTCTCCCCCATGAACGCAAAGCACACGCGAAGGCTAGGCGATGGGTGAGAGTAGGAAAGGGCTAGAGGAGAGGGTGGTGAACGGCTGGAACGGGCGCACTTGGCTGGCATTGATAAAATAGAGGAGGCGTTGACTCGGAGGGCAGAACCACGATGCGCGGGGCGATGTAATCGATTTGGACTTTAGCAGAAAATGACGGCTACGTCAGAAACCCTCGAGAGTGCCAATATAATTGCTATCGCAATAAAATTGTTTCTAGCCAGTTAATTTCGCACTGCTTTTAAGGGTTCCAGAATTACAGATGCGTAGTCACCTGCAGGATGGATTAGCGATTTCTGCCAACCATGCTTAGCATTCTTTGGAGAGTAGGTTCGTGTACGACGCAGATCTAACCTAGTGTTAACACTTTTTTCATAAATATAATTAATGTGATTATTACAGCTTATGTAAGCTAGTGCAGGGCTGAAAGGTGATTATCTTGCTAGAAATTAGCTGTCAGAACCCCTCAGGGGCCGTATACTAAACGATCTCATTCGACGCCAGTGACGCTTTTCCTGGCGTCGAATCTCCCCTGTGTCCAGTGCCCAAAAAGACTATACCTACTTGCCTTTTCTCAATCAGATAATAAGCGTGCACTGAAAGCGATATTATGGCGACATCTTCAACCCAGAATGTGGCCTACAGCGTTGTCTTCAATTAACCCGAGTACAGTGACAGAGTTGTCTATTTGAACAGGTGTGCCTCAGCATACTCGGCACATGGGAGGGCCCACCCTGGAGTCCCGTCCAGTGCATCGGCAGCGTCCTGGTCTCTATACAATCGCTCCTCAACGAGGATCCTTACTACAACGAGCCGGGATTCACACCCGGTACCAGGACGGACTGGGCCAAGAGGTACAAGGACCGAGTGCAGCACGACACCGTCCGAGTGGCCATCTGCGACGCGGTCGAAGGCTGCCTCAAGGACGAGCCCCCGATGCCCCGCGACCTAGCTGAGACCGTACTGAAGACGTTCGCGGAGTCGTACGACAAGTACGAGCAGCTTCTCCGATCCCTGATTGAGCAGTCCAAGCCGAAGACGAGCACGACGTGGTCGCAGTACCTGGCACTTGTAGTGACGCCTACTACACCAACGATCCAGTACGAGCCGCTGCTCGCACGGCTTCAGGGACTGAACAAGCGGGTGAAGGAGAGGGCTGAAGCTCAGGCCGGTGCTCAAGCCGGTGCTCAAGTCGATGCTCAAGCCTAAGATTGACCCAGTTGTTAGCTGCTGGATGTCAAAAGCACCTTGATCAATCGAAAAATGAAGCGTCGCAAAATTAAATACATTATATCAGTAGCCATAACTGTACCAGCGCTTTACATAGCTGCACAAATGGGTGGAGAATAGGGCAAATGCTCAAGCCGGTGCTCCAGCCGCCGATTGAGCCAGTTCGCAAAATTAAATCCTTTGTCATATCAGTAGTCAACGGGCTACGCACGAGTGCACAGATACCATACTGACATGTGCATCATGTCCGCGTCTATATTAAGTTCAGCCGCAAATTTCTGTCGATTATTGCATTCTACAACGTACTCGGAAATCGAGTGAAAACTTCATTTTTAAGTGCATGTCAAATATTAGCTCGACTAGTCCCAGGCGATAACGAAGACAAGTTTGTTTCTTCAAATAAAAGTACGTATATCGTTTTATTGTGATAGAAATTTTACGGATACTCTGGGCAGATTTTTGCCACCACTGTCGCCGTCATATTCCGTATATGTATATGTGTGCATTATATAAAAAAACAGAGAAAAAATTTGGACGATCCCACGCGCAGTGGGAATCAATGTAATGCGAAGCAGCCAGCAACCATGCTGCATACATGGCCTTGTTCGTCGCTGAGGGAAATGGAGTCATTCATGTCATGACTTGAATGACTGGAAGCATACCAACGAAATGGCTGGAAGCATACCATGAGAGTGGCATGTAAATCATCCTGTACATGACATTCACATCATTATTTTGTTAACACCAGTCATTTATGCTTGTCCTACAGTCACGTCACGCAATACCAATTTTCGTGCATATCAAGCTAGTGAGACGGCCGCGAGCGCACCATGAGCTTGGCGTTTAAGTCATGTTGTACAAGACATTCATGTCATTATTTTCATGTTAACACCTGTCGTTTACGTTTGTCATACAGTCACGTCTGCACAATACCTATTGTGGTGTATATCCAGCCAGCGAACCCGCCGCGAGCATGTAACCCGCCGCGAGCATGTGAACCCGCCGCGAGCATTAGTGTGGCATGTAAATCATGTTGTAAAATTCATGTCATGATTTCCCTGCTACCACCTGTCATTTACGTTCGTCATAACGTCACTGCACGCAACACCAAGTTCAGTACGGGTCAAGCCAGCAAAAGGGACGCGAGTGCACCATGAGCGCGGTATGTGAGTCATGTTAATAGAGGCCGGATTTTTAGGCACTAAAAAAGCGCGTTTTAGGCGCCAAAAATAGGCAGGTAAAACACCGTTTTAGGCCTCCAAAATCGGAAATATAGGCACAATAAATTTCTATATAAATTGAAATAATTTCAAACAAAGACGTGCGCTACCTGTATCTACTACAGGAAGCAAGAAAATGTTATTGTTTATGATTGCACAAAATCCCCCGAAGTGGGTAAGAGCCAAGTCGACAGGAACAAGCAAGCAAGCAAGCAAGCAAAGGCGCGAACGGTTCAATATAGTCATGCATTTCCCGCACGGTTCGCAAAACCCGGTCTTTCTTTTTATTATCTAGCATGGCGAGTCAAGTGTCCACCGTCAAATCGGCACACTCCCGGGTCTCTTTCTTTTCGGCACGGCTTAGAAAGGCAGTGCAGGAGCAGATATCAAGAATGCTAAAAGAGTAGAAGGGAGGATACCTCGTATTAGCCGGGTCTCATCGCGTAGGGTCAATTTCTTTCCTGTTGGTGCGCACTTTTATGTATTTATTTATTTATTGTGGGCATTTGTCATACCCATCCTCTTCATCTGTACATTATCATCATCATATTATTTATTTATTTATTTATTTATTTATTTATTTATTTATTTATTTATTGTACCCTCAGGGCTTTACAACATTGTAGAGGGGAGGGGTAAAAAAAAAAAGAACACAAGGAATAGAAGACAACATTCCAACTAAGACATCTGAAAAAATTGGGGGACCCTTAAGCTTCGCCTTTAAGAGTTGAACGCGATAGCGATATCCCGTCCCTACTGCGTACTTCAATCACTTAGTGCACACTATGTAATGGGTAGTATGCTTTAAACCAGGAGCAATTATGCGCGGCAAATGTGGGAAATGTTTTCGAACTTGCTATGCACCCACTACGTGGTGTTAAGGGAATACGCGCAGTAAGGTGTGTGCCGTTTGTAATGGGTGGCTGGCTTTAAACTATGGAATCGTTATGATAGTCACATATTCTGACGCCCGATGGCAATGTACGCTTGTACCACGCAATATTCCTGGGATATTACATGTTATATTGCGATGCCTATATAAAGGACGCTTGCGTTTGCGAAGCATGGAAGTTATTTTCACAGTATTTCCAAGCAGAGGCATGGCTGTGTGGTAGAACACCTGCTTGCCCCCCAGACAACCCGGGTTCGATCCTCACTCGGACCCGAAAATTTTTATTATTTATTTTATTTGCATCTTTCTCGATTTTTCGGTCACGGACAAGATGATGATTTTTCGGTCACGGACAAGATGATGATTTTTCGCTCACAACCAACGACGCCGACGCCGAAATTTAGGCGAAACGAGCTCTTTAACGCTATCGCGTTAATACACAATACATGAGAAAAAAATATACAAGAAGGCATATTTAACAGAAAAACGCAGTAGATACACAAGAAACCAAATGCATAGAGAAGAGAGGTCACAGCACCACGTAAGCATGAGATGAAATCAAAGCGGCGTATTTAATACATTTCGGAATGTGTCAGGGTTAGTAATATTGACGACTGATGCAGACAGGTGATTCCAGTCGCGGCACGTTTTCGGAAAAAAGGAATCAGAGTATGTTAACGTGATGCTACGAGGAATGTGTACTTTGTTGTTGTGATCTAAACGAGATGATATGAAGGATGCAGGCAGTATTAAACGCGATTTTAAGATGTGATTGTGATAATATATTTTGTGAAAGATACAGAGGCGTGCTAGCTTTCTGCGCGTGCCAAGTGATCGACGTAAGGTTAAGCGTGGCTTTCATGGCAGATACACTGGATGTTCGATGATAATTTGATAGGATGTAACGTGCCGAGCGATTTTGAACAGCCTCTAGCTTGTTTATTAATGTTACTTGGCCGTGGTCCCATATGGATGAGGCGTATTCTAGCACAGGACGAATATAAGTGATAAATAACTGTTTCTTTAATGATGATGGTGCAAGAGGAAAGTTACGTTTTATGTAGCCTAGCGTGCGATTAGACTTAGATATTACATAGTCAATGTGATCGGACCAGGAGAGAGTGTTAGTAATGTTGACACCAAGGTACTTATAGGACCTGACGTATTCGAGCGGGATTGAATTCAAGGAGTATGAGTAGCTAGATGAATGTGTGTGGTTACGAGAAACTTTCATTGCTTTACATTTAGAAGTGTTAAGTTGCATTTTCCAGAGGTCGCACCAACGCAGAATGTTATTGAGGTCATTTTGAAGGGCTTCGGAATCACAGTCATTGGTAATTCGCGGTAAATAACGCAGTCATCTGCAAAAAGGCAAATGTTATGTTGTTAGACAAATCATTGATATAAATTAGGAATAGTAGTGGGCCCAGAACAGAATCCTGTGGCACTCCGGAACGCACAGGTATTTCAGAAGAGTCATAATTGTTAGCGGAAACAAACTGCATGCGGTTAGAAATTCTTTTATCCAATTAAACAACAAATGTTCAATGCCTAAGGATTGTAATTTTAGTAGGAGCAGCTGATGGTTAACCTTGTCAAATGCTTTCGCGAAATCTTAAGAAAATACAGTCAGTCACCACGCCTCTGTCCAAATTAGTAAATATAATTAGTTGGGTTTCACATGAATACAATTTACAAAAACCATGCTGAAATTCGTGAAAGAAGTTATTTGATTCCAAATGGTTAACAAGATGGGTGTAAATTACGTGCTCCATAAGTTTACAAGGAATAGATGTAAGTGAAATGGGTCGAAAGTTACGGGCGCTATGTCTGTCACCAGACTTATGAAGTGGAATAACTTTGGCTGTCTTCCAGTCTGTAGGTAGACAGCCATCTTGCAGTGATTTAGTGAAGATGCAAGCTAATATTATTGAGCTATATTCCTTCGTATTCTGAAGGAATTTAGAGTTAATGTTTTCAATTCCGCATGAGGACGAACGTTTTAAGTTGTTAATAATCGCTGCAATTCCGGCAGCGTCGAATGCAAGAGGATCGACGGGAGGATAGTTAGTATCGTGTATGTGCGGGTGATCGTTACTGCTACAGACGGTGAAAGAGGAAGCAAATGTTTCATTAAGTAACGAGGCGCAATGATGTTTAGGAACAGTATTACCGAATTCATCGACGAGGCACAACGTTATTTCATCTTTGGGTTTAACTGTGTTCCAAATTTGCTTTGGATTCGTTTTTAATAAAGCGGGAAGCGTAGAGTAAAACAAATGGTGTTTAGCATATTTGATAGCCTCAGAATAGGACGTAGTAGCTGCTTTATAGGCGGACCAGCGTTCAGTGGTCTGCAATCTTTTTGCGGCACAAAATAGCCGCGATTTCTTATTGGATAATCTTTTAAGGTACCTAGAATACCAGGGCGCGTTCGAATCTGTGTATATAGTTCTTAAGGGGACACGGTGGTTAATTAGTTCAACGACCTTTGTTTTCAATGACTGCCAGAGTACTTTGACAGTTTTATGTGCGCAATCTAACATGAATTCATCGAGGAAAGAGCAAAGACTAATATTTATAGCATAAAAATCGGCTTTGCTGTAGTCTCTTATTCTTTTTCGTCGTTTACGTACAGAGGGTGTGGGAAGGGAGATGGTAAAAAGAAGTACATCATGATCTCTTAAACCGGGTGATTGCACTACAGATGAAGCGATATCAGGAGCTGACGTTAGTATCAAATCGAGCCGAGATGCTGAGCTGGACGTCACACGTTTTGGTTGAATGACCAGTTGGGATAGGTTTAAAATCTATGCAGACGTTAGTAAAACTGGTCGCCTCTGTGGACAACGTATATTGGAAGACGAGGATGATTCCGCGCGCTTCATGTGTGGAAAATTGAAATCGCCAGCAAGAAAAATAGGTGCTTCAGGATACTTAACGGAAATTTCATTCAAGGAGTCCTATAGCTCTTCAGAAAAACCACTTGCGCAGCTTGGGCAACGATAACATGCTCCAATAATTAGTTTTTTGAACTGTACTGTTATACAGCACCATATTATTTCCAAACTACTAGCAGTTGGAATTTGAAGACACTCGAAATTTTCGTTTACTGCAATCAGTACACCACCACCAATTCTGTCAGCACGATCACGTCGGTATGCAACAAACATTTTGTTACAGTGAAACAACTCATTATTATCTACTTTACTTGACAACCAGGTTTCGCTTAATAAACAATATCCGCTTCTGAATCATTTATTAGAGCATTGAGGCTGTCCTTTTTATTGCAAACGCTGCGGATGTTAGTATAAAGCACCGGTACAGATAACGAATTGACGCCACCCCTTGCAGTATCCTATTTTTTCGTTGTATGCGTCCTACCTGAACGAGTGAGCCTGGGCGATGGAGGGGCATTCTGAGAATGGCGGGATGAAGAAGGCTCGGATAGGTCATTGGTAGGTTTGGAAAGTTGTTCACTGACACGCCCAAGCACTTTATCTTCGCCTGGATCATAAACGTAGCATTTACCACCAGCCATAAGTTTGTAGTGGTTTAGTCTAGCGGCTACATGGAGCGTTCTACTAAATTCACTCAGCTTTTTACGCGCGATGCGCGTGGCGAGTGAGAAGTCTTGCTTTAATGCGAATTGACTTCCTGAAAGCAATGATCGCTTTGAAAAAAACTAATACTTTAGTCATTTGCGGGGCGAATTTGACAATAATAGGCCCGCTTTGATCCGATGCGTATCTACTCAACCTGTGGGCACGTTCTATGGCGTCTGTCGAGAGCTGTAGCTGTAATCTATCCGAGGCAAGTGTAATGACTTTCTCGGCAGATTGTTCCCAGTTTTCCGAGGGATCATCTGCGATGCCAAAGAACAGCATGTTGTCCCGCCGAGAGCGATCCTCAGCGTCATCAAGCCTTGACCGCAAACTGGCTATTTCTTTCTGCACAGTAGCTACACATTTCTGCGTGCGGCCAGCGTCCTCCTCAAACCCTGCTGTTTTAGTTCTACTGTTCGTAAGCGGCCATTAATACCGGACACAGTGGTGGCTATAGAGTCATGTGGCAGCCTTAAGTTCCTCTATAGATTTTGCTATGTTGCTTTGGTTTGCCTCAATTCGAATACACCGTGCGTTTGTCTCCTTCACCATTTTAAGTATTTCATCAGTGGGACCAGGATTTTGTTCAACGTCACCGCACAATACTAAAAAAAAAAACTTCCCCATCTCCCGGCTAAAGGGAAGCATGTGGATGCGAAGCAGCGGGGAGATGGTTAGCTTGAGCGGGAGTCCAAAGTGCAAAATATATATCATGAGTGAGTCTGAGTGAGCTCCACAAGTTTTCTTGGCCGATCCATAACGAAGATATCATCATCATCAAAGGCCGCTACGGCCCCACCCACGATAAATTTATATTTGCACAGAGCTGGTCTGGCAGCTTCCCCTCACTGTTCTTTTTGCGGAGTTCCTGAGACAACCAAGCATTTTCTCATTTCCTGTAAGAGATACTTGCAAAATCCGAAGACTTCCTTCGAAGATCAACCGGCTTTCAAGAACGATACGCCTTCAGAGCCGACGGAGCAGCGCATCCACGCTGCCGTTTTTTCCAGCGACAAAGAACCATCTCCAGGTGCCACGCGCTACCTCGTTTTTCTCTTCCTCTAGCGCGCCTTGTTTCTGTCCTTAACAATACTCTTGCTTGCGCAAAAATACTTTAGGTGCCATTTTCCGCCTCCATAGGTTAGATTTAAATGCGCAAAATGTACTTTCTTTTGGGGCTTTGTGTCTGGGCCACAGTGACGGGAAGATTGCTGATGCACTGCAGGAGTTCGTTAAAGGTCCAAAGAGATTTAAGTGTTGAAATCAAGCTTTGCTCCCACTTTTTACTTTTCCAAACTTCTCCCACCTCCTTTCTTTTATTGTTAATTTAAATTCGCCAGTTCATTATTATATTCCATTAATAATTTCTACCTGTTGCATCCTTCTTTCTTTTAAATAGACCAAACTTAACCTTTTATTAAATAAATTAAAAAAAAACTATCCGGTTCTTGGCCAATCCCCCCAACGTGGGTGTGCGCCACAGATCCAAGGCTCTACTCTACTCTACTACTATATGGCACTAGGCCAATCCGCTGCATTGGGTGCGAGCCAAGATATCAGAAGAAGAAGAAGAAGAAGAAGAGGCATTCGAATCCAGGTTCTTCCAGTGGTAGAATATTTCACCGCAATTAGATATAGAAAATTGGCAATTCACACTGATAGAATGGAATCAATAACAACGTGGACGGAATACAAGCATCTAAACTTCCCATGGAAGTCTCATTGGAGCAAATCAAGACAATCTGAAGTTACAATCACCAGATTTCGATGCCGTGTCCCCCCATTAAACTTATACTTACACAGAGCTGGTCTGACGATATCGCCCCTATGCCAATTCTGCGGAGAATTAGAAAATATTGCGCATTACTTTTTGTCATGTCGCAGATACTCACTTAGATCACGAATGCTCATTACTCCGCTTTCAAAAATAGGCTTAAACTTAACTGAAGACATTGTGCTAAGCTTTGGTGCCTCAGGGTTGGGATACTGCCATAGGGATGCCTTCGATGCTGTGTGTAATTTCATGCAAACCTCTAAACGTGTACCATTTTAATCTTGCCTTCAAAAATACTCGTTATTAAAATGCGGTAAAATCAAACTAATCTCATCAAATCAAAAGTGCTACGATCAGGTTAATACGGCAGTCTGGAATACGAGCTCAACAGCAGAATTTTTGAACTATAAATTTGATGTATTACTTATTATTACCATTTCTTCTCTTCTTCTTTTTTTTTTCTTATAATATTATTTAACCTTTTTAACATTTTTCGAATAGCCTTTTAAGTTTCAACAACGCATTCTTGGCCCATCCCCCCAGAGTGGGTACGTGTCATAGTTCAATAGGACAACCAAACCAAACCATTCGAATCGGGCCAGCCGTTTGCAGCGGATCGCCGCCGGCACAGCAGCTGCGTTTAGACACTCGGGAGGCGGCAGTCCTGGCAGAGAAGCGGCATGCGGGTGGGACGCTGGGACCCGATGCTCTTCGTGGACGAGCAGCCGACGCCCTCGTGTCTCATGAGGGTGAAGCGGGACATCGCGGACTTCAAGGCCGACCCGCTGCCGGGCATCTACATCTCGCCCGAAGAGCGCGACCTCACCAGGGTCCACGCTCTCATTGTGGGACCCGATGGAACCCCGTACGAGGGAGGGTTCTTCCACTTCTTCATGAAGTTCCCCGCCAACTACCCGGTGAATCCGCCCCGGGTGCGAATCATGACCACGGACGCCGGTAGGGTGCGCTTCAACCCGAACCTATACGCCAACGGAAAGGTGCGTATGCTGTGCAACGGAGGCGAGATATGTGGTGACAATACCAGCCGATCTAGCGCAGTTGTATGTAGTTGCTATTTGAGCGTTGAACCGAAGATCTGACGATGCAGTGCGAGAAGTCTAATGATTCGATTCGATGGCATCAAGATTGAGGTACTCTAAGAGAGTTTCGAAGAGGTTGAGAAGACGCGATCATATGTAGCGATGACATGGCAACTTTGCAGCTTTCCTAAAGGAAATCAGTTTCGCCGTAAGAGCAAAGCAATGGATGCGATAACAACAAGTTTTAATGTAATACGAACAAAGGCTAGGAGGTAACTCTTTTGGACACGATCTCGCCAAACAAACTCTTCAAAACGCTGGTGTAAGGGAGTACGGCCGCTCCAGGAAGCGAAGTGGTTTTCGTGCTGTCGATCATCTGAGCGCAAATTAAGCGGGCCGTTTGCTGATGTCTGCCGAAATAGCCGCGCGCGCCACTGCTAGCGACCCCGCCCTCATGATCAAAGTTCGCAGTTGCTGCTTGAACGACGCAGCAACATTCCCCCCCCCCCCTCCTTCATACCATTTCCCTTCATCATCCTTCGCCCGGAGAAAGACGGGCGAGGCCTTTCCTCTGGGATTGAGGAGCAATTGACGGCAGGCCTCGCACGTGGGGTGATCTTATCACATGCGCCTTCCGTGCGACGGAGATAGCCGGCGCGTTCCATATCTGCTTCAGCCGCATTCGTCGCGAGCGCTCACGCGCTTTTACTCGAGGATAGAACCATGATGCGCGGGACGATGTTATCGATTTGGACTTTAGCAGAAAATGACAGCTACGTCAGAAACCCGTCGAGAGTGCCAATATAGTTGCTATGGCAATAAAATTGTTTCTAGCCGGTTAATTTCGCACTGCTTTTAAGGGTTCCAGATTACAGACGCGTAGTCACTTGTAAGACGGGTTAGCGATTTCTACAAAACATACCTAGCTTTCTTTGGAGATAGGTTAGTGTACGACGCAGATCTAACCTAGTGTTTACACTTTTTTACATAAATAATTAACGTGATTACTACAGCTTATGTAAGCTAGTGCGGGCTGAAGGTGATTCTCTTCCTGGTCATGAGCTGTCAGAACCCCAGGGGCCGTATTCTAACCGATTTCATTCGGCGCCAGTGACGCTTTTCAAGGCGTCGAATCCCCTGTGTCCAGTGCCCAAAAAGACTACCTACTTGCCTTTTCTCAACCATATAATCGGCGTGTACTGAGAACGATGTCATGGCGACATCTTCAACTCAGAATGTGGCGACAGCGTAGTCTTCAATTAACCCGAGCCCAGTGACAGAGTTGTCTATTCGAACAGGTGTGCCTCAGCATACTCGGCACATGGGAGGGCCCACCCTGGAGTCCCGTCCAGTGCATCGGCAGCGTCATGGTCTCGATACAATCGCTGCTCAGCGAGGATCCTTATTACAACGAGCCGGGATTCACACCCGGTACCAGAACGGACTGGGCCAAGAGGTACAAGGACCAAGTGCAGCACGACACCGTCCGAGTGGCCATCTGCGACGCCGTCGAAGGCTGCCTCAAGGACGAGCCCCCCAATGCCCCGCGACCTGGCCGAGGCCGTGCTGAAGACGTTCGTGGAGTCGTACGACAAGTACGAGCAGCTTCTCCGATCCCTGATTGAGCAGTCCAAGACGAAGACGAGCACGAGTTGGGCTCAGTACCTGGGACTTGCAGTGAGGCCTACTACACACACGGTGCAGTACGAGCCGCTGCTCGCACGGCTTCAGGAGCTGTACAAGCGGGTGAAGGAGAGGGCTGAAGCTCAGGCCGGTGCGCAAGCCGGAGCTCAAGCCTGACATCGAGCCAGTTGTTAGCTGCTGGATGTCGAAGGCACCTTCATCAATCCAAAAATGAAGCGTCGCAAAATTGAATAAATGTATTATATCAGTAGCCTTAACTGTACAAGGGCTTTCCATAGGTGTACAAGTGTGTTTAGGACAGGGCTAAAGTTCAGGCGGTTGCTCAAGCCGGTGCTCAAGCCGGCGACTGAGCCAGTTCGCAAAATTAAATCCTTTATCATATCAGTAGTCAACGGGCTACGCACGAGTGCACAGATACCATATATGTGCTTCATGTTCACGTGTACATTAAGTTCAGCCGACAATTTTTGTCGATTATTGTCTTCTACAACGTACAGAGAAATTGCTTTCGAGTGAAACCTTCAGTTTTCAGCGCATGTCAAATATTTCCTCGACTAGTCCCAGGCGATCACCATGAAAAGTTTATTTTTTTCGAACAAGAGTATTTCTCTCGTTTTATTGCAATAGCAATTTTATAGATACTCTTGGCGGATTTCCGTCACCACCGTGGCCGTCATGTCCCGTATATGTATATGTTTGTGGTTTATAAAAGCCACAAAGAAAAACAATTGGAAGATTCCACGCCCTGTGGGAATCGATGCCATCCGAAGCAGCCAGCAACGAGCTGCATACATCGCCTTGTTTGTCTCTGAGGCAAATGGAATCATTCATGTCATGATATTAATTCATTATATATCACATGTTTGTCATGCACGTATGCATGTGCGGTCTGACATATATCATGCTACTGAAACGTGTGTAGTATATACAACGGATGACCTGTTATTGTGACTGTTACGTGTTATGCACTAATCTCGTGCCATAGCAATTTCTTATATATCCAGTTAACGAAATGGCCGGAAGCATACCAAGGGGGGTTTCATGTAAATCATTCTGTACATGGAATTCACATCATTATTTTGATATTAACACCTGTCATTTATGCTTGTCATACAGTCACACCAAGTAATACCATTTTTTGTGTATGTCAAGCTAGTGAGACGGCCGCGAATGCGCCATGAGCTTGGCGTTTAAATCATGTTGTACAAAGCATTCATGCCATTATCTTCAATTTAACACCTGTCAATTATGTTTGTCATGTAGTCACGTCCGCACAATACCTATTTTGGTGTATGCTTAGCCAGCGAGCCGGCCGAGAGCGCACCATTAGCGTGGCATGTCAATCATGTTGTACAACCCATGTCATGACTTCCATGTTACCACTTCTCATTTATGTTCGTCCTACCGTCACGGCATGCAATACCAATTTTAGTACGGCTCAAGCTAGGAAAACGGACGCGAGCGCACCATGAGATTGGCATGTTAGCGCTGTCAAACATGGCACGTATGTCATGATTTTCCTTTACCACCTGTCATTTACGTTCCGTTCGTCATACGGTCACGTCACGCAATACCATATTTGGTACATCTCAAGCTAGCGAAACGGCCGCGAGCGCATCATGAGCATGGCATCTAAGTGATGTCGTACATGACCTACACGTCATGATTTTCATGTTACAACGTGTTATTTATGGTCGTCATACAGTTACGTCACGCAAAACCAAATTTGGTACATGTCAAGATACACACTAAACAAATTATGACCCATAAGGGTGTAAATGAGCTTGTCGCCAGACGAACACCCTTTGCCACCTATTGGGTGATCGAAAAAGGGTGCTAAGAAAGGGCGCAGAGCTCAGCACCCTTAAAAAAGGGTGAACAGCATAAAATTTTATAGGGTGTAATGGTTGCACCCTTTATGAAGGGTGCTATCGTGGCGTAACACCCTTTAAAATGGGTGCTGGAAAAGTGCTGCACATCGATGTACCAGGGGAGCAAAAACATACAGCGAGTTGGCGCTTGTCCTGTGCTGTGCGTGTTCTATGTCCGTACCTAACTTGCGCGGTCTGCAGTAACGTTCGTATTTGTCGTGTTTTCACAAAGCCGACCCAGATTCTCCGACCATGTTATATGCGGTAGTGTAGGAGTGCCTCCGCAACACCGACATACGACCGTGCACCTGTCCGGATATATTGCGCGCACTTCTTTCATCGGGCTCCACGTCTCGATCACACGACACTTAGTAATGGCAGACTCGCCTTTCAATATTAATTTTATTGTTATATAGGTTATTAACTTCGAATTATAATGCTCGATTCTTGGCATCACCCTTTGCGGTTACGTGCCACGTTATGAACTTACATTATCATAATCATGATCTTTACAATCGACTCCCGAACCGCCACGACCCCACCAGTTTCAGCAGGCATTCGATTTGCTCCAGCCGTCGCAGCTAGATCCAACAGGAGATGCGTAAGCAGAAAAGGCAGTTTTCAATGCTAGCACGAAGCACTTGCTTCTTGAGTGTTTACCCTAAACATATGCCGCCCGGTTCTTAGACCATCCCCCTTTGTGGGTGAGTGCCATCAGGAAGAAGACATCATCATACATATGACCATCATTTCTTTTCTGTGCGACGGCGCCTTAAAAACACATCAATGATGATCCTAAAACTTCCAGGACCCTTGAGATTCGCCTTCAAGAGTAGAACGCGATGGGCCCCGTGCGTATCGCCTTCTCAACTGCTAGCCTTGCTGCGGTCCTCGGTGCATGCCTCAATCGTGCCGTACGGAAACGAACGACTGTGGGCGTAACATTGGCCGTTTCAAACGATCCGAGAATGTCTATTGCAAATATACTTGTTATGTGCCTAATTACGCCACAATTCTTCATTTTACGAATCGGCGAAGAGCCCATTACGCTTTGTAAAGGGTGGGCCTTTTAAATACACCCACTCACACTCACATAATGTTTTTTTTTTTCTCCGAAGCAGTTTCAAGCAATAGGGTGGCTTTGTGGTAGAACACCTTCTTGCCACGCAGACGGCCTAGGTTCGATTCTCACTCGGACGGAAGTTATTATTATTTATTTTATTTGCATCTTTCCCAATTTCTCAGTCATAGACAAGATGAGGATTTTTCTGTCACAACCAACGACGCCGGCACCGACGCTGACGCCGACGCCAGAAGCGAGCTCTCTAACGCAATCGCGTTAATATGTCTAAGGTGACGAAGCATGACATGGACATAAAGCTCGGGAAATATGAAATACCTCATGCTTCTCAACTCTCGTAGAGACTACATCACCTTGCCATACTCATCGAACTTTCTTGGGTTATTCATGCTGATTTCAACCACCCAATTCATGGCCTCACCCGTTCTCAGTGCGCGCCTTGTCTTGAAGGCACATAATCATCACCGTCGTAATCATCACAACCGTATTTCCATCGAGACTCACATTTCAGTTACCCGATGCACTTTTAGTGACGTACTAACCAATAATGTTTCATTTTCCGGATTTAACTGCGCATTCAATCGCCCAAATACTGGTTGGTTTCCCATCGGGGCTGCGCGCGCTATTCTGACAGCACATAATCGATATCATCATCATCTCCATGGCATGCATCTACCATAATCGTGTTTCCATCAGGTCTCGTTTCTCTATTACATAAGACTCCTCTAAAGGCAGATTTGTTTCGTAAGTACAAATTTATTAGGTTATTAACTTCGAAATAAACGGCGCAATGCATGACATCACCCACTGCAGGCACGTATCCATTTTTGAAGGCACATTTTCATAATCATCATCGGTATGATCGCCATGTAACAATGACTTTTGTTTTTTAGGAAAGGTTTCGCAACATGGTTAACTCAGCAGTCTAAAACTGGGATTCATCGATAACTCTTCTTTCTAATTGTCGCCGCATCTTCTAGATAGGATTTGAAGAAATTTGACACCGCATGGTCAGGCCGACTCTTGGTTGCAGTCGTCTCAGGATCCTCATCACCATAACGAAGAATATACCATCATCCAGGCCCGTAGCAAGAAATTTTTTTCGGGGGGGGGGGGGGGGGGGGCACCTGTTGAAAACCTTGAAAACCCCCCTACTTTCATTGTTTTTTCTCGGTAAAACAACCCCCCACAATCAGAATTTCGGGGGAGGGGGGGCCCGGGCCCCTAGCCCCCCCTCCCCCCCTGGCGACGGGCCTGCCATCATCATCAACAGCCGCTACGGCCCCGCCCATATGACGAGGCATTCGAATCAAGCCAGCCGTCTACATCGGATCGCCGCCGGCACAGCACCTGTGGTTAGACACCTGGCAGGCGACAGTCCTGGCAGAGAAGCGGTATGCGGATGGGACACTGGGACCCGATGCTCTTCGTGGACGAGCAGCCGACGCCCTCGTGTCTCATGAGGGTGAAGCGGGACATCGCGGACTTCAAGGCCGACCCGCTGCCGGGCATCTACATCTCGCCCGAAGAGAGCGACCTCACCCGGGTACACGCCCTCATTGTGGGACCCGAAGGAACCCCGTACGAGGGCGGGTTCTTCCACTTCTTCATGAAGTTCCCCGCCAACTACCCGGTGAATTCACCCCGGGTGCGAATCATGACCACGGACGCCGGTAGGGTGGGCTTCAACCCGAACCTCTATGCCAACGGAAAGGTGCGTGTGCTGTTCAACCGAGGCGAGATATGGGGTGACAATACCAGCCGATCTAGCGCAGTTGGATGCAGTTGCTATTTGAGCGTTTAACCGAAGATCTGACGCTGCAGTGCGAGAAGTCTAATGATTCGATTCGGCGACATCAATATTAAGGGACACTAAAGGGATGAAGACATTAAGGGGGCGTCGAAGAGGTTGAAAAGACGCGATCATAGAGATGACATAGCAATCTTGCAGCTTTTAAAAAAAAGAAATCAGTTTCGCCGTAAGGACAAATCAGTGAGTGCGTTAGCAACAAGTTTTAATGTCATACGAAGAAAGGCTAGCAGCTAACTCCTTTGGATCCGATCTCGCCAAACTATACAAAACGCTGGCGTAAGGGAGCACGGCCGCTCTAGGAAGCAAAGTGGTTTTTGTGCTGTCTCTTATTTGAACGCGAAGTAAGCGGTCCGGTTGCTTATGTCTGCCGAGATGGCGCGCGCACCAGCGCTAGTGACCACGTCCTGAGGATCAAGTTTTGCAGTTGCTGCCAAAGCGACGCAGCAACCCTCCCCCCCCCACCACCGCAAACGAGCCCCCTTCAATTCAATTCAATTCAATTCAATTTTATTTCAACATTAAAGGAGACATTTCAAGTCACAACAGTAATGCTGTGGGGCGAAAGCAAAAAGCCATTAAGGCTTGACAGAGGCTTTCCCACCATTAGACAACATAGCAACAGCAACAGTCATTACACAATATAAAAGCAAACATTTCGTAAGAAAGGAACATTAGGAATGCTTTATTGCAGGCAACTATTTAATGTTAGTGGCAGTAAGTAGCACATCATTTGGCGACCATAGTTAGTACGTGTGTAAGGGATCTTCCACTCTCCAGTGGCTCGTGTGCTATAGGGGCAGGTGTAGGGTGTCAAACGCGCTAGATCAGTAAGAAAAGAATCATGCTTCTTTCGAGAAGTACGATATCGCTTCATTAAAACTGAATTGTACATGTCGGGCATTCGTTGTAAATTAAGGGCTTCGAAAATCGGTCTGGTATGTTCATCGCGTGGAACACCTGCGATTATGCGCACAGCTTTTTTCTGTAATCTATATATTCGGCCTAAGTTCTTTTCCGTTGTGGTGCCCCATACCAAAAAGCAGAAACTTAATGTAGATAAAAATAGAGAACTATATAGTAAGAGTTTAATTTTTTGTGGCAAAAGGAAACGTAAACGTGATAGGACACCTACAGTACGGGAAAGTTTAGTGTGGATAAGCTCGGCTTGTTCGTTCCATAGCATGTTTTCATGGAAAATTACTCCTAGAGTTTTCACCAGAGGCTCAATATTAATGGATTCAGAGCCAATCTTTAAGGCCAAATTGC
Organism: Rhipicephalus appendiculatus; assembly: GCA_030522465.1. Taxonomy (NCBI): domain Eukaryota; kingdom Metazoa; phylum Arthropoda; class Arachnida; order Ixodida; family Ixodidae; genus Rhipicephalus; species Rhipicephalus appendiculatus. The sequence goes on along the minus strand of JALIZH010030874.1, from coordinate 2,403,911 downwards.
AGTTTACGGGCTTGTTTATTGGGCGACGGAGCACAGATTTTGTTTTTGAGGTGTTTATAATTAGCGAATTTGTTATGCTCCAAATGTTCAACATTTCCAAGACACCATTTGCTTTATTCGCAAGTTTATTCAAATCAGGGCCCTTAAAAAATAAACTGGTATCATCTGCATAAATAATAAAGGTTTTATCATTAACTGATGTTCACCAGGTCGTTGACATAAATATTAAAAAGCAGGGGACCCAGTATACTGCCTTGGGGCACGCCATGGAACAGTTTTTTAAAACTAGATGTGTAGCCATTAAGTTGTACCTTTTGCTGTCGGTACTTCAAATAAGTTTTTATGACATTAAGAAAGTTCCCCCGACAGCCATAGTGTTCTAGTTTCTAATTAATGTGGTGTGGTTAATCCTGTCGAATGCTTTTCAGAAATCCACAAAAATTCCAAGTGTATATATTTCTTTTTCAAATGCATCGAGTATTATTTCTTTTTGCATTATTAGAGCAGTTTCTGTGGAGCGCTGCTTAGTGAAACCAAATTGACAAGGCGTAATAACGTGGTGCTTGGTTAAGAATGACACTACTCGTTTATGTAAAAGCTTTTCAACTACTTTTGAAAATACAGGTAGAATAGAAATGGGTCTGTAATTCGACATGTTATTTTTGTCCCCACCTTTGAAAATAACCGAAACTTTGGCCATCTGAAGACGACGAGGAAAGGTGCCCAATGAGGAAGATTAGGTTAATGATGTATACTAATATAGGCGATATAACATGAATGACATGCTTGACTGGGCGAATTTCAAGGCCGTCTACGTCGCAACACCTGCTATTATTTAGTGACATAAAGTCAGCCGTAACCTCCTGTGTAGTCACTGGAAACAGAAATGCACTTTCGCCTATTTGCCAACCCATGAATCGCGCAAAGCTATTGTCGTGCGAGCTCTCCCCAATAGAGGTAAAGAATTTTATTGAAGGCTTCAGGAACGTCATCACCAGTGAGGACTTGGTTATCTACAGTAAGTTTAATCGGGTATGTGCCGTCATCCGAAGATGGATGGAGCAACATGTTTAACCTTTTCCAGATGGCTTCAGATGTTTTAGTTTTTTCAGGGCTGAAAAGGCTACTAAAATATTCAAGCTTGCTTTTCCTTAATAGAGAATTTGTAGTATTTCTGTGTTTTTTTAAACGTCTCGAAGTCTTCTTTCTCGTTTGATTTTACAAATTGCTGATAAAGTTCATTTTTTTGCTTCGATAGCTTTAAGGCACTCCGAAGTAATCCAAGGCTTTCTTGCCTTGCGCGGTCGCCCTCTTGTTTTAAGCGGAAAGCACTTGTAGGCTTCGATAAAACTTTGGATGAAAACATTATACGCTGTGTCGGCATCAGTTTCACAGAAAACGAAGTCCCATTTTATCTTCGATATATATTCAATAAACGTATCAAGTGTGCTAGCGCATATGTACCGGTATAGTGTAGGCGGTGGCTTAGCATCCCTAAGTTTAAGTTCCCTTTGTCTTAAAATGGAATAAACAGGTAAATGGTCGCTAATGTGTGTCTTAAGGACACCAGAGCAAATAGGTGTACTGGTGATATTTGTTATAATGACGTCAATAAGTGTGCAGGAATGGGCATGAAATCGAGTGGGGTGTTTTACGACATTCGTAAATGCGTTTGATTCCATGATATCACAAAGATGAAGCCGGTGGGCGCCTGGTAGTTAGCATATCAATGTTTAGGTCACCTCCGATAGTAAGGTTATAATTATTTTCATTGGCCCACGACAGGAAAGTGTCTAGAAACGTGAGAAAGGTGGACACGTTGCATTGGGGGGGGGGGGGGGGGGGGCGGTATACCACGGAAAAAATACTCGAAGAAAATTTTACAGTCAGAATCTCGTAATCATCATGCTCATTCATGTTCATTCACCTGGGGAAAGACGGGCGGGCCGTTTCCTCTCTGCTTGAGGAGCAAACGACGACAGTCCTCGCAAGTAGAGTGATGTTATCGCATGTGCCCTCCGTGCGACGGAGATAACCGGCCCGTTTCATGTCTGCCTCAGCCGCGTTCGTCACCAGCGCTCACGCGCTTTTATTCGATGGTAAATGCGCTTTTATTTTACTACGATGCGTGGGGCGATGTTAGCGATTAGGACTTCAACAGAAAATGACGACGATGTGAGAAACCTGTCGAGAGTGTCCATATAATTACTATCGCAATGAATTTGTTTATAGCCCGTTAATTTCGCACTGCTAATAAGGGTTCCAGATTAAAGATGCGTAGTCACCAGAAGGACGGATTAAAGATTTCTACAAAAGATGCTTAGCGTTCTTTCGAATGTAGGTTAGTGTACGACGCAGAGATAACCTAGTGTTAACACTTTCTCACATATATAATCAGTGTGCTTCTCACAGTTTAGGTAAACTAGTGCAGGCTGAAGGTGGTTAACTTGCTGGTAATGGACTGTAACAGACCCAGGGGCCGTATTCTAAACGATCGCATTCGGCGCCAGTGACGCTTTGCGTGACGTCGAATCCCCTGTGTCGAATGCCTGAAAAAACTACCAACCTGTCTTTTCTCAATCATATTATCCGCGCGCACTGAGGGCGATATTATGGCGATATCTTCAACTCAGGACGGGGCTACAGCGTTGATTTCATTTACGCCAGTCCAGTGACAAAGAGTCATCTATTCGAACAGGTGTGCCTCAGCATACGCGGCACGTGGGAAGGCCCACCCTGGAGTCCAGTCCATTGCATCAGCAGCGTCCTGGTCTCGATACAATCGCTGCTCAACGAGAATCCCTTGTACAACGAGCCGGGATTCACACCCGGTACCATGCCGGACGCGGCCAAGAGGTATAGTGACCGAGTGCAGCACGACACCGTCCGAGAGGCCATCTGCGACGCGGTCGAGGGCTGCCTCAAGGACGAGCCCCCGATTCCCCGCGACCTGGCCGAGGCCGCACTCAAGACGTTCGCGGAGTCGTACCACAAGTACGAGCAGCTGCTTCGGTCCCTGATTGAGCAGTCCAAGCTGAAGCCGAGCACGACTTCGGCTCAGTGACCTGGGACTTGTAGTGAGGCCTACTACAAGCTGTACAAGCGGGTGAAGGAGAGGGCTGAAGCACAGGCCGGTGCACAAGCCAGCGCTCAAGCCTAACATCGATCCAGTTGTTAGTTACTGATTGTCGAAAGCACCTTGTTTAATCGTAAAATGAAGCGTCGCAATAATAATAAAAATGTTTAGCGAAAGTTGCGTATGATGTTCTTATCGTCACACCGTAAACATGACTTCGTTTGGATAATACTCGCGTCTGCGCTCTAACGTGAGTGCTGACGTTATGTCAGACGGTAGGTTACCCAGTGTAGTCGCCAGTAGACGCCAGTGTAGTGGACTTTCCTTTTAAGCCCACGATGTGCACACAATTACTGCACTTAACGTCGATCCACCTCGCTGCAAGGGATGCTCGGCGGCAATTCGACGCTCATCATCATCATCATAATCATTACCACCGCTCGACAATTGGGACTCCAACCAAATGAGGATTGGTCATACAAGTTAAGGTATTAGGCTATACAGCTCTCAGACGCCGAACTGAGCTTAAATTAGATCCTGGTGTAAATGATAAGAGCTTGAATTTAGTGTCAGATCCTAGCGTCCATTTCACGATCAGAGTAGGATCTTTAATTCTCGTGTACAAGTAACAAAAAAGGCTATTTCCCGCGGGCTAGCGGACGAGCCTTGAATCTCGATTGTGGAGTCTTTCATTGGTTATCTAGTTAGCTCTAGCCTGATGCTTACATGCTCGCCATAAATAGCGCATAAAATTTGAGTTTGTATATTATTATCAATCCCCGCTCTATTCTGTGCTGCTCACGAGGTAAAAAAAATTTGCACGCTGAGAAGCGGCGCTGCCTTCGCGGCTACCAGTGGGAATTATCGAGACGTGCGCATGCGCGCGGAGTCCACGCATGCGCAGCGAACCACCCTCGTCGTTGCCGTTCACGCGCCGATTCCCGTTGACGTTCCCGACGGGCAGCTTCCTCTTGCGGAGAGCGCACGACTTTACCCATAGCTGAACAATCGAGAAACACGGGCGGTCTTCTGGGCCACATACGTTTGCCTCTTGCAGGAAGAAAAATCACAGCATATCCACGGGGTGAATGATGATGAGTGGGGCGAAGCTCCGGAGGGAATCATCGGTAAACCGTGAAACTCTTCCGTGAAATTCGCCCAGTACATCATATAAAGAGTGTGAAACACCGTGTATATATTAAAACTTTTATTGTACTGTTGGTTTACGTGGTCCCTTCATTATCACCGCTTTGTGATCGGTGAAATGCAGGGAAAGTGGTGATGTCACAAATGGCACGGTAGTGGGGCCATCGCTTTGTGATCGGTGAAATGCAGGGAAAGTGGTGATGTCACATATGGCACGATGTCACATATGGCACGGTAGTGGGGCCATATGTGACATCATCACATATGACCCTACCTACGGTGGCTACCTACTACTACTACATACTACAGAGGAGGGACAGACCCACACCCTGAGGAGCTTCGCCCCTAAAAGAATGCCGGTTTCACCCTTATGGCATGGTACGCGGGACGTTCAGGCTATAGAGACAGCTTCTCGAGTTTTAGTGGACCGGAGGTGAGTAGTGGAGCTTGCCCAATTTCGGTGGAAAATGCCTGTTAGGAGCTACGAGCCGCGTTACGCCGATAGTACCGGGCAAACCTCTACCATATTCAGCTTGTATTGAATGTATAGTAATGTATTGAAGTATTGTAGCTTGTATTGTAATGTAATGAAGTAACGTGCACTGAGAGCATAACGTACAGTCGTGAGCAATGCAAGAAGGAATACTGAACGCTGCTTGCAAGCGCTAAAGTGCTCACAACACTAAATGCTCAAGCTGAAAGGCATCTCTCGCTATTCAATACGTCAATACGTCACATGCGCATTGGTACGTTAGAAGTAACCGTTGCTTAAAGGAGCACTGACATCAAATTTCAAGGTCGAGATGTGTCCTTCATTCGATTTCTCGGTATGCATAGGTCGTCTTGGCCAAATTTGAATGCCGTCCGTCGCGTGGAAGTTAATTTATTTCGAGGGCAAACCAGGCAAACAGCGTATGAACGCTCAACGGAAAACTGGATGCCCTGCGACATAGACACTAGTGCAACGTGTGAGGTGTGATAGAACACGTGATAGAATCACACCTATGACGTACGCTAGTGATACGCTAGTAACAATGACGTCGACGGTCTGAGTGTGTTTATTGTGGCGCCGACGCCCGGCGTGGTCTCAGTAGTGGCTCTTCTTGCTGTGTTGATCTGTGCGTGCGGTACATCGTGTCGCATCGACTGATTTGTCGTGCGCGAGTGCGATCACTCGGAGCGACACAGTACGTGCCAGGATGTCGGGGAGCCGCTGCGTAGTGCGAACCTGCCCGTCGAGGCGCGGAAAAAGCGGAAAGTGCGTGTCCTTTCCTGCATTTCCGAGCCTCGAACCTCAACGCAGCCAGTGGGTTGACTTCGTTTCGGCGCGCCGTTGGACCGAGGGACTGGACGCCTGTGAACAGCAGCCGCATTTGCTCGCTTCACTTTGACGCGGGCTGCTACACGATGAATCCTGTGTTGGCGAAGCAGTTCGGTCTCTCGTTTGATACGAGGCCCAGTCTTCAGGCCGGGGCTATTCCCACCGTATACGTGTGCCCTACTGCAGCTGAAAGCAGTGATTCACTCGCCAAACGTCCGCGACATGAGGTGCGTAGTTGGTGTTCCTGTGCTCCAGCAGTACGGCCGAGGTTGATAAATACATTGCTTTTAACGCAGGATCGCGAGCCTGCCGCTCCTAGCAGACGAAATGTCAGCGATGTCAGCTGGGCGTGACGTCACCTTTTTTTGTGGCAGCGGGATCAGCTGGGGAGCGGCCCCCGACGTGGCCGCGAGGTAGCGCTACCAGCACTACAATTTGGCGGGTTTTCCTCCCGTTTTGAATCTCGTTCGATACCGGATATATTTATCAACATTACTGGTACTTATTCGTCCCTCCGCTGCATTTTGAGTCGAGAATCGTTACTTGGGGGTCGATAGCTACTCGCGGATGCAAAAAAATCCACATGCGTAAATTTGATGTCAGGGCTCCTTTAAAGAGAAGTTCGCTGTTCCAGCTCATATTGCTCAAGATTGCGTGCCCCCTTCTTCTTCAGCAGCATTTATCATCATCTGGGCCCGTGTCAGCGTCGTTCAGCGCACGCTTCAGTCGAACAGATAGCACGGAGTTAACAAATGTCAGCCCTACAATACTACTGTGCTTCTAAAAGGACTTCTTTCTGAGCGAGTTGATGCTCACAATGCTTAGGTACACTTCACTGTGGCGCAAAATAGATTTCCTGAAAAAGGGAGTGAAGAGAAGTGAAGCGCCGACTAACAACATTTGGTAAACGGCGCTTCACTTTGTCTTCGCCCCCCCCCCCCTTTTCACGAAATGTATTTCGCGCCACAGCCAAGTGTACCTAAGCATACTGTGCTTCTGCATCGCTCTATCTGATTCTTCGCACACCATGACAGCTCCTTTTAGGGAGTTCACCGCGGTTGTCTTACTCTCAAAGGCAGGTTGTGTTCACTGGGCCAAATTGTTGATCCAACCTCGAGGAAGACAATTCAAGCGTCCATTTGCATTTCTCAAGTATAGTGAAACCATGAACCATGTATCCCGCGGGATGGCAGCCCTCCCACTCCCTTCCTGTCCTTCCACTTCCAGGGATACAAAACTAACTTTACAAAGAGAGCGAAAGATGCTCCCCAAGTTCCAAAAAGGAGAAAGTACGCGGTCGCGTACTTTCTCCCAAGAGAGGCATCGCGTCTCATCAGTAACAGCCAAATTAAGTAACAATGCAAATTTCTCTCTAAGTCTTTGCAGAGTTAGAGAGAAATGTTCTCCATAGCTGGTGAAATGAAAGTCGTTTTCATTTAATAAAAGTTGTTTCCATTAATTCATTCATTTCATAGCTTGTGAGAAATTATCTTCAACGTCACGAAAATCGTCGTCGTTTGCTCGCGCCATCGTTGTCCAACGTCGTCGTGCGGTTCGGACACTGCCAGAGCCACTCGACGGCTCAGGAGAGCGAACATGGCTGTGGCGCCGACACGCACGAGAAGGCCTCGTAGAACGACCCCAGTAACTGCAAGGGAGCACGACAGCTCGCATGTCCTCCATTGTGCCACGGCGCAGTCCTGGAGGAAAGACGCCACGCAGGCTTTGAGTAACGAGACTCACAGAGCGAGCAGGAGTAGAGTATATTAGGTTAGATTAGATTTAAATTAGATATAGATAGATAGATAGATAGATAGATAGATAGATAGATAGATAGATAGATAGATAGATAGATAGATAGATAGATAGATAGATAGATGCATTCTAAAAGCTGTTCGCACCACATGGGAAGTATTTTTAACACGAAAGTGCTTTATGTCGGGGTCCACATAGACTTCACTGACGTCATTTCCGTCACAGAAGTGACGTCGGTGAAATGCACGCGAAAAGATCACAAAGCAAAAACAGATAGATAGATAGATAGATAGATAGATAGATAGATAGATAGATAGATAGATAGATAGATAGATAGATAGATAGATAGATAGATAGATAGATAGATAGACAGACAGACAGTAAAATAGATAGATAGATAGATAGATAGATAGATAGATAGATAGATAGATAGATAGATAGACAGATAGACAGATAGATAGATAGATAGATAGATAGATAGATAGATAGATAGATAGATAGATAGATAGATAGATAGATAGATAGATAGATAGATAGATAGATAGTGTTATGTCCGGATGTGTCGCCGGCCCGGAGACGTACGCGCGGGGCGCGGTAGCCTCAAAAGCATAGACAGCCAGGAACGGTTAAAAACGTGTTTATTCCTACTTGGAGGCGGCAGCCGAACTGCCGGGGAAACGCGCGGTGACTCGTTTGTAACGAGCGGGGGAGAGGGAAGGAGTCGACAACCGGACGTCCGCAGGAACGGTGTACCGCTTCACTCAAGACGTTCGGAGGCTCGCTCGGGAACAAAGGTGCGCTTGGGACACAACATCTCCTCCCTCCTTAGATTGTCGCTTGGAAGCGATCTGGGGGTCGCCGTGGGCGCGTGGACGCTCTGGGCGCGTAAGCATGAGGAGCCTCCGCTTGCTGGGTGTCATTTTCTTCCCGTTCAGGGCCGGCCGGCGGCGGCGCCGATTCATCTGGTGCGAGATGCCAGGCTAAGTGGGACGAAGCTTCCGTCGGGGTGCCTGCTTGAAAGGGAGCCTCCCTTGGCAAATTACCTGAACGACGTAGCTGATTAAGGTGGCGGCGAGTGGCCTTTCCGCCTATGTCGACGAGCCATGACCGCAAACCTATGCGTTTAAGTGCCGTCGCTTCTACCCAGCCGGGTCTTCTGTTGAACTGGCGTGCGTATATGCGTTGTCCCATTTCAATTCTCCTGCTACGTGGGAGCTTTTCTTCCCCCAAAGGTGCTTCCGCATAGGGCTCCGGGACAATTGCTGTCAGCTGGGTTCTCATTTCTCGTCCGAACATCAATCTTCCTGGCGTTTGCCCTGTGGTGTTTTGAACAGTGTTGTGCTGCCTGAAGAGAAATCGCGCGATGCGGCGTTGCATTGTCCCAGTCTGATCTTTAGTAAGGGCGCGTTTAAGTTCTGCCACGTAGCGCTCGGCTTGTCCGTTCGTCGCTGGGTGGTAAGGGGCTGATGTCACAGAAGAGACGCCGTTGTCGCTGTAAAACTTGAAAATCTCCGTGGACACAAACGGAGTGCCGTTGTCCGAGACTACCTTGCGTGGTAGGCCGAACGTTGCAAACAACGTCCGGAGAGTGTCGATAACTGCTGCCGATGTTGTTGTAGTCATTTGCTTTACCTCAAGCCACTTGGTGTATGCGTCTACAACCACCAGGAATGAACACCCTTCGATAGGTCCAGCAAAATCAATGTGCAGGGTGTGCCAAGGCGTGTCTGGTCTTTCCCATTCAGGAATAGGGGCTCTTGGCGGGGCTCTGTGGTTGCATTGACAAGGCTGGCAATCTTGCACTGTTGATTCTATGTCATGGTCGATACCAGGCCACCACATATAACTTCTGGCACACTTCTTCATGGCAACAATGCCTCGATGACCTGCGTGGACAAGCGACATGGCTTGTTCGCGAAGTGCTGCCGGAATCACAACTCTTGATCACAAAGTGATGCAGCCGCGATGAGTGCTTAACTCCGTAGCTCGCTTGCGGTAAGCGTTGAAGTGTTCACCCTTTAGCTTCTGCACGTTGCCTTCTTGTATAGCTGCGTAGACTTCCTTCAAGACAGTGCACTCCTGCGTTGATGCTGCTACCGTGTCAGCTGTTAGCGGAGGGTTCGGCAGCGCCTCGAACATGAGTATGTCACCTGGCGGGGGTGGTTCGTCGATTGTGGTGTCCAGCGGCAGGCGGCTTAGTGCGTCAGCGTTCTGGTGTTTCTTACCAGTGCGATGTACGAGTTCGTAATCGTACGCCGACATCTTGATGCACCATCGTGTCATTCGCGGCGACAATGTCTGTGGCATTGGCTTCTGGGGACTCATGATACCCAATAAGGGCCGATGATCTGTAATGATGTCACTCTTCTGCCGGTAATGTACTGGCGGAAGTGATCTGCTGCGTAGACGATGGCAAGTCCCTCTTTATCTAGCTGGGAATAATTCCTCTCGGCCTGCGATAGGGTGCGCGATGCGAACGCAATCGGGGCTTCCTGTCCCTGGTCGTCAGCTTGGGAGAGGACTGCTCCCACTCCGTACTGTGATGCGTCGCAGGCTAGCAGTAGGGGTCTCCTTTCGTCGTAGTGTCGCAGAACAGTAGACTTCCGAAGTAGTTCTTTAAGGGCAACAAATGCCTTTTGGTGGCGTGGCGACCAATTCCACGGGACTTCTTTCTGGAGTAGCCGGTACAGATCGTTGGCCACTGTAGCTCGATCTTCTAAGAACCGGTCGTAGAACGTTAATAGCCCTAAGAACGACTGGAGCTCTTGCTTGTTAGTAGGCGCTCGTGCTTCGGTGATTGCTCGCACTTTGTCTTCAGTAGGATGAATACCATGCGCGTCAATTTGATGTCCAAGAAACTTCACTTCAGGCACCGCAAACACACATTTTTCCTTGCTGATGCGCAAGTTAGCATTTGATAGCCTTTCAAGAATGAGCTCCAAACGCTCCGCGTGCTCTTCGCTGGAGGCGCCACCGACAATAACATCGTCCAAGTAGACGCAAACTCCCGGGATCCCGTTAAGTGTAGACTGCATAAATTTCTGGAAGATTGCTGGTGCTGCAGCTATGCCGAATGGTAGCCTTTTGACTTTGTAGAGACCCTTAATGGTGTTTATCGTGAGCAGTGCAGACGTTGGTTCGCTCACCTTCAGTTGCTAGGCTTGTGTCAAGTCCAAGGTGCTGAAGATCTTTCCACCACGAAGCGTGCTGAAAACCTCTTCCGGGGTCGGTAGTGGGTAGGAAGATGCTTTTGTCGCCAGGTTGACAGTGCTCCGGTAGTCTCCGCAGAGGCGTAGGGTACCGTTCTTCTTTCGGACGACAACGAGTGGTGTAGCCCATTCTGAATGTTGCGTCGGTTCGATGATTCCTTGTTGCTGCAGTCGGTCAAGCTCATTCTCGACTGACGTTCGTAGGGCAAAAGGTACCGACCTAGCTTTCAAAAATTTAGGCGTCGCATCCTCCTTCAGTTCCAGTGTGACTGGAGGTCCGTTGTTTCCTGGTATTTCTTCGGAGAAAACCGCTTGGTACTTCTCTTGAAGCTGCTCCACTGACGGATAGCTGGGTGTGTGGTGAACTCCGCCAATGACCACTCCAAGAGAGGTGAACCAATTTCGTCCCAACAGGCTTGATCCAGAGCCGTGGACGACAACCAGTGGTAGCTGATGGGTCTGACCCTTGTAGTACACGTCTACGTTGGCACAGCCCAGTAGTGGAAGGGAATGTCCGGACCACGTTCTCAGCTGCGTGTCGTCTTTCTGGAGAGCTGGCGCGTTCTCATGCCAAGTGGCGCGAAAGGTGTCCTCGCTGATGAGCGTACACGCTGCTCCGGAATCCACCTCGAATCTGATGGGGCGTTAGTGTACCATGATTTCTGTGGTAATCTTTGGTCTCGTGCCGAAGTTCACAACGGCGTTTAGGTCATATAGTGCCGATGACGTCCGTGGTGTGCTCGTGTTATCTGGCATCTGGCCCTCTTGTGCCTCGACATTGTTGTTCCGTTGCACTGAATTCTTCGGCTGGAGCTGTTTGCGCTTGGTGATGCATGCCTTTTCAATGTGTCCCAGTTTTTGGCAAAAGTTGCAAGTAGCTGTTTTGAATCGGCATACCTGGGGATCGTGCATGTCGTCGCATCGCCAACAGCACTGTGTCTTTTTCCTTCCATTAGGCGTAGTCGTGAAATGGCCTGACTGCTGACTGGTGTGATGTACCGGTTCGACGTTCCGTCGAATATCCCTCTGCTGGTGACCGGCGCTCTCTGCTCGCTGGGCGATGTCATATGCCTTGGAGAAGGTCAGACTCGTCTCCGCGAACAGGCGTTGTTGTAGACCTTCGTCGCAAAGTCCGCACACAAAACGGTCCCGCAACATAACGTACAAGGGGAGCATAGTGGTGTTAGCAGGTGTGGCAGTCGATCCTCCCTCCTGCGCAGTAGCTGAAGTTGTCGAGGTCAACGTTCCGAAATTACAGTCAGCAGCGAGCTTTTTGAGAGCCGCTACGTATTCGCTCACTGTTTCGCCTTCCCGTTGGTCTCGCCGTTGGAAGCGGGCTCTGCTGTAGACCTCTGATGGTCTTGGGTCGTAGTGCTTTTGTAGCGCAGCTACGATGTCGTCGTAGTCTACGGTTGCTGGAGTGCGTGGCTGAATCAGGGCACAGACTGTGTCGTATGTCTGCTCCCCACACAGCGTTAGCAGGTTGGCTCTCTTCATTGCTGCATCAGTGATGTTGTTAGCCTCGAAGTAAAATTGGAGGCGTCCAAACCACGATGACCATGATGAGCCGTTCAATTCGGGTAGCCGATTTTGGAGCCCGTGCGTAGCCATGACTTGTAGCTTGTCAAAAGCGTTGCGTAGCGCAGGTCCAAATCCACTTCCTCGTCGCCACTGTTATGTCCGGATGTGTCGTCGGCCCGGAGACGTACGCGCGGGGCGCGGTAGCCTCAAAAGCATAGACAGCCAGGAACGGTTAAAAACGTGTTTATTCCTACTTGGAGGCGGCAGCCGAACTGCCGGGGAAAACGCGCGTAGACTCGTTTGTAACGAGCGGGTGAGAGGGAAGGAGTCGACAACCGGACGTCCGCAGGTACGGTGTACCGCTTCACTCAAGACGTTCGGGGGGCTCGCTCGGGAACAAAGGTGCGCTTGGGACACAACAGACAGACAGACAGACAGACAGACAGACAGACAGACAGACAGACAGACAGACAGACAGATAGATAGATAGATAGATAGATAGATAGATAGATAGATAGATAGATAGATAGATAGATAGATAGATAGATAGATACTGCTACTCCACGATGGCAGGGGGGTTCCGGAGAAAGAAATAGATATCCGTTAAGAAGCTGAACATGGTATGACGAGGATGATCGTGACGATAGGTGTTGCACAGTCCATCGTTACTCCACGACCTGCTTAGCACGCACACCCTGAATAGAAGGGGTCCATGGGCTACAGCAGTGTGGCAGGCGTGACTTCAACAGCTGCTTTCTCGACGGGAGCACTTGAGCGAGATGGACAGCTATCGCAGAGCCATTTGGCGCAGCATCACCGTGATGACCGATTCTGATGGGGAGGAATCGTAAAGCTCTCGCTTTCCTTTTGCCGATCGCGATCTTCGGGGCATCAAGCTTGAACATATTAGCCATCCACCACCACTACTACCCCTAACCCCGCATTCTCTGGCGGTGAACGGCGAGCGGCGGTGGCCTAGCCTACCGTGTGTGCTCATATAACGGGCGCTGGTTAACACTCACTGACGTCGGATGGTGTTGGCTTAGTATTGCCACGCGCGTTTCTTATTTCACTCTTGCTGTATTCGGTTTACGCCCACAAAGCCTGTTAGCAATGCTCAGCGCAAACCGCACCTCAGTGTTCGAGAAGCTTCACGATTGTAGTAGATAATTTTGTTAAGATGCGCGCAAGACGCGAGCGACCAGTGATAAGGACAGAAAATTCGATGCCTGATGCATATAGGACGGTGCGTTCCAACGATGACCAGTTTTTACCGACGGCCGGGGCACTGTTTGCCGCTATCAGATTACGTACAGCGCGCATTGTTCGCTGGCCGTTCACTTCGTTTCCAGGCCACAAGTTCGGCCAAATAAAGAGTTACGTATTTCCAAGTTCTTCTGGAGTCCTCTGCACCGTCACGGCCACGTGACAGTATTGGCGAATTTCGAAAACGTCCGTTATGTTTGATAAATGACTGTTAATGGTAGCCATGCAGTGCTGGTTAAGTATGGCTAAGTGATTGCCTGTTGTGGCTTGCCATTGAAAATCATTGGCTGCTGTTGGCTAAATGAAGATAAGTGTTGACTGATGTGTACTACCCGCTGTTATAAAAACGTCGTCTTTATTTAATCTCAGTCCAAATATGCGCATGCACGTAGAAAACAGTCTATGCTGCATCTGCCTGAATTTTTTTAGAACGAAAGCTCTGCTATGCCATCTCTCCCAAGGTCGCTTATCGTGTCGCAATGACCTTTGAGCCGCCAAAGCACAAGTGTGGCAGGTGTGACGTCACAACACGTGATCAGCTGCGGAAAGGCGTCACAGCCGTGTCCGCTTGGAGCCTCGCCGCTGCGGTACCACGTGACCAAGGCGTAGGTTTAAAGGTCCATAAGCCACCCACAAGTAAAAACTTGGTTGTGGCGTTGTAGTTGTGCAAGTGTCTACAGCGAAAGCGCTAGCGTTCACTGCATAATCGAAACGTGGTCCTTGCTCGTTCGCTATTTCCCTTCTCTACGCTGCGTTGGTCGGCTCGTCGAACGCCATCTACTGTCTTTATCCATCTCCGAGCGGGTGTTGGTAATTCAGGGGCCTTCAATGAAACACTGTACATATAGCCTTTGCACAACAAGGCCAAACATACCTTTCGCTCGTGATAACTAGGCTTACAAATGTTAAACCTCAGCCATTTTCTTGTTTCGATATGTAACTTGATTCCGCCCTTTCCAGGTTCGTTATAAGCGGGCTTCACTATTTACATGTGGCAAATGCACGTGACCTTACCGTGAGGCATCCCGCCGTGTAGACCATCCTGTCCGGGTTTAGAGAGGGCATTCGGGGCAGCCGCGGGTCGCCACTCGAGTTCGTCGCGTGGAACACGGCACTGACGCAGTCGTACGCCAGCAGATTTTCGAAAAGACCGTCGGTCGGCGAGCCAAGTGGTGGAAGGCAACCGGCGGGCACGGTGCTGGCGTCAGTGACTGCGGCTCTGAGGTACCTGTACACCCAAATCATACGTACGCACTCTAAAAGCTGTTTGCACCATATGGGATGTATTTTTAACACAAAAGTGTTTTATGCCGGGGTCCACCTAGACTTCACTGACGTCATTTCCGTCACAGAAGTGACGTCGGTAAAATGCACGCGAACAGACGACAAAAGAAAAACAGTAGTTACGTTGATTTGGATTACCGGGGAGTCGAACCCACAACCTCTCGGTTTGCGACGTTAAGTGCCGGGTGCTCTACCCAGTGCGCTACCGACGCAAATGCATGGGGTTTAAAAAACGCGCTTATATCTCGCACACCTTCCTCCTCTCACAGTTTGGCGGGAGTGGTGTCACCGTCTGGGAGAGGTGAAATAACACTTCCGTGTTTTACCGATACCTATGACGGAGGGATGAACCATATTTCTTGTTACACAACATCGATCTTCATCTGGCTCGCTTTCGCTTCCTTCCTTGAAAATTCGGCGCTCGACGCTTTCCTTCTCTTAATCAAGTCCCGCATAAAGTGCTAGATATATCCAGGAAGATAGACCTTTTTTCGTTTAGTTTCCTGGCTATCTAGAACTTCATCCGGGACCTCATTATGAGCGTATCAAGAATGCATTGTCACAATGGTAGCGCGCACACCGTTGGTGACCCAGCATGTGTCGGGCGCGCGGCGATGTCGCAAGGATACATACATACATACATACATACATACATACATACATACATACATACATACATACATACATACATACATACATACATACATACATACATACATACATACATACATACATATGTTCGTACGTACATACGCACCGGTGTATTTTAAATGCGAATGCATTTCTTAGTCGCGCTATGTCAGGCATCCGGCGTTGTCCGCGGAGGAGGAGAAGGAGGATAGGTTGAGGGGTGTCCGCGCGCCGGCAGGTGTTATCTCTCCGCTCTTACTCCCTCTCCCATAGCAACAGCTGCGGGCGCGCGCGCTTATCCTCGCCCCTAGCAATCGGAGCAGGTGGTGCGGGCGGAGTAGCGGAGAGTGAGTGGAGACGAGGAGCGCGCTCTGGTGTGTGAGGGCGCTCGCATCGCGGGAGCTCGGCGGAGCTCCCGCGTGTGTGGAGAGAGTGTAGGAGAGGGTAGGTGCAGTGCTTCGCCGCTCCTTCTCTCGCCGTTCGCTCTCTCTCCTCCCTCCGCCCCACTCTCCCGTCCGCTCGCTCGCACGTATATATAAATGGAGTGAAGCGCGCGCGAAATGCATTCGCATTTCCTCACGATTCCCTTCGGGGAGGTGGGGGGCATTTTTTTCGCGTATAACTAGCTCCTGATTATAGCGCGCACCTTAACTACATGCAACTGAAAAATACGAAGGGAGATAAAGGTCCCGGGCACTGTCGTGAAGCCGCCTTCCTAGCATTACGGTGAAGCAGTACCTGAAGCCAACTTGCGCGTTGAAATTCGCGCACAACACGCAAACCGACTTCAAGCTCCGAATTTTCTCTATATGCTGTACGGGTTATACAAGAGAAAATTACGGTACATAAACACGAACACACACACACGCTCGCACGCACACACTCACACATACACTTTTTAGTGTCCCCGTTTATATGCGCCAGAGTATTATTTAATCCAAGACGTCCCGCCAACAAGCCCGCATTGCAACACCATATAGACCTGGTGACGAGGCGCCTAGCGATGAGGTGGCCGAGTCCTCCCAGATTGGCCGCCGCAGGTCTGTCCGACGCGTAGAAGGGCACCGCGAGAAGTGGCACCGGAACGAGCACCGTGCCGTCGACGGCCACCTCGACGTCGCCGTCGAGCGGGTCGAAGTGCACGTCGTGCGGGGAGACGCGCTGCCGCCAGGCGTCCGTCGTCGCGAGCCAGTCCTCGAAGAACGATCCGCTAGGTGTCGGAAACGACGCGTAGAAGGCGTCCAGGAGCTTGACGCTGTCCGCGTACGGTGGCATGCCGACGGCCACCAGCGGTGGAGGCGTCGAGAAAGCCGAGAGCCACCGCCTTCTGCGAGTTTACAGAGGTTCGCGCAAGCACTTCACTACGGCATTGACCACGGCTCGACAAGCGTGTTTATTTAGTTAGTTAGTTACTTAGTTAGTTAGTTTGTTTGTTTGTTTGTTTGTTTGTTTGTTAGTTAGTTAGCTAGTTAGTTAGTTAGTTAGTTAGTTAGTTAGTTAGTTAGTTAGTTAGTTAGTTAGTTAGTTAGTTAGTTAGTTAGTTAGTTAGTTAGTTAGTTAGTTAGTTAGTTAGTTAGTTAGTTAGTTAGTTAGTTATACATACTGCAGCCCTATACAGGGCTATAGCAGGAATGGGTACATTATACAATACTAAAAACAGGAAAAAATGCAAGAAAATAACACAAATGGCAAAGGAAGAACACTCGTAACAAAGCAACATTGAAAATGAAGTTTATTACACATTAGAAAGATGTTCATCAATTGCAACAATGAAGTCTTTTAGTGGCAAACCGCGAATGTTACCAGGCAGGGAATTCCAAAGCGCTATCGCACCTGGAAAAAAAACTGTATTTAAAGGTATTAGTACTAGCAAAGAAAGGCGTTATAGGATTAAAGCGTGGGAACTGCGAGTACAACCTTATAGTTGAAGAAAGAGGGTGGGGGGCTGGCGCAGCTCCCCCCCTCCCCCCCCCCCCCCTCTGATGATCGAATGGAGGCGCCAACGTCAGCCCCGTACCTTTACTCAGTGGGATTTTGTCCCATCACCCTTTAAATGTGCAGCAGTGTTATGGCCACGCAGGTCTCTGACAAAAATGGCAGCTGATGAGCCCTGCCGTTGCATTCCAAGAGGTGCACTCTTCCCACCACCGTTAAAACCTCCGGAAAGCTGATGACCAAAAGCAGGTTGTTGTGAGACGCACGTTGTCGCTTGATTTTCATTTTCGCGTGTATTCCGAAGCTTGTTTTCTTTTGAAATCGACCAATACCTGGGAGACCGTGGTGAGAGTTAGCTCCCTTTAACGATGACCCTGCGCACGCCTCAAGCTTTTCTTCATGACATAAGCAGTTTCCGCACTTCTTTAATGATATGTACGGAAAGGTTCACGAATAGTATGGACGTAGAGTCGTCGCTGCGCTGGCACAGTGGTAACGACCTGGTGCTTGACTGCTGACCCAAATGTCGCCGTTTCGATACCGGCCCCGGCGCTCGCATTTTGATGGAGGTGAAATGCTCGAGGTCAATGTAGTGTACGATTTCAGAGCACGTAAAGAACCCCATAAAACGAGGGGCGTAGCCAGAAATGATTTCGGAGGAGTTGAAACCTCCCATTCAAGGTTGCCGTTGGTGGCTACTTTGCGTCAAATTGGCTACTTTTGGGCCCCGTTGGCGACGAAAATTTCCAGTTGGCGCCATGGCTCTTTTTTAAACTTGTGGCTTCACTCATTCAAAATGGTTTTATTTATTCATCAATAGTAAAGACTCTGTTGATAATAGCGCTTCTGTTCTACTTGGCTAGACATTCGGCGATAATATCAAACGACATGGCTACTTTGGCTACTTTTGGCGTGAGTTCTGGCGCCTTTTCATCTCCACCCAACGGCAACCCTGCTCCCAATTCATGTATGTTCGTGGGTCTTCGTGTGTGTGTGTGCATATGTACACATGCACAATTTAGCTTGTTGTTTTTCGGAGAGGAGGGGGTGGGGGTTGGCCCCCAACCACGCCCCCCACGCTACGCGTACGCGAATCGAAGCGCCATATGTCACACGCGAGCACTCACTTTTTGCCGAGGCAAGTGGCGATCGCGTTCGTCATGCCGCTGATCTCGGAGCGTTCTCTGTCAGAAACAAGGTGAACCAGGGCAGCCAGGGCTGGTTCCATGACGTGAGCTACCATGCGCAGGCAGAAGAACGTGAACGCCTGTCCCGCCGCCGATCTGACGGATGGATGAAGGAAGAGCTCTCTTCAGAGACATTGTATAAATAATGGGAAGCATTTCAAACAATCATTCAACGAATCAATAAGTCGGCCATCCAGTCAACCACAGTCAATAAATCAATCAAGTTATCGTTTATTTCATTTTCAGTAAGATCTGGGAGCGTAGGCAAGTGGGCTAGTCGGTTGTGAATTGCATTGTGGTACATCTTTCAGCGCATAAGAACGTGCGGACAGCGTAGATGACGTGAAAAGTGGTGGTCGTGCTAACCACCCGGCGTTCGTGGTGTCCCTCTGTACTCCGTCATGCGTTAAGGCGAAAGCCTTAGATGCCTCATCAGACGCGAAAATTGACCGTCGCCATCAACACGAGTAATGCTAAAATACATCACGTGATGACACACTGCGAAACCACGTGAGCTGCAGAAAGCTTCCCGCGTCTCCGATCCCGGAGGCCATGCAATACCATGTTGGTTGCAGAGTGCTTACGGGGTAAAAAGCAAACAAATAAAACTTGGACCATCTCCCCGAAGGGATCCCTGATGGGATGCGAAGCAGCAGCGGTGCGCACGGCGTTGACCCGGTTGAAACGGGCGTCGACGCGGGTGCTGGAAGAACGGTTTGAAGCGAAACTCGGTGTAGCGTTTACTCGAGTAAACGTTTGTTTGAAACGCAAAGACACGGGAGGCGGGTCAGAGGTGTTGCGAGCGGGCGGAGCAGCCGGCAGCTGCGGGCGCTGCCGCGAGCATGCTGCGGGGGGAGGGAGAGAGTGACGTCAGCGCGCACCTGCGAGGGAAGCGTGCGAGGGGAGCGTGACGTCAACGCGCAGCTGTGGCGTGACCTACTTGGCAACGCTCCAACACCTACGACGAGGGGAACGCGTTGCGGCGCATTCGTACGGACGCACGTAACGTACGGCGTTACACACGTGAGTCAAAGAGCTGCTTCGCATCTAAAATAAAACGGCTTGACTAAAAGGGCTACAAGTGTGTGCGTGTGTGTGCGTGCGTGTGTGTGTGTGTGTGTGTGTGTGTGTGTGTGTGTGTGTGTGTGTGTGTGTGTGTGTGTGTGTGTGTGTGTTTGTGTGTGTGTGTGTGTGTGTGTGTGTGTGTGTGTGTGTGTGTGTGTGTGTGTGTGTGTGTGCGTGTGTTTGTGTGTGTGCGTGCGTGCTTGCGCGTGTGTGTGAGTCGAACAAATGGTTGGAGCAGAAGGTTCTTTCTCCGTGGCTTAGGGTTTTAACTGGGCTCGTTGTATAATTACCACGAAGATATGCTATGCGCTTGAGGAGCAAGTGAGTGGACGCGATAGCTACACAGCCTGCCGTTGCACAACGTGCCAAGGTAAGTACATGAAAATGAGACGCCGTTCGCTTCCTCCATAGGCGTGCGCACGGGGGAGGGTGCAGGGGCTCCACTTTCGCTAATCATCTAAGCGGGGCACAAATTCTGCCCAACAGTTTTATTCAGTCAGAGCTGTGTCATGATTGTTTAATGTGCGTGGTTATGGCCATGTAGCGTTTTGACTACAACAGAGGCCGACAACCACTGATGTTGCATTGCGAGAACTGTTTTCTACCCACGTGCTCCCCGGAAAACTCTGGGGACCAATGGTAGGCCGTCGTGAGAGGAACGTCATCGCTTCATTTGCATGGTGAATCCATTGGGACATTCGCCCTCTTTTGGACTCGACCAATAAGCGAGGAGAGGGGGGGGAGGGGTGAAACTGCTCTTCCCAATGGAAAACCCTGCGCACGCTTATGACTGTCTCAGATGCGCTTTCAGCTGGTTGGAACTTAGAACAGGAAGCTAATAAACAGAACACGTCTTGGTTACCATATTGTTTCTCGTATGAAATGTGATTTAACTGTACGCATGTTTTCGGATGAGTTTGTGAAATGTTCGAGCAGTTGTGTCGGTCAATATTGTTTCCTCTTCTATCTGAACAATACAATTGACGCACCCCGGGGAACCAGCCAGGGACGGCTCTACGAGTTGGGCGACCTGTTCGAGCACGTCCCAACTGGTCCACAGGAACAGATCTGGCACGGCCATGTGCTTCCACACCGACTGCAGAGCGGGCTTGAGATGGCTTGGTTCCAACACACTCGAGTTCCTCGCGTACGGAGTCTTCGCCTCGATCGCGTCGCCAAAAGCGCTGGCGCTGACGCCGCGGAAAGCCAGGTCTTCAACCTGCGGCCACAAGGAGCGAAAAGCCTATCTCTATACCTCTCACGATCCCTATCTCCCTCCTCTTCCCTCAACAGCGACCGTCGGTCCCTACCTTTACCGAATAAGTGAACTTACCTATCCGATCAGTGTTAAGCGCGCAACTTACGTGACAGGACAGCACAGAAAGGAACACACATACAAAGCGCTTGTGTGTGTTTTTTCCCGTCCCATTCTGTGCTTAACAATGGATATGTCGTACCAACAAGTCCAGAATTCTACCCTTATTTATCTACCTGAGAAATAGGTCCTAATGCTTGCCAGACATAATATGGTTTGTTCAGGAGCGGATCCAGAAGGCGCGGGGGGGGGGGGGTCTGAATGCCCTGACCCCCCGCCCCTGCCTTAGTTTTTTAATGCATACCACCAATAATATAGATATAAGCCCAATAATGAGCTTTCCGTCGTAGAACTCGGATTAATTGACACCTACTTCACCCCCTAGGAAGTATCTTCGAGTTGGAAAACGGTACGATGGTACCGATGCATGCTACCATTGTCTCTCAATGACGCTACTAAAGCCTTATAACTTGTCAATGCACAAATGCTTCAGAATTGTGACGTGGTGCTTTCTTCTGTAGTCCTTCTTCTCTTCTTCCGCCATTGTTGCAGAGCAGTAGTGCTCTGAGCACAGGTGGATCTAAAAGTTATTTTTCGGCAATCACGGCGTCGCAGGATGCATCGCTCCCATGGACGGACACGATTTCAAGTGCACACGCTGTTAAAATGTTTCCGTTAGTCTTCGCACAGCTGTTTTCATCTGAACTGGCCTTCGGGCTCACCTTCTTAACCACGGCGGGTATCGTGTCAGCGTCACTGTCCTGGAAGGCGGACGCCGCGTCGGCCACCGCCGTTACCATGGAGTTGTGCAGCGCCTGCCTCAGCTGTTCCAGCTCAGGGCTCTGGGGGACGCCCGCGACGGCCAATACAATTAATGCGTACCTGCGAAAATGGGTCGCGTATGCTCGGTGACAGCTCATCTCGGCAGTGGAGCGTAGAGTATGGAGGCGGGGCTTCCGCACATTCGTCGCTAGTAGTTCAGCAGCTTGCAGCTGATCGCGATTCCTGTCGCGTTTTTGCCTGATCGCCGCGTTAACGCGTTGCGAAGAACATATACGCGAAAAAGATGAATGGGAGAGGGACATTTTGAGTATATTTTACACGGAAAGTTGTCATGAGATCACAACAAGGATGCCGTAGTTGTCCGCCGCCGCCGCCGCCGCGGACGCCGGTGTCCGTAACCGCTATCGCACGAAATAAGAAAAAAAAAGAACGAAATAAGAAAAAAAAATATTCAGGATGGAACGGGGTTCGAACCGGGGCCGCGCCGCGCCAGCTCAGTATTCTACCACTAAGCCATGGCGGTTTTTTTTTTTTATTTATTCTTATTGTGCTGAGCCATGCCGGTGCTCGAAACTCCTGAGCACAAGAACCCGGCCTATACACGCGTTATATCGGCAGGGAACCGCGTTAACAGACCTAATTAACGTGGTGGAAGAGTAAAATAACAACCAGGCGTCACAGAATGCGAATTGTCTAACCAGGCGTCACACAATATGAATTGCATTACGAGCGGGTCATTGAATACTTCCAACCCATTACAAAGGGCTCAGTCATAATTCTTCATCGTCATCAGCCACCGAATCAGTTAAATGGAGTAGTGGGTACCTTGCAAGAGAGTTTGCAACGGGTTCTAGAAATGGCTCTCTTCCGGCTTTCGCTGTGCTGGGGTTCCGGCGCAGGCCTGGCGTTTTAACGCGATAGCGTTAAAGAGCTCGTTTCGAAGAAATTCCGGCGTCGGCGTCGGTGGCGGCGTCGTTGGTTGTGAGCGAAAAATCATCATCTTGTCCGTGACCGAAAAATCGAGAAAGATGCACATAAAATAAATAATAAAAATTTCCGGGTCCGAATGAGGATCGAACCCGGGTCGTCTGCGTGGCAAGCAGGTGTTCTACCACGCAGCCACGCTTCTGCTTGTGATTACATATAAAATAAATTCCTCTGCTTGGAATTGCAGTGAAAATAACTTTCATGCTTTGCAAACACGCGCCTCCTGTATACAGGCGTCACAACGCAACATGTAATATCGCAGTAATATTGCTTGGTACAAGCGTGCATAGCCATCGGGCGTCAGAAGATGTGAATATCATAACGTCATTGTGGTTCAAAGCCGTGTACCCATTACAAAAGGCACACACGTTACTGCGCGTATTCCCTTAAGACCACGTAGTGGGTGAATAGCAACTTCGAAAACATTTCCCGCATTTACCGCGCATAATTGCTCGTGGTTTAAAGCATGCTACGGGTTACATAGTGTGCACTAAGGGATTGAAGTACGGGCTAGGGACAGGATATCGCTATCGCGTTCAACTCTTAAAGGCGAAGCTTAAGGGTCCCCCCAATTTTTTTCTTGGAGAACTAAAGGGTGAGTTTGCGGCCGCACAAAAGGACTGACACACGCCAGGGACGCCATTCGGAAAGCGAATGGTAATGTTGGCTCTCACGTAAGTGTGCGAGTCAAAATTATGTCGATATAACCCGAACTGCAGACGCTGGAAACGAGAGTATGTGCGTTACATAGCCCTAAATTTTCGTGTTTAAATCCTTGAGAACACACATATACGTACTTACGCACACGCGCGCGCGCACACACACACACACACACACACACACACACACACACACACACACACACACACACACACACACACACACACACACACACACACACACACACACACACACACACACACACACACACACACACACACACACACACACACACACGCACGCACACACGCACGCACACACACACACACACACAGAGAGAGAGAGAGAGGAGCTTTTCTCGAACATTTTGAAACCATGTTTAGCGCTGAAAGCTCAGGTTTGGGTGAGCTGGTTGAGCGCTACATGAAGTTCGTCCGCGTGAGCGATATTTCGTGTCGTAGTACCACTCTTTTTCTTGTGGATATACTGCTCGCGCAGTTATGAGGATATACTGCTCGCGCAGTATATCCACATAAAAGGTAGACAGCTCGCTTTGTGATGAATCTACACAGACTCGCCCAACTGTCGGTTGTGACGCACGATAGCCACGTGGTGTTTAGCACCGACTGCTTACTGCGCGTCCGGCGGGCTGCCCAGCGCGCCCCTCAAGTAGCCGCCGTTGATGTCGACGGCGAGCGAGTGCGCCACGTTGGGTCGGATCCTCAGAAGCGCGCTCAAACCGTAGGCGTAAGCCAGCTCGACGTGAAGCGCGAGCACGCGGTCAGGCGGACGTGGGCGCACTCGGCGGCGGGTTGGACAGGAACAGGTCGAGCCTGCGCATGAACTGCCTCAGGGCGTCGTGGTGCGACGTCCTGGAGCCGCTGATGGCCCTGCAGTCCCGCAGCAGCGTGGCGGCCTTGTGGCGTGCCCCGTAGTCGGCGTAGAGGGCGTAGCGCTCCGCGACAAGCCCCAGCTTCAGGTAGGAGAGAGTGATCTCCTGCCGGGACAGGAAGCACGGAGCGCCAATAGCATGACGCCGTGAAGGCATGTTTTTAAAGATACACTAAAGCGAAAAAAATATTTTATTTTAGACTGTGAAAATTATACTCTGCAAAGTCTAGTGTCGTTAATTTTACCACCATATAGGTTTATTAAAATTGGGGGGACCCTTAAGCTTCGCCTTTAAGAGTTGAACGCGATAGCGATATCCCGTCCCTAGTGCCTACTTCAATCACTTAGTGCATACTATGTAATGGGTAGTATGCTTTAAACCAGGAGCAGTTATGCGCGGCAAATGTGGGAAATGTTTTCGAACTTGCAATGCACCCACTACGTGTTGTTAAGGGAATACGCGCAGTAAGGTGTGTGCCGTTTGTAATGGGTGACTGGCTTTAAACTATGGAATCGTTATGATAGTCACATATTCTGACGCCCGATGGCAATGAACGCTTGTACCACGCAATATTCCTGGGATATGACATGTTATATTGCGACGCCTATATAAAGGACGTTTGCGTTTGCGAAGCATGGAAGTTATTTTCACTGCATTTCCAAGAAGAGGAAGTTATTTTCACAGTATTTCCAAGCAGAGGCATGGCTGTGTGGTAGAACACCTGCTTGCCACGCAGACGACCCGGGTTCGATCCTCACTCGGACCCGAAAATTTTTATTATTTATTTTATTTGCATCTTTCTCGATTTTTCGGTCACGGACAAGATGATGATTTTTCGCTAACAACCAACGACGCCGACACCTACGCCGACGCCGGAATTTCTGCGAAACGAGCTCTTTAACGCTATCGCGTTAATATGGCTACCTAAATGTCACGACAACATTCACAAAAAATTGCACCATCTCCTGCTAAAGGGAACCATGTGGTTGTGGTTCGAAGGAGGAAAAGGCGCCTAATTTCTGCAGCCCGGTCGGGAGCACGGCGCAGCGCCCGTGTAGATGCGAAGCAGCGTAGGAGAGGAGAGAGAGGGGGGGGACACGCGTGCGCAGTGGGGGGTGTGGACGCCGCGGGGAGGCATGCCTAGGGGAGAGAGGGGAAGCGTACGAGAGAGAGGGGGAGGAGATGCGCATGCGCAGTGGGTGTGTGGTCGCCGCTGGGAGGGATGCCTAGAGAAGAGGGGAGAGTCTATTTGCACCTCAACAGCTCGGGGTCACGTGACCCGAAGTTGGAACGTCACATATGACGTCTATGGTTAAAGCGATTGGCTTCAACTGGCTATGTCTTATTGTGACTATGTCTCGTCAAGCGACTCTGAGGTCATGTGATAAAAAAAAAAAGGAAGGCGCGTTTTGTTGTCATCAGACTCATCACCGTTCGCGTGCACGAGTTCAAGTTATCTTGCATTCTTGTGGTCGTCATCTACGCTGCGTGATTCATTGGTTGCTTGATTATGGTAGATATTGATAGTTCGTCATCGCTAAGCCATTAAGCAATCGTACGATCGCATCTCCTGGGCTTTGAGAGTGACGAACACAACTGGCGTGGGTACGTAAAGACAAAAAACTGGAGCACCTAGAAAGGGCCCTTCTCGGCCTAGGAGTGTCATGCAGGCAAACATACCTGCTCCTTGCGGACGGAGGGACGGAAAAAACTTTATTCAGAAAAGCACCTGCAAGGTTGCCGGCCCAGGCTCAAGCCACCCGGGCATTATGTGCGGTGAGGCATAGCCTTTCCCCCACTGTCCGGGCCCGCTGGATTGTCCACAGTTGGTCGCGCAGGTCTGAGCGGCACGCGATTCATAGTGCCACACAACTAGGGAGCATGATCGATCTACCGTTCATGTAGGCTCTCTACACACAACACACTTGGCACTCCCCTCGACAGCACTCGTTAGTCTCATACCACGGAGGAACGTGGTCTCATACCAACGCAACGACACATCACAAGTCCATGAGCGACACAGTGGAATGACTTCGATTACGCGGGCTTCCTTCGCAGGGCTCTTTAATCCACCAGGGCACGCAGCGTGGAAGCATGGACTACGATCGCAAGATTGTGTAATCTTGAACTCGTGCACGCGAACCATGATGGCAACACAACACTAACAACACGCCTTCCTCGCCATCCCGGCACCCCTCGCCCTTTTATTTTTGTCACGTGACATCAAAGTCGTTTGACAAGACGTAGTCACATTAACACATAGCCAGTTGAAGCCGATCGCTTTACCAATGACGTCATGTATGTGACGTTCCAACTTCGGGTCACGTGACCCCGAGCTGTTGAGGTGCAAATAGACTCTCCCAGAGAAGAGAGAGGGGGAGAGGAGGCTTTTTGTATTTTTTAAAGGGTCTGCGCATGCGCAGTAAGGGTGGTCAGGACGCACACCACCACCACCGGATTGAACTCGGCCTTAAGCTGCTTCGCATCTAAAACGCCGTTTTTCCATCATCGATAGCAGACTGGAACAAACCAGTATCATCTGCGGTGAACTGCGAAACGACAGAATCCTTACAGATTCGTACAGAAACCCCAGACTCATGCACGCCATGTATCCTGATATTTACGCTACAAACAGATGCAGATCGTGTGGCGAGGTTGCCACGCTTAGTAACATGCTGTGGGAGTGTCAGGGCCTAATAGACAATTCGAACAGTGCTGATTCACCCGTCTCTTCCACCGCCAGCCTCCGCTCGCGCTGGAAGAACGCACCGATCAGGTCGAACCTGACAGCGCAACTCTGGACCCTGCAGCGTGTCGAGGAAGCCGCTTCGAAACAAGGTCTCGGAACCGCGTCCGCGGTGGGTGAACACTAAACAGACGCCGAACTTCCCAAATCTGCACTCCATGCCTAAAATGTGCCCGACTCGGTATACCGACGCCTGTCCAGGATGTGGCGCTAGCCCAACCTTTCACGTCACCGTAGAGCGCAGCGCTGCCTACTTCCCTCCCGTCCCACCAATCCTTCGGTCCACCCGTACCCCGGCGCAGTGGGAAGGCACCCTTCGCGACGGCGTACCCGAGCTCGGTCGGGCGCTCGTTCAGCGGGCCCGGGCTGTCGCGGAGGTTTTCATCGGTGTCCCGGAATAGGGACCCTCCCCGTTTTCATTGCATTTAAATAAAAATGTTTCATCATCATCATCATCATCATCGAATCTTATTGCTTCGGCAATAAAGTTTACGTTCCTCTTCTAATTGCTCAAGAAATAAAAGATATTGACTTTTTTTATATATAGTGTATTAGTAAATGAATAAAATTATCAGCCGCACTTTGTAATGAGTAGGTCGACACGCGGTTTATTATAAACTGTTATTTCATCTCACGCATTGTATAGGCTTTGTGTGTTCTCGCATGTGAACTGAACATTGCATCTTCGACACTGCTGTCGAAGATTGTGTTCTTCTTGTTGGTTTTTTCCCATCTTGACCCCATTAGATCAACAAAATTTCTCGAAGTTTCGTATATTAAGCCTTTGCCTCCGTCAGAAGACAGTGCTTCATTTTTTTGCGATCACGAACTGCGTAGACCCTAACCTAAATCGACCCCATGCAAGGCTGCGAGTGGCCCTAGCACCAATTCCATCCATTTTTTATACACGTTTTCGCCGTTCGCGTTGAGATCGTATCCGACAGACGACGCAAGGAGCCCCATCCGATGGGCTTCTGAGATTTAATTGTTTACACTAATTTCTACTAATTACGACTCCAGTTCTCACTTATGACTTACCTTAACGTCCACTCGATCATATACAACGTTTATGATCGGTTTAGCCTAACCCACTCCATCCCTTTTATATTCTTTTTGGTTGGGTTTTCGGACAACTCACACCGGCGCTAAATATGCTGGTCTGGAAAATAACAAAAAGTGTCATTCGGTGCTCGGGCCACTAAAAGTTATTTCGCAGCAGTGGCCAGTGAAGTGCCAATACACGGCTTTCCAATACTACGCCTGGTTATAGGACAACTTGTCGATGACAGAGTGCTGGAGATTCTAGGCGCGTGATGGTCACATAACTCAATGAATTGGTAATCGAGGTTTGGACGGGGTGTAGCCTTCCATAACGAGTTTCTATGCACGCCATTGTACATGTGTTCGCACACCCCATGGCTCTAGTAGCCTCTACTTGTGCGCACAACATCCACAGCAACGGACCTGGTAATTAAAACCCCGACAGTTTTTTATTTATTTATACAGGTACCTCACGGGTTCCACGTGGGAACATTGAGTGAGGGAGGGGGGGGGGGGGGTACATTTTGTTTTGTTTTACGAAGAGCGATCAAGGTAAATACAAGTTGGAAAAAAAAAAGTAACGATCATGCCTGTACATGTGCAAAGTCTTGGTAGCACACAGCAATCCACACAGGAATCTGTCAGTCGTGCATCCAAGGGGTTTCCAATTAGTGAGTGAGTGAGTGAGTGAGTGAGTGAGTGAGTGAGTGAGTAGAGTGAGTGAGTGAGTGAGTGAGTGAGTGGTGAGTGAGTGGTGAGTGGTGGTGAGTGAGTGAGTGAGTGAGTGAGTGAGTGAGTGAGTGAGTGAGTGAGTGAGTGAGTGAGTGAGTGAGTGGTGGTGGTGAGGTGGTGGTGGTGGTGGTGGTGGTGAGTGGTGGTGAGTGGTGGTGGTGGTGGTGGTGGTGGTGGTGGTGAGTGGTGAGTGGTGGTGAGGTGGTGAGTGAGTGAGTGAGTGAGTGAGTGGTGGTGGTGGTGGGAGGTGAGTGAGTGAGTGGTGGTGGTGAGTGAGTGGTGGTGGTGGTGAGTGGTGGTGGTGAGGTAGTGAGTGAGTGAGTGAGTGAGTGAGTGAGTGGTGAGTGAGTGAGTGGTGGTGTGGTGAGTGAGTGAGTGAGTGAGTGAGTGAGGTGAGGTAGTGGTGAGTGGTGAGTGAGTGAGTGGTGAGTGGTGAGTGGTGGTGGTGGTGGTGAGTGGTGAGTGGTGAGTGAGTGGTGAGTGAGTGGTGAGTGGTAGTGGAGGTGAGGTGGTGAGTGTAGTGAGTGAGTGAGTGAGTGGTGGTGAGTGAGTGGTGGTGAGTGAGTGGTGAGTGGAGTGGTGGTGAGTGAGTGAGTGGTGGTGGTGGTGGTGGTGGTGGTGAGTGAGTGAGTGGTGGTGGTGAGTGAGTGAGTGAGTGAGTGAGTGAGTGAGTGAGTGGTGAGTGAGTGAGCTCTTGCAGTGAGTGAGTGTAGTGATAAATTTTACGCACCCAATGCAAGATGCTTTGACCGAGACCCGGACGCGCCAACACGTTCGCCGAAGCGTCCACACACGTGTTCATCGAAGTTGCGGCACGGCTCGACGAGGGGATTCAGCGTGTTCCGGAAGTAGTTGGCCGTGGCGAGGCAACCGGAAGTGTAGCACACGCTGCCGTCGTCGCGTTCCGGAGGCGGCAGCGGCAGCGAGGTCGCCGCTTCCTCCCCCCCTTACGTACGCGTAGAGCACGAAGGGAAGCAGGCCCATGAGGACACCGACCAGGGCACCGACGCACCACACCACCGCCACGGTGCGCGGGGAGGATTGATCGCTGATCGCCACGTTCTGCTGCGGTTATGCAGATTAGACAGACAGACAGACAGACAGACAGACAGACAGACAGACAGACAGACAGACAGACAGACAGACAGATAGACAGATAGATAGATAGATAGATAGATAGATAGATAGATAGATAGATAGATAGATAGATAGATAGATAGATAGATAGATAGATAGATAGATAGATAGATAGATAGATAGATAGATAGATAGATAGATAGATAGATAGATAGATAGATAGATAGATAGATAGATAGATAGATAGATAGATAGATAGATAGATTACAATGTGGCCGTGTTGGTGTTAGCGGGGTTGTGCTCAAATGCTCAATGCCACGAATTAGATCCCCGGTCGCGCTGGCCACAGAACGCAGAGTGGGAACAAATGCAGGTAAAATCAAGAGCGTTATGTTTAGGAGACGCTTCGCTTTGTTAGGTATCAAAGGTGACACAAACTTTCTGATAGAGGCTACAGAGCGTTTCTCGGAGCTTATAAGGGTCCTGCCTGTCACGCATTCGGTATGCTGACGCTGCCGTGGTTATACGCCCTCATAATTTCTTGGTTTTGGCACGTAAAACCCAGGAACACACTTATATGTCTTTTTTTTTTTTTTCGTAGGTTACGTAGTCGAGCATCCGACATTTCCATTTAGCGTTCGCAGGTATATACGGGCTGCTTTGCCCCGTTTTTGAGGGTGCGGCTTTGCCCTTGTCAGAGGTCACTTACCTGAGCTGGTATCACTGGCTTTCATGGGGGGGCCCACTCTGTATTCCCTGTCTATACAGACATTACCTCACGGGATTTCATGTAATTTGCTAAAGCTGCTCGCGGCTAAACGGAAGGACACCTGAAGTTGATAAGGCGTTACCTCTGCCTGTTGCCCGTTGTTACTGTATACAAGTGGACTTGCTGAACCCAACTCGGACATCGGTTTTCTTCTTCTGCCGATGGCCCTGATACGTGGCCAATACCCACAACATAGACATTAAAAACCAATATCAAAGCTACCACTTCACGCGTACTTACTTAAAGATTAAAGAAGAAGGTGACAGTACAAGCAACGCCCAATAATTCCGACATTTTAGTTGACGTCGCGGTGCCTAAAAGAAGATTTAAAGTAATCGATAACATTGAGCATATCGCACGGTGGCGCTGTGCGCGTAAAGCATTCACGCCAGCAAGGGCGCATTTAGGTATCAGATATCAGCTATGTGAGTACTAGATATCACCTATCTCGCGCGTATCATCTCGCGCTTTCACCACGGGCCCGGTACATGGATGTCACCAACGGCGTGTGCGCTGTCAACATGACATAATATCCCTGATCGCGAAGTTTTCACGAAAGCAAACGCAAGGGAGCCATATTAAATTGATGCGAAACGAAAAGAGACTCCTCAAAGGGAGTGAACTGCTTCAGAAGTGTCAGCGAATGCGGTACTCAGATAAGGAAACGTAAGCGTGGCGCCTTACACGTGGGGCCTATGTTTTACCTTGGACTGTTGAACCGAGGTTTTCTTTGGTAACACAGTGAACTTAGAAGGACAAACAACTTACGGTACTGACACACACCCCCTAACGCCGCGTGATGCAACGTCTATCCGCCACGAGCGCTGCTGCTTTGAGCTGTACAGGTGCCGCCACCAACGGTGGCGAAAAGCGGATGCGCGCGGCTCATAGACGCCTTGCGCAAAGCGCCCGCTACAAGCAGCTCTGTTTTTCTTTTTTTTCAATTTTCATTCAGGTTTGATATTGCACTGCCAACGCTGCTCCAGTAGAGAGCCATGACGTTTGTTACGTCGATTGTTCTTATTCATTTGTTTGAAAATGACAGGCCCGTTTATTATTACTGTGCGCGTGCGCGAAGCAATGCATGTGTTTCTAACGAGCATGCGTTGAAGTTGTATGCGTGATCTGTTAACACAGACGAAATAAAAACTGTTGCAACATAAAACAGACTTCTTGTCTTACTGAACATCCTAAACAGAACAACAACAATGCACATAATGGTTGTATGCCTGCTAAGGAAACGCATAAAGGACACAAGCTTTCATCTTCGTCCAGCACAATTAACTATACAGCCAATTATGCCAAAGAAAAGAATGACGGAAAGCTAACTTTAACGATGTAAGAGCATCACTCAGCTGCATAATAACGTGTGCATAATAATCTACGCCTCCTTAACCTAGGGTAGACCAAAAATAGTATGGGAGAACAGTGGCGTAAATGCTTAAAGACCACAAGGGGGGGACACACATCTTCCAACGGCGGCCATTTTGTTTTTACAATTATGCTTTATTTTTAATTATACGAAATAAAAATATGCATTCACGTATAATAATAATAATAATGATCATGGTAATAATAATAATAATAATAATAATAATAATAATAATAATAATAATAATAATAATAATAATAATAATAATAATGAAGATAAGCGTCGGCGCCCGGTAACAAAAAATAGCACTGGGCATACAAGCGGCATCACGTGGCGAAGTTAGTTTCTAATACCAACCCGTGGGCAGGCGCTAGCATCTCTGCAGCTCCATCATTCGGGTTAAAGTATGCAATAAAGATGGTAGCACTTTTTGTGCTAAAGCATATAGGTATTTCCCATCTTGCGTACCGGCTAGAAGATACTTCGTTTCTGTTCATTGAAGATGCGTCAGATTTCAGAGTTGGTTTTACAGAAAATTCGTTTTCTTTGCCAAGAAATTCAAATATGACGTTTCGAAGATAAATCCCAAGGGGGGGGGGGCACTTACAAAGGGGTGTCCCCCCCCCAGCCTGAGCACAGGGGGGGGTCAGGACCCCCCCCCCCCCCCATGATTTAGGCCACTGTGGGAGGGTAAGAGAGTTTGACAAATGCGACCTATCCGGTCATGAATCCTACCGCGTACGTCGTCACACCCTCTCCGCCAGACACGTGCGGCACATACCCATATACTACGGGCCGCGGTATGCGGGTATGAGCCACAGGTGACTGACAGTTTATATCTGCCCAAGAAGGGTGAGGAGATAAATTGGCAATTCAAATGCGAGAGAATTAAGAAAAGGTGATATTACCGGCGTTGACCCGGCGAATGCGGGAATCGAACCCAAGCATTCTGCGTGGCAGTCAGGTACTCTACCACAGAACAACGCCAGGCCTTGAAACTGCTCTGGGAATGACCCTATGGCGTAATGTCGGTGCAACGTCAATTGTAGTTGCAGTGCTGGCTATCTAATTTTATAACAAAGCAATAAATCTTACATGTGTACACCTATGGTACAGGCGTCTTATCGAGTTAACGAGAATTGTGGTTCCATGCAGTTTTGGCTCCACTTCTATGCAGTCCGATAAACGTTACATCTGTATTCCTATGATTCAGCAAGCTGCATTCAAGCGCTGCTCGACCCCGGAGGAATATGCTGACGGAAGTTACGTATGAAATTCACATCACACCGTAAAGTGCACTTCGTTAGGCGCGTGCCAAGTTTACGACAGACAGTAAGTTACCCTTCAAATGCAGTGTAGTCGACGTTCCTGGTAAGCACACGATGAGCACGCAACTACACTTACAAAAACACGTCGATCCACCTTGTAACGCTAGGCTCAATGTCAAAAGATTCAGCATACACAATTACTCGCCGACTGCTTCGCACCAACCTGATTCCCACAAAGGCGTGGGATCTGCAGAATATAAAAGACGATAGTCTTTCTTGGGATACTTCAACGCAAAAATTTTGGTCTGTCTGTCTGTCTGTCTGTCTGTCTGTCCGTAACCCGATTCAGCTACTCGGCCAAAGTTTAGCTACTTTCTGAACGCCCAGCCATCTTGAACTGGTGTTTGCTTTCATATTTTTGAACATATTCGATCAAAAAGGAAATACTACGCATTTCTGAGGCGCAACATTAATATGTAAGTGTCAGGACGTGTGTTGTTTTATTAGAAAATACATAGGTCCGCAATTCTAAAGACCCTAGTGTTTTTTAGGCTGCGCTGAAAATGCGACGCTGTGCGCGAACTGCGACGCTTTGCACGAAAAAGCCCTGTGCCGACGATAAGGTGCTGCCGCTGGCAGTGGCCCTTGGTCACGGTGTAATGCCCTTGGTTCAGCACAAGCTCATGTTTTTCAATGGCGTCCATATCTCGCGCAGCGCCTCCTCTATTTTACCAATGCCAGCCAGATGCGGCCAATTCAACGTAGAGTAGGCGCTGTCTGAGGCAAGGCAAAACATAGTAGTACAGCCGGCACAAGACTATCGTCTTTCGACGACATTTGCAGCGAAGCACGCGGATACGCGGCCAATTTTTTTTTTCTGGGGTTTTACGTGCCAAATCACGATACGATTATGAGGCGAGGGTTCTGGAAATTTCGAGCATCTGCAGTGGTTAACGAGCACCGATATCGCATAGTACACGGGCCCCGATCATTTCGCCTCTATTGAATTGCGACCCCCCGCAGACTGGATCGGACCTACCGAATGCAGGTCAGCTGCCCAGCACCGTCG
This sequence comes from Rhipicephalus appendiculatus, assembly GCA_030522465.1. Classification (NCBI taxonomy): domain Eukaryota; kingdom Metazoa; phylum Arthropoda; class Arachnida; order Ixodida; family Ixodidae; genus Rhipicephalus; species Rhipicephalus appendiculatus. The sequence continues at coordinate 2,369,805 of JALIZH010030874.1, read as the reverse complement.
TCACTGCGCCAATGCAGCGCACGGTAGAAGAGGTGAAGAACTGCACAGCCCATTGCCCTGTTCGTTCTTTCACACGTCCCGTCGTTTGCGTTGTTTCACCATAATGTTTATATCCATGCCCCCAATAGCAGTCGACCCTTCAGACCACGGCTAAAGCTGATCGCATTTTCATAGGCATTCCTGTTGTAGAGCTAATTCCGCAGATCTTCCAATTAAACACAACAGCGGTAGAACGGCGCTTTCAAATATTTAATCAAGGCTAGTAACTTACAAAAATGTCTAGTTTTTCGATTAACTTTAACGTAGAAGATGCAAATTGTTGATAATGTGGATCTATAGGTTATGGCAAAGGGCGCGAAAGTTACTGAAAGAAAAAAAAAAAGGCGAGACAAGTCGTCTGCAAACTGATAAACGCTCCCATTGATTGACGCATAGTATTGCGAAAATGCCGTGCCACCAAATACGCGCAAGAAACGAATTAATATCTAGTATACGTAAGCGCACATGGCGTCCGCGGTTTCGCATAATGTTAATGGTTGCACCCGCGCGACACCGGAAGGTGATTGTCGGCCGGGCTCGCGATGCTCTCGCCGCAGCTTCGGTTGCTTAACCACGACGCATCACGGAGCACGCGGCATGCCTCGGCGACACCATGGGATCCTGGGCCCTGCATTGGTACGCCTCGGCGAACTGCTTGATGTGCTTGAGCGGGGCGTTGACCCTGTCCTCCGCAGACATTGAAGACTTGTGGAAACCGGGCGCCCTCGACTCGCAGTTGTCCAGCGCGAAGTAGATGAAGAACAGCTGCCTCGCCGAGGTCCCCTCGAGGCCGCTGAGCCGCAGGTCGAGGTTCCAGATCCGCCTGACGGGAAGCAGCTCTTCGAACGCCTTCAAAGCAAGAAGCAGAGCCGACGTCCGGTCGAGGAAGGCCCGTCGCAGCTGCGAGACACTATCGGGCGACGCGGTCGAGGCGTCGAGGCTGGACTGGACGTCGCCGTCGAAGCAGCTCAGCAGGGCTTCAAGCTTGGCACGGGAGTCCTCCGTGAAGCTCAGCGGCACGTCGCGCTCGTACGGGTCCTGGTAGAGGAGCTGCACCAGGCCCTGGTAAAATCGGACGGCGACGCGCGCCAAGTGGAACACGAAGAAGGAGCTGTTGCTCGGCACGGAGGCGTTGAACAGCGCGGCCGGCACGTGGACCACGCGCAGCGAGCGCCGGAAGGAGGCCTCGGTGGAGAACTCCGAACCCACGGCACGTCGCCTCAGCAACGCGCTGTCGCCGCGAAGCTCCCGGAACCTCTGCGCTTGCCGACGTCGAGAGACGTCCGCGAAGAACAGCAAAGGTCTGTCGACGCTCAGCCGATCGTCGAGGGGCGCGCAAGCGCTTGCTTCCTGTTCCTCGGGAGGCTGGCCGAACTGCGTCAGGGCGCGTCGCTTGACGCGGTAGCGAATGAACAGCGACGACAGCTCGCTCAACCAGGGGAACTCGGCAACGTGCCTCAGGAAGACCGACTCCAGCTGGGTCAGCCACTCGCGCGCCTCCATCTCCTGGCCCTTGGAGAGACGCCACATGTGCGCCGCTTTCGCGAAGCAGCCCGGCAAGGCGCGTTCGACGAGACGGGTGCACAGCAACGCGGTGTCCGTGGCGTCGCCTACCGTGCGGCCCAGGCGGGCCTCGGTGAACAGGCGTCGTAGGTCACGCAGCTCGTCGGGCAGGAACGGGGCCACGTGGACGATCGCAAGGAAACCCAAGTAGTTCAGCACGTCGAGAGGCGGCAACGTGTGCAGGGCTCCCTTGAGTTCTCGCAGAAAATTGTGGACCGAGTGGAGGACCACGTCGTCGGAACCGCTGATCCCGCCGTCCAGCAGGACGGTCAGGAACGTCTGCAACCCCAAGTGCTTCAGCTCTCCGAACTTGACGACAGTTACGCGGTCCTCCCAGTAACCGATTCGGCACGCAGCTGCGATGGCGGTGCACGCTGACCACAGCTGGTTTCCAAGGGCGTCGGCGGCCGCACCAGTGACGCCGAGTTCAGTGGCAGCTTCGCGTACTGCTGCACGCAAGAGCTGCTCTGCTTCCTGATTGTCCTGGCCAAGACGCGCGTAGAGGCAGCGTGGTTGAGACAGCTCAATGGCCGTGACGTCCACGTTCTCCGGGTCGGTAGCGACGCTGGCACGGAGGAGCGTGGCCACATTCAAGTCTCGGCTCACTTCAGCGGCGAACGTCCACACCGCCATGACGTTTTCCACTGCGGCGGTTCTGGGCCATTTCTCGATATTCCATCGGGAAAACAATGCGCCAACGGCGTCCTTGGACGTGGCAGAGCTGCGACGTCGGCCTGCGCAGGCATTGTAGAGGTTCGCCGCTACCTTGATGTCTCGCTGACTCGCGCTGCTGACAACAGCGGCCAGTTGACGCGCTATGCTATCCACGAGCAGCGTGTCTCGCGAGACTACGGATCCGGTGCTTAAAGCGTGCGCCGGGTGCTCACTCATCCAAATGTTACAAACGTGCTTGTAGAAGTTATCGCACGGCCGCACTTGGTGGCTCAGGAGTCTCGCGATGTAACGCGCCTCTCGCTTGCACTGGTCCGTCGTGCAATAATACACCTGGATGGGTTTCGGCGAAGTTGGGAAAACGTCGGGAGCCGTCGGTTCGTGCCACGGTTTGGATTGGGAAGTAGTACCGCTGAAAAGCGTGGGGCTAGGATTCGCGACTTGTTTCTTGCAGGTGATGATGTAATATACCATCAGCACGCACGTCACCATGGTCAGCGTGGCGGCCAGACTCGACATCAGCAAACAGAGGTAGGCCGGCGTAGACTGGGCCACGTAGCTTTCCGCAACGATGTCTACGCGCTTTTTCCCGGCTCTTCCGCTTCCTGAGGCTGTCACTGTACGCGACTTCCGGTGGTGCGACTTGCCGTGGCCTTTCCTGTGTCTATGGTGCCTTTTCTTCCTCTTGTGCCTCTTATGCGACGACGTTCCCTGTACTGATCTTCTGCTGGTCCTTCTGGACTCCCGGCTTCGTTCGCTTCTGGACCTGCGGCTGCCTCGGCTTTCTGATCTCCGGTGGTGATGCCTCTTCTTGGATCGCTTGTCAACCATGCCTTCCGATGATCTGCTCCTGCTGATCGATGTTGGGCTACGACTTCGCGATCCTCTGCTGCTTCCGCTTCGCGATTTCCTACTGTGCCGGCTTCCCGATTTCGACGAAGTTCGGGACCTCGATCTCTTGATTTTGCCTTCTCGACCCCTCATCTCGGTACTCCCCTCGCCACCTGAACTTTCGGGACTCCGCGTAGGGCTTACGCTTCTCTCCTTACTGCGTCTCGACGCGGCACTTGCGTGCTCCCTGCGCCTATGATGCTTCTTTTTCGATCCATGGCGAGACCTACCACTACGGTGGCTTCTACTTCGGCTGCGGGACCGGCTCCTGTGTGAGCGGCTTCTTTTCCGGTGCTTCGAGCCGCCGAATTCCGTACTTCCAGGTGACACGCTCGAAATCTCCGCACTCCTCGGAATTCCATCTTTTTCTCTCTCCAATCCACTGGTCTCTGAACGTCGATGTTTGGAGCCGCTTCTTTCGGACGCCCTAGAATGACGTTTGTGTCTTGGAGAGTGTCCTGCCCTGCCGTGCCTGTGTTTCTTGCCATGTCTGTGGTGTCGCGGTTTCCGCGTAGAGCGTTCCGGACTCGCCAAGCTTTCCCGACTTCTAGAAGCCCCGCTCGAAGGACTGGCAGGACTGATCATGCCGGAAGGACTCGCTGGGCTAATGTGACCTGTTGGACTCGTAGGACCAGCCGGACTCGTAGGCCTCGATAGACTACGCGACTCGGCCAGGCTAGCTTTAGCGCTTGCTGACCTAGAACTCGCGGCCTCCTTGTCCTTACGACTGCGATGATGTCGATGCCCGTGATGCCGTCCGCGGCCTCGGTGACGTCTATGATGCTTGCCGCGCTTCGAAGAACGTTCCGAACGGCTGCTGGTCGATCTATGACGAGATTTCCTATCTCTCCGGCCACTGCTTGGTGGACGCTTCTTACGTGGGAGCGTCGACGTAGAGAACGTATCGAAAGGCAACGTGTCCGTTTCTCCACCTGTAGGCGAGCCAGGACTTCCGATGGGAGACAGTCCCTCCATTTGGAGAGTACTAAAGCTGAAATCCCGATGAACGCCCGCTATGCCCGGTATATCGGCGGTGTCCCACTGAAAGTAGTAGATATCCTTCCCCGGGGCGCCTTCAGGGGTGTACTTCTTTTGACGTCTTCCCCGTTTGCGATCTCTGTCGTGCTTCCGGTGCCTCCTGTGTTTCTTGCGTTCGCCTCGCGGACTGCTCTTGCCCGAGTGTTCGGGCGATTCCTTTCTTTTGCTATGTCTCGACCTTCGCTTGGACTTCCGTTCCTCTCTGTCCTCCGGACTCTCCTCTCCTGCACCTTTCTGCGACGTGGTTTCTTTGGCTTCTCTGGACTTCCGCTTTGACCGTCTTTCTTCCCTCTCGTTTGGACTCTTCTCCCCTCCGCCCTCATCCGCTCTGTTAGACTTTTTGCGTTCCTCCCCTCTCCTGAAACTCTCATCGCCAGCATCTCTGTGCTCTCTGGACTTTCGCTTGGACCTTCTCGTCCTTTCTTTTGGACTCTCTTCTCCGTCCTTCAGCGCTCTATCTTCTCTGGACTTTCTCTTCCGTTTCTTTCGACTCTCCTCTCTTGCGCCCTTATCAGCTTCGTGCTCTCTTGACTTCCGTTTGGACTTCCTGCGCTTCTCTTTATCTTCAGGACTCTGCTCGCCACCCTCGCGCGCTTCCTTTCCTTTGTTCTCTCTCGACTTCCGCTTCGACTTTGACCTTGATCTGTGCTTCGACTTCCATTCCGACCTTTGCTGTGGGCTTGCTCCGCCACTTCCGGGCACGCTTGTTGGGGAAGCCACGTCGTCCGTGGGTGATTCAATCAGTTCCGCTTCCCTCCGACTCTGCGAGGCCTTTCTCTTGGAGGACCGTCTAGACGAGCGCTTATGCTTTTTGCGAGGAGGACGTTGAGGTGACGCGGAAACTATGTTGACTTCGCGATTCTCGTGCTTCCGCGAAGGGGCGAAGGGGTCCCGCATCGACGACTTAGCGACCGGAGTGACCCCTTCAGGACTTCCGAAGGCGTCCGGATCAACGAGCCAAGCGTTTGATTCGAGCGGGTCTTCGCAGGATCGCGTAAGCTCGGGCCGAGGCAGGGCGCCGCGTGTGACGGGCACCGGGCTGATGACGAAGTCGAAGGACCGAAATGGCGAGCCGCTCATTTCGTACGTCGACCCCGGGACGTCGTCGGAAAACTCCTTGCGGCTGCTGCTCCTGTCTCCATCACGCTTGTGCGACCGCGACTTCCTTTTTCGCCGGTGTTCGCCGTTGCTCCCGCTATGCCCTCGACTGCTGGAGGACCTTGGTCTATCTCTCTCGTCGCCTTCCTTCGAGCGATGCTTCCTTCTCTGCGGTCTCTCGCTTTCTTTTCTCTGCCTGCGGATACTCTCGCCGGCAGCGGTCATCACAGTGGTGTCAAAGCGGCCACCGCGTACCTTAGGCGTTGCACGAGTACCTTGGTTCTCCTGCCGCTGTATGTCACCCTGACCTGCCGCAAAGGATGGTCTCCGCGCACCAGGCGCTTCCAGGGTCGCTCGCTTCGGTTTATCCGACGCGGCCATCTGCTCTGGGCTCGCGGCAACGACCTCTTCGCCCGATATCGTTTCAGTATCTTCGCGAAAAGCGTCCCTCCTGTCGTAGCGATCAGGGAGGCGGGCATGTCGGTACAACGGCCGCAAATCTTGTTGCGACCCTTCGAACGTGTCGTCTTCGTGATTACGGCGGTTGCGCCCCAAGGCGAAAACGCGCGGCTTTGCCTTCCGCCTCAAAAGGGACGCCTTGGGACTCGGACCGCATAGTGCGCTTTCGGCCGGAAAGAGACGTCAACAATCCAAGTTCCGCCATCTTTGCATTTCCACGAACATGCCTTGGCAGTATCCGCGGCGGGCTGCTTCGGAAAAGCCTCCTGGCGATGGAGCCGATGCCAAACGATAGTCTTCCGAACAGCGTCGACTTGGGGTATACAGCGTCCGTGCCAATTATGCGTTGTCCCTCAATGTCATCAGAGCTGCTCAGCGTCGCTGCCTGACTCACCGCGAAACTCTCGTCCGCTGTCGTGCGACCCCTAACTGCGATGTGTCGACCTGTCCCGGCGGAAATGGGACGTCCTTTCTTCTCGCGTCCTTCGGCGTAGACGAGACGTCCACTGTCGCACACCGTCGTTGACGATCCGCTTCGCGCCACGTCGACGTTCCCGAAGCCCTCGGGACGCCTTTCACCGTGCGTCGTTGGCGCCGCGGCAATACTGCCGCGCGCCTTTCTCGAAACTGAGGACTTGGCAAACTGAAGGAGGTCTTGCGTGACTATAAAGGGAGACATGGAGGTTTCGTCGGTACTGACGAACCCCGCAGCGTCAGCCGAGCTCCGCGTCGCGACGTCCTCGGACTCGGGTCGTCTCTTGGAGGACTTCGTGGCTGTAGCCCTCCGCGTCGAGTCGCCAGGAGGAGCACGCCGTAACCCTCGCTGGCTTATCGACTCGGACGAACAGGAGGGCGTAAGTACTTCGTCCCGAGGAGTAGAGGACCGTGGATAGCTCTCGTCCATCGCCGAAACAGACGTTGAAGCTTCCTTCTCGTAGCCTTTAATTGTTGCTGGCGCCGGCCGGAACCACAAAATGGAGTCGAGTCACTCGTCACGGCCCGACAGGTTTACCTCGACTGTTCGCGAGTGGCCGATGCTCGACCGCCGCCTCACATCCACTAGCTCTTTTTCTACGCAAGACTGGCTGCTGGGCCCAGAAGATGCGGCAGTCGCACTGAGACGCTGATCAGTTGGTGAGCAAGATGGCGTCTCCTAGACACGTGGCACGCGCGGCGCGCGAAGCGCGTGGTGCCCGGCGGTAGATAAAGAAAAGGAAGAATTATGACGACATAACAAGAACACTTCTAAATTGCTGTATTTTTTTCCCTCAAACTGCCCGCCTCAACATTTATATCCGTATTTTTTATTCGTCTATTATTAATATTTGCAATTTTTGATTCATTAATACTTCTTTCATCTTTAAATAGACGACATCTAACCTACTTCCCTTTTTTTTTTTTATTGCGACATCGACTTGCCCTACGGTTCTTGGCCAATCCCCCCAGCGTGGGTGTGTGCCACAATTCAAAGGTTCTACTCTACTCTACACGAACGTTTCGAGAATGATCCCCCGTGGTGAGTTGGGCCGCGGCCTTCCAGGAAACAACAACGAACTAAACTGTTACTTATGAGCCATATTTGGTACGAAATCGATGGTTCTGGTTCAAGTTAATATTGTTTATATTGTATACATATGATATCGTAGCATAACCGTTACTTAAAATAAGGGCCAATCAACTGTCAGGATAACTAACTACACTTAATTGAATGAGTTCATTGACAGCAAGGGCGAGGTACAGGACGCCGTCACCATACATCTTCACTAAGAAATTATATGGTGGCGGAGCAAGCCGCGATTGCTTTAGCTGTCCGGAACAGAAAATGGTCATACATATATAGCGATTCCAAAGCTGCAATTAAGAGCTTTGACAAGGGCTATGTTGCTGAGACTGCGGTTAAACTTATCGATAAAGTCGAAGCTACCGAAACTGAAATCCGATGCTTTCCTGCACATATGGGACAACTGGGCGAGACTCGGGTCAACCAGAACCTCAACGAGGTGACGAATGACCTGGCACGAGGACTCGCTTGCCGTCTTCGGGTAAGTGTGCAGCGCGGCACAGACAAAGAACGAGAAACGGACGGCACACTTAACCGAAGATGTTCATATACCAACTCGCCCAGACCACCGCATTAGTTCGATTGCCGTGTCGGTCAGAACCAAGCCGACGCCCACTACCATTCCGGGGATCATAAAGGTGATTTATTAACTTACAACGATATCACAAAGTACTTGGGGCGTAGGCAATTCTCACTGCCACACGCAGGGGCGTAGCCAGAAATGTTTTTCGGGGGGGGGGGGGGGGGGGGCCTCCTTGATTTCGCGGGGTGCACCCCCTTGAAATGGTTATTTTTCGCTCTGTATGCTATGGCGAAAAAAAATTTCGGGGGGGGGGGGGGTGCACGTGCCCGGTGTGCCACCCCCTGGCTACGCCACTGGCCACACGTAAAGTTGAACAGGGCTCAGGCAGTCACGTTACGTTTACTGCAAACCGGGAGGGACTTACCCAACTCCGTACTTTCTAAATAAAATAAAGCGTTTTCCAATTTCGATTACAGATTTTTGCTGTCTGACATTCAATCTTGGGATTTGAAAACAGCGCAAAATAGAGACAAGGGACCAAAGAGGAGACGACACGGCGCTGACATTCAATAGTTGTGTTCGTGCGGGGTTGAAGCCGACTCGCGATGCCGCAGTACTGTGCGGCATATATATACTACAGCACTTTCGGTCGCGATGAGGTCGCTTTTCATAGGTTTCCTCGGTATTAGAAGATGGCTACAAAGTGGGTCACTGAAGTTCAAAGAAAAGACTTCAAACCTACGAGAGTTTAAGTGTGCTGTCCTCCAATCACTTCCGAGAGAGCGACTACCCAACTGAAATTGGCCGACGGCCAATTTCAGTTGGGTAGATGGTTGGTAAACAGGTGGGCAGTGCTCGGCAAGCGCTGTTGTCGGCCGACCAATGGTGGCACAAAGTGGGGCTCTGATTGGCAACCAATTCCGCTGGTTATTAGCTGGCCAAAGACGTTCAGCCAAAGGTCGGCAAATGATAGGAAAATTGTCGGCATCCAATGCCCGGGCGACCAAACGTGGTCCTTTGTAGGGCCATGCCTTGCTACATGCCACGTTGCCCAGTTACTATGAGCCAGCCACAAGCCGACATTGCATTTCATATGTGGGCGCAAATTTATTTCCTACACCGCGCACATTATTTCTCGGTCAGCGAAAATTTATTGTTTGAGCGTTCAGCGTCGGCTGTCACTAGACTATGCACTAGATTCATTAGATTATTTGCACTAGATTATTCACTAGATTATTTGTCACTAGATTATTTGCACAATATTATTTAATCCAGCTGTGCACCACCTGCCGTCTACAAGGTCGGCCTACGGCCTTGGACCTATGTCGACAGGCACAGGTCGGCCGGTGTGAGGCCATTAACCAAAATCACCCTCGGCCCAACCTTGTTGACCACCGGTCATGGCATGTTGGGCCAGCATAGAGCCGAGGTCGTTTTTTTCAGTTGGGTACGTAAGAAGCCCGTCTCTGATGCAGTTGCTGAGATTGACGATCAAGTCTGTGCAACTGAACAGCGACGCGGTTTCTTGAGTGTTTCCGCACCTGAGGGAGCCCTCGCCGCCACCACAACTTGCCTTCGCGAAAAGAAGCAAAACGCTTTGATATGACTTACGATGAGATCTCGAAATCGGGTACTGTACACGACAGTCGCATACTTATGATGAAACGAATATACCGCTTGCATTTTAACCCTTTGTGCGGCAGTGGGACACATACGTCCCACTTTTCCGTCTACAGAAAAAAATTTTCTCCCACATCACCCGTTGCAATTAGCGCAACATTAAGTCACTCATATCTTACCTAAGTCTTCATATTCTCGAAGAAAATTCTTTTACCACGCTTTCGAAGGGTGGATGTAGTGTTACAATAGCGTTGAATTTCGGTTAATTTTTTTTATGAGAGCTTCTGAATTTTCCTCTTCTTGAGATAGACAGAACCTACCAATTAAAAGGCCGAATAATTTCCTCTTTTTCTGGGTTTTGAGAGAGGCGATGTTAGCTTCCAGTCATCTCGTGTTTTTGTAAATTTGCGAAATAACTTGACCGATAAATGCATCGGAACAATCCCCTGCGAAATTATCCCGCTAATCTCTCAGCGCAATTGCGGATATTATTGCGTGGAAATATTTTTGCTGATATCATATACCTCTTGAAATGTAGGCACATGTTCAGAGATAACATCTGTACTCGACGATTTCGACAGCAAAAGCAAGGATAGCCAAACGGTAAAAAAATGTGGTTGATGTATGCGGTGAAGTAAGCTTTACAGGAACATACCACAGCGCTTTGAAGGCTCAAGAGACGCTACTGCAGGTGGTGTTCTCCTGTTGAAATGAGGTCCGCACAACTTTCCTCTTCACAACTAGAGAAGTGACACAGAGTGCCACTTGCTCCGCCCGTTTCATCCCAAAATACCCGTTGATGCAATCGCGAGATAGGGCCTTCATGAGATAGTGGGACAGTGTTTTCCCACTTTTTGTGACCTATATGTCTCACTTTTTTTCAGTAAACGTCTGTCTTAATTTTGATGAAAATTGTTTCATACTATTTCTTTCTAGCTTATATCAATATACCAAAGCCGGTTTTTATATCACCTTGTCAAAAATATAGGACGACCTACAAAGGGTTAACACACCATCATTGTAGTACTGGCCAGAATTCCGGAAAGGCGGCGATATTCTAAACAGAATTCACTGCAATATATGAGCCAAACTATCCATGCGCAAGATGGCAGCGCAGCTCGAAGCACATGTCACCACTGCAGTCAAGAGCGGCTCTCGTGGGGCTTTTTTTTTTTCTTTTTCTCGCGATAGCATACTGATTCATCGCATGCTTCTTGCCCGTTGCGAAGTGCGATACAGGTTGCGTCAACAACGCTGCATTTGGAGCAGTGAAATTCACGAACAGCTGATGTCGCAAGATGTGCGCGCGCAGCGCGGACCGAGACAACACGCGGCTAAAAGCGAGTGTCAATGCTGCTGTTCCTTATCGGATTAGATATCCACGCCAGAACGTATCATTTCTATCAGTTTACTACGGTGAAATTAAGCACTGACATGCACCTTATACGCACCAGTCCATGTTTCCGACGTGGGTGAAGGCTACCGGTTGGGACACGCTTTCTTGTGCCGCATCATCGGCGCCGGAAGCATCTTTGGTCGTCGTGGCTAGGTCACTCCAGTCGTGGCCACCGGCTCGAGCATGTGCGGATTTATACAGTGAACTCGTTGCGACTGCCAGAGTTCGCCATAACAGCAGTTGCACGCAATTACACCCCAGCAATTACGCCAATTACGCGCCAAAAAACATTGACAGCACGGCACCGCCTGCTGACATGCGCCGTAAGCTGTCTTCACATGTTCACATCTTCTCTAGAGTGAGCTAGCCAAGCTAGCGACCTAGAATGGGGGAGTGTCAAAGAACCACGCGAATCCATGGATGGAGCGAGCGCCTTTTGCGGTGAACTCCCGCGCCGCGGCGCTGCCGTTCCAGACCCGTGGGCTTTCTCCGCGGTGGAAGCCGCGTCAAAGCGGCGGGCGTCTGCTGCGCGCCCGATATTTTGGCCGCTATTAGCCAACATTGCGGTAGTTTAGGCAATATTTAGTGCTGCGTTACTGCAAGATAATACTGCAGCGACTCACCGCTCGGAGGGCGCGTTCGTGTCGTGAAAGGGGGGATTTTTTATATTTCCTTTTAGCTGGTTTGTGACAGCAATCGCCCCACTCAGGCACCCGTTTGAGGAACGCATTCTGCGCGCACCCATAGTGAGCGAAGGTGCCTAATTTAGTTTCGTGTGGAATGACGAACGTAAACGTGCAGCAGAAGAGAATAAGCTGGAGATCACAAAGATAACCAGGAGGACATAGCAGATATATGCACGCAGTAAATGGCTATCTCATGCTGACGCGTTTGCACCCTTCATATCCTTCCTTTATTTCGTGCGTTCGATTTGATTTACAAGGTCGCCTCCCGCGCTCTGCTGTTTCAATCCTTTACATGCGAAGCGGAACGCGTCCGTCGGCGTGGCCGCGGTACTAAAAGTAAAAAAAGTAAAATTGGCATGTGGGGACACGAATGTATGCCTAAATGGTCGAGAGGTCATGACATCACGAACTTGGGATGCTTGTCATTTGCGTAACGACTAATGATATTAGGGAGTTTTCGAATAGCGTACGCAAAGCTTTGCGGTCCTTGCGGTCGCCCGCTATTTCCGTCATTAACGGGGGGCCCGCAAGAGGTTAGCGTATGACGCATGCGCAGTTGCGGCAAACGCAAACGCAAAGCTTTGCGTACGCTATTCGAAAACTCCCTAATAATATGGCGTGTGGCCCGTAAACCCGCTTTCTTCCGCCAGAAATAATTCTGACGATGCGTGGTCTGATGAATTGTCTCCATCAGGTGATGATAACGTGGCGATCCAGCAATATCGATCTCAAGATGTAGTACTTACCTACACATTTTGAAGAATTGACCGCATCGGTCAAATACACGAAAAAAAAAAAAAACTCACATGGTCAATTATGCATTCGCCTAGACGACTCGAAGGCGGAAGCCATATTCTTCTTTTTTTCTTCATTCGATGCCTTGATCCTCCCACGCCCCCCCCCCCCCCCCTCCGAAAGCTTTCTGCACCTAATGTGGTTGCGCACTGCCCCCCAGGATCGAAGGCATAGCAAGGTTTCTGCACCTCACCTGGTTTTCCATAGCCTCCGTGATCGGCCCATGGATCACGGAGGCAATGCAAAAGGACCATGTCAAGTGATGACGTCATCACATGACATCACGCTGAATGACGTCACGATGACGCCATGATGCCGTCACAAATTTTATTAATCTCTGACGTCATGGTGACTCCACCACGTGATAACTTTTTGCATCCATCGTGTTGACGGCGCGGGACGCCGGTGGTTAATTTCCGTGTTTGGTGAGGCATCTAAGGTTTTCGCATTAAAAAAAAAAAGAAAAACAAGACAGACCGAAGCAAATGAACCGATAACTGTGCACCACTGCGTACGCCTCACTTCGTGTTACGAGCGATCGCCCGAAAACAAACGCGATTCTCTTAGCTCACAGCAGCTCTTCTGCTCCACAGTTCTTGCGCATGCACCACAGCTCTTGTGGTGCGCACCACAGGCTTGCGTTACCCGTCTGGCCCTCTCTTGATAGAGATGACCAGTCACGCTGTGTCAGAACTGGGGAGCTTCAGCACGAAAAGCGCGGTGGACGCTATACTTAGCTCATCAGTAAAAAGCGGGAAATGGCAGCCATATGCCCTGTTGACGCACACTCAATTGCCGCGGAAACAATTGCATTTCATGTAACTACTCGTCTACATTTTTTTTGTAAAAGTCTCTCAACCAACGCGAACGCTAACCGCCGAGAACCTTGAGCATATGTAAAGTTGAGAATGACAGCCAGACAAAGAACTTTATTGAAGATTGAAGTTGAGAATGAGTTGTTTGAAACTGTTTTCAATTCATTTTGTATGGTGAAGGCTTGAAGCAATGCCCGCATCTCGCGGAAACGTTTCGTACTGACGTTCAGTGATGCCGGTAGATAGAAACAAACCCGGCGTATGAGTGACCACAGCTGGCTCCCAAAGAACAAGTGTGTATATACGTGTCTAATATATATATATATATATATATATATATATATATATATATATATATATATATATATATATATATATATATGTGTATATATATGTATATAAATATGTGTATGTGTGTGTGTGTGTGTGTGTGTGTGTGTGTGTGTGTGTGTGTGCAAGGAACAAGAAAGAAAATACGACTTTCGTTGGTTTGGCACTGTATATTTTCACTAACGTTTCGTCTGGTGGACCAGATTTTGCCAAAGTGGTTCTCTTTGACAAAGTCTGGTCCACCAGACGAAACGTTAGTGAAAATATACAGTGCCAAACCAACGAAAGTCGTATTTTCTTTCTTGTTCCTTATGCTATCGGGGTCCGCGTGATTTTATTCCGACTACTATATATATATATATATATATATATATATATATATATATATATATATATATATATATATACACGATTTTCTAAAAAAATATACACTTTCACATTCGTAAACTTCTTACCGTATTCTTGTTCAGGCAGCTATTCAACTAGTACAGCAAGAATGGGGGGTATTTGTAACATTAATTTCATGATATCTGGATATGGGTAAAGCATTTTCTATAATACGCCTTTTATTCACAAACTTGTGGAATAATGTGTAGGGTTACCTGGCATCGCTTTTCTTTCAAATTTCAGAATTTAACTCAAGCTTTGCGTTCGGTGAGCCTTGTACGCTACCACAGAAGCGAAAATAAGCCAGCGGTATTGAGGTCGTATGGACATCTCTATTCTTTCTTTTGCTTCCCTTACGTCTTCCCGATGTTCTCTGTTCATAATAATGTGCTAGTCGAGGCTAACAAATTGTCGAGTGACGCGGTCACTGCGCGTAAGTATTTCAGCTGACTGCGCGTGTAATTTACTTTTCCTTTATTTCTCTAAATTGTGTGATGCTATTTCCCAAATTACCTGTGCGAAAAAGTTTCTTTTTCGTTCTTTCCTTGTGCCTGTTCATTCTGCGTGTTTTTACGCAGGCACCAACGTCATCAAACTCTATCAGTGGAACTAGGCCACGCTGATGCCGCTTGACACGTGATTTTTTTTGCATTCTGTTGTAAAGATGGATAAGCTCCATTCTGCACCGCATTAATAACGTTAAGAAGACTTCAAATGGACTGTGTGGAAACCCGGCGCAAAAAACTACAGCGTGTAGCAGACGCCCTTCGCTTTCCGCGCGCTTCCTGAGCTCAGAAAGCCCACGGGTCCTAGGGGGCCTTGACGCCCGCGCGCTTCGAGGCACTCCAACGGGTCTGGCGCAGCAGCGGCGCGGTGCGGCAGTTCACCGCAAAAGGTCCACGCGGGAGCGGGCACTTTGGACACTCCCGCTATTCTAGGTCACTCAAGTCTTCACGATACCGTCGTTGACGTAACGGAGCTTCGACCAATCACAGGCGACGGTGAGACATGCAATGCCGCCCGAGGCGCCTGTTACGCATGTTCCTGTTGGCATCGTTACGCAACTGTAAACAACTGGTTATATAAAACATATGCGACTGTTCAACATATGTCTTTGCGTACAACATTTGCAAATATCTTTAGCGTCAGTTCGAAACGTTTCGCTCAATAAAAATATTCACAACGCAGTCACCTTCCCTCCGCATGCTTCGCCTAACATCGATTCCCAAGGTACGTGTGGGATCTGCCGTTTTTTTTTTTCTTTCCTTTTTTTGAAGCAGTCCTGAGCAATGCCGTGGCTCATTGGAAGAACACCTGATTACCTACGCTGAAGGCCTGATTTCGATTGCAACTCGAACCGAAGTTTTTTTTTTTTCCATCTATCCCGCATTTTCGCTCATGGACTACGCTGACTGTCCGCTCACAACCAAGCGAGCCAACGAGAAATTGATTGATTGTGTCAAATTAAGAAAACATGCATGGGGAATTACTGGCAATACGATTACGGGAGAGCCAGGCATTTTTCTTAAAGGGACACTGAAATGAAATAATGAATCAATTTCGACTGATATATTGTTATTTGAAATCTCTACTGCCGTTAATTTAAGCACCATAGGATTATTAAAAGTTTTTTTTTTTAAATTTCGCGCCAAGATCTGCACATAAATGTCCTTGGACGTCACGGATTTCCAAATACGTTTTTTTTTTCCTATTTTCGCTTCACTGGCTAAACGAATTTTCTGAAATTTGGCGCGTTAAGTCTCTCGTTCTCATGTACATCATTTGATAAATTAAGAACTGCACAGGTTCTCGTAGACAGTCGAAATCTCAGATGTCACAACAAGCCCTTTTCGCGCGTTTTCCCTCGGGAGTTGTGCTCTCGGTGTCCCTTTAATGCGAAGGTTTGCTCATAAGCGCGTCCGTTTTTTAAAGGAGCACCTGACACAAAAATATTGCACCTTGTTGTTTTTCTTCTTTTTTGTGCAATAGGTAGCTTATGATTCGCTTATCACGGCTGGAAACCTCGTTTGCGCGATTGCGAGACGGTTATTTATTTAGAGACGTTTTTAGAGCACCCAGTTGCAGTTTAGGTTTCAAAGAGCACCGAGCTAGACAGGAGCAGTTCCGGCGGCAAGGTAAACACAGCTGGCCACGTGACCACGCAAAACTGTGACGTGAGCGCCGCGCGCCAGAGCGGGCGCCGCACGGACAGTCCAGCACACGCAAAGCCGCAGGCACGGAGGATGAAATCGCGATAGCGCAAGCGCAAGGCGCGTGCCAGCAACCAGCCAACACAAACTCGTGACGTAGTTTGTTTACATTACCGCCGCGTTGATGTCGGCGTCGCTAGGGGCTCCGCATCTCGCTCAGTCGCGCGGCATGCACATTAAGATAGATTTTAAATATGTTCTAGGCTATATTTGCCCTTGATATTTCGTAGATGTTGTGTATGGCTCCGCATAAATCCATCCCGCCTTCGAAATTTTGTGTCAGTGCTCCTTTCACAACTGCAATGCAACCCCAAGTACTCTCTGCACAAGCCCATAGCCGGGGAAGGGGGGCTAGGTACCCCCCATCTCGAAATGCGTCGAAATGGAAGCAATGGAAGTTACCCCCCAATTTGTCAAGGCCTTCAGCAGATGCATGCACTCTCTCCCGCCCCGAAAAAAAATTCTGGCTAAGGGCCTGCCTCTACACCTGAAGTCCCGTGAATCCGATGCTACTTCGTGTGGCAGTGAGTTGTATGTTGAAAGGCATGGGGCCACCTAATCATGTAGACTTCACAAGACATAGATAATAAATATCTTTAATTACAAGGTGGCAAAGGAGAGGCGTCCTTATTCCGGGATGCTGAGGCAGCGTCCTGGGCCCTCGCGACCAGCCCTATAGCTGATGATCGTCGAGGTTGAAGCTAACCAAGGCTCTCTCCCAAAGCTCGTGGGTGTGGACAGGATTGTAGGGGGGGGGGGGGGGGGGGGTGTATACGTGTTATGATTTCCGGCAGCCTCCTACCTTATTTTAGAAGGGCACGGATACTCCGCAGAAGTGGCACTGCAGAGTAAACAGAGTAGGGGGGCTATGTGGCGACTTCTGGTGGGGTATGGGAATTTGTTGACCTGCAGAGTCCGGAGTAACCTTTCTTGCTCTCTAGGTACTTGTGCAGGGGAGGATATGTTCTGCGGGTGAGCTTATAATGATGCATAATGTCATGGTTATATGACTAGCGGATGCATGTGCTTTGATTTGTCTTTCTCAGTGTCAGATCGGTGGGTTGAATCTCGAGCCACAAGGTTGGCGATCTCGTTGCTAGGAATGACACGGTGAGCTGGCGTCCAGGTTATCACGACTGGTCTTGTCGGAGGTTTTTGGGTGATCATTCCGAGTGTGTTGGTATTAGTTCTGCTGCTATCGAAGCTGCAACAAGCCTGCTGAGCCAGTAACAATGATTTCCACCTTGGTTTGAGGCGTTGCGAATCCGACAGCAAAGTGAGCAATGTTGTATTTGAAAAAATGCGCGACAGCTGCCAAGCATTCAAACCAGACTTTGTGATGCTCTAATTAGTTGTCCACCATACCTGTCACTCTCCGTTAATTCATCAGTACTAAGTCAGAATTAAACCATGCAATTCTTTGTATTCATCATAGGGATAGCTTGGATCCGGGATTTTATGGCGTCCGTGCCGTAAGACTCCCCCCTAAAAAGTGAGAGTGAAACAACGAACAACAAAGGCAAATGCATATTGCCGCTCGCTCAGAGCTAGAGCAAACTGGGGAAGGTGGATTTCCGAGGCAACCCACCTTCTTCCAGCCGAGGAGTGTTGGAGAGGCACCTTGTGCGTCCTTCCTTTCCTCTTCGTCACGGTTACTAGCGCGATAGTTCGACAGAAAGACCAGCTGCCATCCTCCATACTGAATTTCACTTCTTTCCATAATGGGGAGCGTGTGTGTAATATGCACTGCCAAGGAGCAATGAGCCAATAAAGGCAAGTAATGACCACTGAACAAGAATAAGTTTGTTTTTCGTGATGAGTGCACACACCACTCAAGACAATAAAATGTGTCTGTACCTTTCATCGAAATTCTGTCACCTCAGTGTTGTGTACTACACAGCTTTGCTGGTCATCCACTTCCACGAAATGGAATGGCTCACGAGTCCTTTTTTTCAGTTTTCTGTTACGTACATTGCTCACAGAGTGAACCGCAACATCAAAAGTTCAAGTATCACAATTGGTACATGCAATAGCTCGAGACAAATGCATCATGTCAGCACGAATCTGGTCACTAAGGGTGATGCTGACTCTGATGCAAGTGTACGAGCCAATAACCATCGCGGTGGTAGAAATCAAGCCTGGTGACCACATACCCCGGTGCGGCTTGAAGAACAGGAATTTTCTGGCCAACATATATGCAGTATACAAGTCATTGTTTGTAAATTACCTAAAATCAGTTCACAATTTCACTGACATAGTGCACAGGCACAATCTTCTATCTATTAGCTACGCACTACGAATTGCGTTTGCAATGGCAAAGCATGGTGGCAGGCCACTTAAGATGCCTTCAGTGTTAATGGTGTTTTCTACTGATTAATACATTTATGCACGGCGTAACTTTTGTCACTACTTTCAACCACTAGAGAAATGACACGTTTCCATGGGGGGCAAGAATGAGAAGCGAGACACGGGGTTGGGAGTACTGGACTGTTTATTTCCTTGAAACGTAACATTGACTGATAATTATATACATTGAATGGATACAAATGAGTATACGTTTCACATAGCAGAGGAAGGGGAGGCGTAAACACGACTAGCGGTGACAAGAAAAGGTCGGAAAGATACGAAGAAAACAATAAACACACCTCTGGAAGAATATTTCGTTACTCAAGCAGTATGCATACTCGTTTCGTAGATACGATGCCCGCCGCAGCGCTCCAACGCCGCGTGTTAAACGAGAGCACCGGGAAAAAATAAGGTTAATCTAGAGAGCCACGAAAAGGAACAACGGCACAGTATATACGTTAGCGACCGAGTGAAAACACCAACCAACATGCGTCTGCGCTTACGAATAACTTTGCTTGCAACTCGATACTTGGTAGCGTGCGACCTTACACATGTATGGCACTACTAAAAAAACCCTGATTGGACCAAGCGTTGAATAGTTAGTACGGGTAGTCGGGCGGGGAGAGTAGTACATACTGCACGCACAAAGCAAAGAGCGTAAATGTACACCACAAGGAGAAACGGGAGGGGGGTTTCGCAGGGGACGAAGGGGTTTCACCCGCCAAAAGCCACAAGCGTGCTGCTACTAGACAAGAGCCGAGAGAAAGAGAGAGAGAGATATACAGTGCTAACCGTTATTGTGAAACGAGCTATGCCAGCTACTACGCCGCTGCGGGCTGCCTACTTCCAGACGCGAATACTTGGGCCGCGTCGGCGATGAGGCAGGAAACGTAGGTTACATGGGGCGTCGCTAAAAAGCGCATCTCGATGATGCGACTCAACCCCGTCGGTTGTCCGTCCGCGTCGAACGGCGCACCGCGGCGGAGGCGCGCAAATGGATTATGTACAGTACGGTAACCAAAGCTGCGTAGCTACAGGTTAAATGCGTGCAATGCCTATGCGTAACGCAGAGACACGCCAAAAAACAATGAAGAAACGGGAAGTGAGGAGCATTGCTGCGGTGGAAATGTGAACGACAGCCCACACAAAATGAAACTAAAAAAAAAAAAAAATGCATGCAATACCAAAGCTGCTTTGTCATACTTCGACAACAAGGAATACACTGGACATGAATGTGAACACGATAAAACACGCTGCAATAAATTCACCAGGCTTCATTCGTCACTAGGACACGACAAAGTAATGGGTGAGGCATGCAAAATGCTTTAAAATCGCGCTGCCACTCTGAATGAATGACCACGATCATGTAAGGAAGTGCTTATTACACATAATATGCCTAACAAAAAAAAAAAAAAAAAAGAACTACAAAAAGCAAGCGTAGGAAGAAGAAAAACAGATAAAGAGATTTGATTTTGGTCTACGCTACGCACACTGGAAGATTCAGCAATACGACGAGATTAAAGACAAATGAAACGTAGAGCTAATGTTAGGGTCGAGGCTGGGTGTGAAAACCCAGAACAACGGACACAATGCGAGGTATCCTGTGTCTTACATCGTGCACCTTTTTTCCAGTCGGGCTGGCGACTACTTTCTACATGCACAAACACACGCACACACACATGCACAGGGCTCCATTACAAACAACAGCGGAGTAGTGACCAGAGCCTCTGCGTATGCATACAATACACACACACACACACTCACCCACGGTAAACTCATCACAGCGGCATAAAACGACGCAAAAAACGACACGCGCACAAACAAGCAAAAACGTAAAAACACGAAAATAAAGGAACCACCGTCACTGCCGCGCAAACTTGCCGGCAACAGAACCACTGTCGTCACCCCCTTTTTTTTTGTACGCACCACAACAAAAAAAAAAAAAAAACCCTCAGAACTAACGAAGATGATACGGTAAACACACAAACGAGAAATCTGAGAATATCTATAAACATGACGAAAAGAGAGAGGGGCGAGCACGAGAAACAAAAGACGCTACTTATGAAGAGAGGGGCGCAATTTCGTGCGCTGACCCTCCAGAAATCGCGGGGACAGCAAAGAAACAATGACGCAACAGCCATCCAAGAGCCTTTATGATATCAGACAACAAAAAAAAAAAGTGCAAACAACGACGATGGCCAAGAGACAACTACGGTAACAACAACACTGACAAAATACGCTGCAGAGGGCCTGGCTTCTTGGCCCTTCTTTCTCTTTCTTTGCGCCGCAAACTGCTCTTAGTTTTGAGGGGAACAACCCCTCTCATGGAAAATAGTGCGCGCTGTTGCAACGCTTCGTGGCAACTCTTGTACCAGCAAAAAAGAAAGAAAGGAAGAATTGTCAGGCATGCGCGAGACGGAAAGAAAATAGAGAGCAGCCTCTGCCAATTTCTCCTTCTTTA
Organism: Rhipicephalus appendiculatus; assembly: GCA_030522465.1. NCBI lineage: Eukaryota > Metazoa > Arthropoda > Arachnida > Ixodida > Ixodidae > Rhipicephalus > Rhipicephalus appendiculatus. The sequence goes on along the minus strand of JALIZH010030874.1, from coordinate 2,348,915 downwards.
CAGGTCGCAAGGGTGCTACAAAAATCGGGGGTTTTCTGCAAAAGGCAGTGCATAAAATGCCAGAAAAGCAGGTGGGGGGGGGGGGGGGGGTCCTGTCGCGTCCGCGGAAAAAAAAAGAAAGCAGAGGTTTTTTGCAATGCAACCTCGCCCAAAACTCCAAAATATACGCCTCTCTCTCTCCCCGGTGTTTGCTCTGAACGCGACAAACGAAGAGTGAGTGCATGCCAGCGGGTCAGTCTTCGCCCGGTACCTCGGCGATGTGACGCGCTTTTGGAAACCGAAATAGTCCTCAGTGAACGAAAGTAGAGAAGCGAGAGAGAGAAGACTCGTGAAAAACGGCAGGACTGCCTCTGGAAGTGTCGTCTGCATAGGTTCGTCCAACGCTGCCGCCGCTCCTGTTCTCCGTGCGAGAAAAAACACTTTGATGGCTAGTTTGCAGAAAAAGGAGGATCTCCTCAAGGTTCTCTCGTGCCGGTGCATCTTGCACGCTTCGTCCCACCTTTAGCAATCTCTTTCTCTTTTTTTGTAAACATTTAAATCAAGCTCCCTCTCCCCTGGGCAAAGGGAAACGAATAGAGACATCTATGGCGCTCGCACAAAGTTGTGACGCGCTCGCCACTACACACTGTAAGACAGACACTGGGCTTCACCGAGTAGGTTAAAAGGAGCGAGAGAGCCACGCGACGTGGAAAGGGCGACGGGGGAGAGGGACTTATCTGGGGGGCGGGCGAGAGACCGGAGCCCCCAAAACCTCAACCCAACGAACGCCAGGAAAAGCTAGGCAACAGGGCACGCTTACCCTCCCGTTGCTTTCTTTGCGAAAAGCGGGGAAAATCGCTGCCGCGAGGCAGCAAAACGCTGCTCGGCAGGTGGAAGCGCATCTGCCCGTCATCAACGTCACGTCACTCCTCAGGTCACGTCACAAGTTTACCGACGCAAAAACTATTCGCGACGACCGCGATGGCGCCGACCACGGCGTGAAGCTCGTGGGCCTCTCTCTAAGTTTTTTTTTTGTTTGTTTGTTTGCTGGTGAAGTGTGTATATAAATATATATAAAGTTCCTTCCGGCTTGATCAAGAGGGGGGAGTTGCCTGCGAATCCGCAGAATTAGGGTGGGGGGGTAGGGTGGGGTAGCCGGAGGCGGAAGAGCGTCGTCGTTTTTCGTCTTTGTTCCGTCGTCGTGCGACGACGACAAATCGCACATCGGTGCGTCGCGCCCCTCCCGGTGACCTACCCACCACCACAAGACCCGCTAGGACCGCGACCTGCCCTGCTACGAACCCAGTCCCCCCTCCAACACGCATTGCCGAGAAACGCCGGAGGCACGCTGCGGCGCGTGTCACATACCGGAAGATGGTCGGACTTCAACGAGTTAAGCCTAACGTCTAAAAGCAAAACGCCAGTGTGGGCAGGGACGCTAACGAGATGCGGGAGAGAAACAAACACCGCGGCTGCGATGCGGTGAGCCCTAACGCGCGTTCGATGCATTACCGTCGATGGGCAACCGAGGCAGAAATGAACTGAGTGGCATGGTCTCTACGACAGACAGGATTTGGAAGTTCCCACGGGGGAACAACCCTGGATTAAACGCGCTTCGTTTTTTCCCCCTTTTTTTTTTTCTCACTTATCACGCGAGGCAGATCGGACCAATGTTTGGTGGAAGCGAAGAAGAAAAGAACCGAAAGGATGCGGAACCGAAACAAACTTGCAAGTTGCTCAGATTTCGCTCGTCTTCTCCTGGTCGAAGTGGAATTCCTCAGCTGAGCTGCCATGGAGCGCATTCGGGTGCGCCAATGCCGGTGGCGTTGTTGTTGTTGGAGGGGGCGAGAGAAAGGAGGTGCGGGGCTTGAGGGGGGGGAGGTGGGCGGGCCTTAAGTGCCCACCTTCATCTTCTTGTAGCGGAAGTACGAGTCGGCATAGTGCCCGCCGAGTGCCTGTGAATGCTGGCCGATGTAGCCGTGCTCGGGCGACGGCTCGGGCGATGGCATCAGCTGGTGCACCTTGCGCTTACGGTCTGATGGGGACATGTCGGATTCCTGCACAGACAAGGCAGCAGGGGCCAAAGATGTCACTCTATACTAAAGGTACACACTATTACACCCTAAGAAAATGTGTGAGCTCCACGGCGCATCTGCCCTTCACCTGCAACAGACCGTCATGCTAGTTGGTTTCCAATCGAAGCATAAGTACTTGTTCTTGGCTAGTGTAAATAACTAGGCTTATCAAGCAGCTTATCAAGACTACAAAGTAAACATAACCCGTAAGCTATAGATTCACAAGATAAATTCAGCACAACTGACAATTCAGAAGAACTGCCTTTGGACATGTTGGTACAGTAAAAGCTCGTTAATTCGACTCTCGTTAATTCGGAAAATCTGTTAATTAGGACATGTCATCTGGTCCCTGTAAGCATACACATCACTCTATGAGACTGGGCGCTCGTTATTTTGGCCAGATTTGACCGCAGACTGGATAATTCAGTGACTTTCGGGCCACTGGCGAGGCTCGAAAACGAAAAAAGAACAATTGAACAAAAGTGAAGCTCAAACGCAGCACCACCATGGACATCAATTATCGACTTTGCTTGACTTGAGACTGGTTGAACACCTTTTCTTGGCGCGTGGATTTGGCGGTGCCATTTTGTTGCTTTGTTCCCGTTGGTGTGCTGCATCGTTGAACGCCGTTTTATTCGCCTCGAGATCTTGGAGTGGCGCCCTCTCGCGTGTGACGTCAGGGAGAGGACTCGGATGCAGCTCTTCGCGCGCGCGTTCGCTACGTGAAGGCTGCTCGACGCTGCCAGCCTGTCTATCGCGCTCGAGTTATTGAAACATTGGTGGGCGAGTTGATAAAGCAATTTGTACTGAATGTTCAAGCAAAATGCCCATCGAAATCGAGCGGTGTTGCCGTCAGGAGCACGTTATGTGTCGATTGCTCCATTTGTCGTCTGCTAGCCATCCATGTGTACATCTGCTTCTATGGTGAATTTTTCTTTTCGCGACTGTTCTATGGCCGTGGCGCACTCAAAATGACTTTCCTGCCCGTTTTCGATAACTGAATTCAGCGTTCGGGCTTCAGCTTCCATGTCTGCGTTAAAGCGCAATAAATGTACACCGCGTGCTGCACGTGTTCGGTTGCCAAGCCTGCTCCTTCGATTCAATTCATATGTTCGGAGCATGACAAACGACGTGTGATGTCATTCAAATAAATTAAGTGGCGTTACCGGCAACAACGTTTGATTAAATACACATTTTTAGCAGCTGCTGTGTAAGCGCGTCGTAAGTACTTTAAATTGAAACACGAAATAAACAGGGTCAGTCTAAAGGGGATGCACGACGGGGATATGAAATATCGGTAGGTTGTCCGGAGTGATTTTCTTTTGTTTTTGTTCTATTTTTTGCAACATATTTTAATCCTTACGTTAATAAACCGACCTTTTATACTCGTTCACGGTGGTCTGAAAATACGCGGAACAGAATTAGTGTAATCATACCAACGTTGATAAATATAAAGCTTTCGCATCGAAACATGTATTTGCAATTAAATACTGTAAATCAGTCTCAACGGTCGACTCCTGATGTGGCTTGGTGCGATCACTGTACTAAAGAGACTCGAGTTCCTTATGCATTTGCCTAAGTTGACTCGAAGGCGAAAGCCATCTTTTTCTTGAGTCGATGTATTGTTCCTTCGCCGTCCCCCTCCGAATGCTTTCTGGACGTAACGTGGTTTTGCATTGAAGCTGGTTTTTCATCGCCTCCGAGATCGGCCCACCAATCACGGAGGCAATGCAAAGCGACGATGTCATGTGATGACGTAATCATGTGACATGACGTTATGACGTCACAAATTTTGTCGGTCTGGGATGTCATGATGGCGTGATCATGTGATGAATTTTCGCATCACTCGTGTTGACGCTGGCGACGCGGGACGCCGACGGTCAATTTTCGCAATTTATGTGGAATCTAAGGCTCCCACCTTAAAATATTCAATCTTGTTACAGCGCGGTAAAGAATCACAATAATCAGCCACAGGGGCCAAAAGAATGGTGGGAAAGAGCTCTCTTTCTCCTCTTCCTGGACACATTCGCCGATTTTTCCAAATGTTTACGAAGCTGCACTATTGGTGTCAAGTGAAACGCGAACACTGTAGCGGATCGCGTTGCCCAAGCATTAGAAATATAGTGCGCGCCATCCTGTCATTACCATTGGCAGGCTCGCACAGTCGAGTAGGCAGCACTGCGCGATCGAAAACATCAATGCGGCTCATGAACGTATCTATCTCTAATCATAAGAGTCGAACTGTACCACGCGCACCACTGCTGGCGTTTCATTCCGAGCGATCTTATTTGCATCCAGCTCGCCCAATCTATGCTAGTGGTCCGCAATAACCCGCTGGTCGATGAACTTATCGATTTCATTTTGTCGGCTGTCGTGTCTGCACAAGTCCACATGACTACAGTTGGGAGTGGAGCGTGAATTTTCGTTCATCTCAAGTCTGTTTACACAACGCTGATTTTTGCGAATAAGCCGCAAAGTTGATCGCGCTGCGATTTCGAAGCAGCGGATACTCTCTTTAACTCACTTGGCGGGGGCGTTCACGCTTTCACGTAAGTTACTTCACGCCATCCAGCTCAGTGAGCGACGCTACGAACTCGGGGGCATGAACCTGACCGCGATGGCTGTGGGTATACAGAAGATATGTTAAATGCTAACGTTCCTTGAACTCCTGTAATGCTAACAGTCATCTCAAGAAATATCACTAGAAGAAAATGCAGATAGTATTCGAGGAACGCCGTGCGACGCGAGCGAACTATAACGAAAATGCTGCTGTTTCAGCCGGAGCGTAGCAGACGACAAAAGCCGAATCCCCTGCCCTTGCGTCACCGGAGCGCCGTTCGCAGCGCCGCAATCGGTCGCACACGAGGCGAATAGAGGAACGATTCAGTACGGCTCCTTTAGCTTGATCGTTGCTAGTGCTTTTGTGCTGAGTTCTCGTGTGACCGCACTCTCCGCCGTGATGTCAACGGCGGCGAAGCGGCCCAAGTACGAGGCCAAGAACTTCACCACCAAAGTAGAAATTTTGTGTGCCCTGAAAAATGGGCTCTCCCAACAAGAAGTTATGAAGGGGTTCAATGTTAGAAGATGTACTCTTGGTACATATGTTAAAAATTAAGAGCAAATTCTGCAGGCGTTTGAAGGTGAAAATTGCGTCCACGCGAATTTCAGCTCGAAAATAGACAAGCATCCGCAATTATACTTTGTAAACCAAAGGTATGTTGAAAAAACTCTTGCATTTATTGTGTTATATCGACCATTCGATAATTCGGACATTCGGTTAATTCGGACATTTTTTCCGGCCCTTACAAATCCGAATTCACGAGCTTTTACTATAAGTTCATGATGACAAAAGCACAACTATGACGCCGGATCATGTTGTTCTAGATAATAACGCTGCTTTGTGATGACGTTGCAATCTTGATGGCGGTTCCATATCACCAATGACTTGTGTTTTTGCTCGCCACTAGATGACGCGAGAAGAGGCTGCAGTTGCTCTCGCTCCCGCTTGAACGCGCTGCAAGCAGCCAACGGAGCGCGCAGGACACGAGCTCGCATGTTCCCTTTCATAAAAATTGACAGTGTACATTTCTTGCATGCATATGTAATGCTTCAATAATGCATGTTGCTGGGCAAGTCGGTCGTACATAATGAAACAAGGTGCTGCGCAAAGGACACAGGGACAAGGAAGTGAACGAGGACGGGCGTCGCGAGTCTGCGCCCGTCCTCGTTCACTTCCTTGTCCCTGTGTCCTTTGCACAGCACCTTGTTTCATTATGTAATGCTTTTTGCCAAACAAAAATTTTCAGTTGCTTAAGTGCTCCGTACCGTGTTCATTGTCAGTCCCTGTTCTAGCTGTGCTTTTGTCATCATGAACACCTGGTAAGCAGAGCGACCGTCCTCACCTGCTTGTCATAGGAGGACCCCTGCTGCATAATGGGTTGCCCCGACTGCTCCTGAGACTGCTGTCCTCCCGCCGCCCACGCCGACTGCCAGCTGCAAGATGCCCCCCGGGGGGCTCTGCTGGTCGCGGCTCTCGCTTGACATGTTGATGGCTTCGTTGTTTGCTTCGACCTGTAGAGCATAGCAAACAAGCATGCGAAGACTCAATGTGTCGTTAGCCCTCAAACAGCACCTGAACAGACAGCGCGCACACCTACAGTCGTACACAACTTGAGAATTCCGGCTGAAGCACGGCAGCCGATCGCCTCCACGACTGAACAAATAGTCTATACTCGGCGACAGCTTTCCTTGACAGCACTGTGGAAGCTACAGAACCAAAGCGCATGTCTGCTTCCGCGCCAAAAAAATAGTACTGAAGTTTATTGATAATTTTCTCATTTGCCTTGCTGAAATAAATACTGCTTTATTTATTATGAGACTTAAACAGTTGCGGGAAGTTGCAGGCAAAATACAGTTATCGTTCACCTTGCAAGAATGCTTTCCTTTTCTTTCATTTCTTAGACAGCACCACCTTTTCAGCCGACCCGTTTTCCGAGAAAACATGGCGTCCGTGACGTCACTGTGCGGCCGAATACGCGCTGTTTAGTTCTCCAAGAAAAATATACTCGTAATATGACACTAAAATATACACTGAACAATCGAAATGTTTCTCCCATTCATAATTTTCAAGTCTGTGTTTTTCTAAACGCGTTAACGATGCGAGCGAGCAAAACTGAAATCAGCCGCAAGCTGCCGAACTACTTGCGGAGCAACACGAATGTGTGGAAGCCCCGCCTCCGTAGCCTTCGCTCCAATGTCAAGATAAGTTGTCGCCGAGTATAGCTCATGCGCTCGGTGATGTTCTCTGAAGGCGGAGACTGGCCGTTTGGCTCCTGGACTCCAGTCTGGAATGCGCGCCCATTGGGGCAGGCTTGTGTAACTTTGAGGAGGAAAGGCTGCAGACTTCTAAAGTTTTATCAAACTACAGTGCTTGAAGCAGTGACGAAGGTCTAGGCACGCCACCTCCAAAATTATTTAGCACCACTCGTCTCAGAGGCCATGCAAGGGGCCACACCTTTGCGTTTTTGTTTGTGCCCTTTTCACGCTTGACTTCTTGCAAGCAGTAATGGAAACCTGCGAGCAGCTGAAGGATCTCCACCACTATCAGAAATCCCTACACAACTCACAATAGCCAAGAACAGCTAGGCCAGGGCACATAGAGCTATGCCACATCCATGTTTGCAGACGCTATCTTTCAACCTTCAATATCTCTGGAGGTTACTCTGACAAGTAGCACTGCAGGCACTGCAAGCCACCCTGCCGACAAACTCTGTTTTAGAAGTGTGTAAGCTTGGGACAGTTTGGCAAACACGATAACATTGCTACCCAACGGCAGAGAACAAGGACAAAAGGACAGAAAAGATGGCGCTGTCGTGAGTCTTCTCAAGCTGTTAGAAAACAGCACATGTCATTTTGTCCTAGTTCGTTGGCAGTGGGTGGCTGATTCGTGATACTTGTACGTTCGGGTGGTTGCTTCGGAGGGCTCCGGAAGCTCTTAAAAATCGATGTAAGAGAGCAACTCAACATTGCTACTGAAGTCAGTGGGCCAATACATGATAAGGACGGAGGAACATGACTTGCACACCTGCTTGTTCTCATTGTAGAGCTTTAAAAGCTGTTGAACGCACCACTTTCAAACTTGGTCACAGCGCTCTAACACAACCACCTGCATGTGCCATCAGTTTCTTATACAAGGTCTACAACGCAGTGATGCTGACAAGAGCTTCTGATTTGGAGCAATTTCTGGAGCAGCCAAATTTTCATTTTGGAGCAGCATAAATTTCCATGTTGGAGCACACTGTAGCAGGAAATTCTGTGTCTAGGAGCACCCTCGGAACACCTAGCTTCGCATTCTGGAGTACACTGGATAAGCAAATTGCATTTACGTCCAGACACCTGAATAATTATTATGAACTCTTAGGAAGAGCTACATAAATATCTTAATTTGTTGCATTTCTTACACAAGGTCTACAGCGAACGGAGCGACACTTGCAGTGTGTTCCACCCACCTGCTGCTGCTGTTGCTGCTGCTGCTGCTGCGGCTGGGGCGGGTATGTTCCCTGGCGCTGCTGCTGCTGCTGGCAGGCGCCCGCCTCGAAGGCCCAGCTGGGGTGCTTACTAGAATTATCCATGGTGGAATAATTAAGTGGACACTGGGGCTGGTAGACGGGCTCGCCCTTGCGCTTGTGGCGCTCCTCGGGCGAGCCGCCGTCTTCCGCCGCCTGCTTGGCCTTCTCCTCCCCGCTGCCACTGCTGCTGCTCGAGGCGGCCGAGCCGGGCTGCTGGCCCTCGTACTGACCGGCCTCGGACGGGGGCGCCGGCAGGCCAAGCGCCATCTGGCCCTGCATCAACACAGCATGGGGCTGTGGCGGTGACGCTCACTTTTAAAGCTGCTCTCTCTCTCTCTCAAATGCGCGTGCCGTTCAGTTGTTAAGGCGGAATGGAATCCAGCGGCAGAGCGGAAATGTCGAGTTGGCTGGCAAGCATGTGATTCCGGTTGCAGAGCAGCGTGAAAGACAGCAGGCAGAAATGAAGGAAGGTCCACTGTGGGGCAGCACTATTGTTAGAGGTGCTAAGGAATGACGACATCTGAGCTAACAGGTCAACAAAGATGAAAGGTCCACAGAATTGATGATTTGAAGAAACAGGTGTAACAGATGATGATCTGAAGAGTCAAGGTTCGATGGTGCGCATGTCTTGCACACAAAGCAGAAGCAGTGAAGCAATGGAGCAGAGTTATGAATGTTGAGGTGAGTGAAACGCCAATGAGCTTTGTGTGCATGTACTGCACAAAAAGCAGAAGCAGTGAAGCAATCGAGCAGAGTTATGAATGCTCAGGTGAGTGAAACGCCAATGAACTTTGGGAGTATATACTGCACAAAAAGCAGAAGCAGTGAAGCAATGGAGCGGAGTTACGAATGTTGAGGTGAGTGAAACGCCAATGAACTTAGTGTGCATGTACTGCACAAAAAGCAGAAGCAGGGAAGCAATGGAGCGGAGTTACGAATGTTGAGGTGAGTGAAACGCCAATGAACTTTGTGTGCATATACTGCACAAAAAGCAGAAGCAGTGAAGCGGAGTTCTGAATGTTGAGGTGAGTGAAACGCCAATGAACTTAGTGTGCATGTACTGCACAAAAAGCAGAAGCAGTGAAGCAATGGAGCAGAGTTATGAATGTTCAGGTAAGTGAAACGCCAATGAACTTTGTCTGCATGTACTGCACAAAAAGCAGAAGCAGTGAAGCGGAGTTCCGAATGTTGAGGTGAGTGAAACGCCAATGAACTTAGTGTGCATGTACTGCACAAAAAGCAGAAGCAGTGAAGCAATGGAGCAGAGTTATGAATGTTCAGGTAAGTGAAACGCCAATGAACTTTGTCTGCATGTACTGCACAAAAAGCAGAAGCAGTGAAGCAATGGAGGAGAGTCATGAATGTTGAGGTTAGTGAAATGCAAATGAGCCCATTCAGGCCAATGCGTCACAGGCTCAAGCTAATGAGCCACAAAATGCCAAGGAGTCACAGGCTGAAGCTAGAAGAGTTACATGGAGATTTTGTCTGCCACAGAGTCTTGTGTCGACATGAGATTGATGACGTTTCCACGGAGGAGGAAGAAGGTAATGAAGGCACATGAAGAGATAAGAAGGCTGAAAGTTATATTCTGTTTCATACATCAGGTGCAACCTTATCGAAGCTAGCGAGACATCTTGAAGTAGATGCATTTCGTCCCAAGAAATAGTTCATTAATTTTACCACCCATAATGTGGTCTTTTTTTTTAAATTTATTTTTAGCCTGAGTAATGAATGAAGATTCTTTACCCCGTAGGAATAAACAAACCCCGTTTTTTATACGATTGTAAATAGGTTGTTCTGATTGGCCTCCGTGATTACTTCCGCTAGCACGTAGCAGGAGCCAGTCACGGAGGCCATGCTTACCACGATGAAATCCCAAGCACGAGACGTGCAGATTAACACATCTTGCTGACCAAACTTCTCGCATAGTTTCCACAGTGTTGCCCCTAATGTATGGAATGGAGTATAGTAACTCGGCAGGTGCACTTTTTTTTTTTCCCCCACCCGAGTGAATAGGCAAAAGCACACGAAAGATAATTACGACTCTAGGCAAGGTCACTCTTACAGGGGCACTGCAACACCTTTCCGAGTTATAATATAATAGTTGCACTATTAGCGCATGACGCTACACAAATCACATGACGAAAAAATTTTTAGAATCCATCAAGTACGAGCACAGTTGCAGGGACTTGTTGCATGCTTCAAGTGCTTTGCTCTCCTTTTGTACTAGCAAGCGCGCCAAAAGCTATGCAGGGAGGAGGGATGACAAGGGGGGCAAGAAGATGCGTCCCTTCGTCAGCATGCATCCGAGCACTTTTTTTTTTCTTTTCTTTTTCCGAACCTGCGGCTTACTTTCAGTGTGACTGCGAGTGAGTGCGCAGGCACATGGCGACATCTTGTGGCGGCCACACTAACTATGCAGCTCACGATGCTCAAATCGGCCAACGGCCGTGGACTTTGGGTATATAGAGCAGTAACTTTGGGTATAAGAAATCATTTATAGAGAGAAGAGGGAGCAATTTCTAATTGACTTTGAGCATTAATTGTAAATTCCATGCTGCATCATCATGTTTGGCTCGCGTGTTCACGGGAGCCTTCACTACTGATGCAACACTAAGGAGTGTTGCAGGGCCCCTTTAAAGGGGTCCTGAAGCACCCCTCATGCTTTGTAAAAAAGATGTTGCTCACACAAATCTTGCAGTCGTGCGCGGTAAGGAGAGTTTACAAGCGGAGCCCGAAGGTTGCCACTTTCTCAAGTGTCTTCTTCACACAGAGGCTTGTCTTCACTAACTTCAAAGCTGCCAGAGCCAGATCTATTTCGTCAAAGAGCAGACTTGCCACTATTGGGCCGATAGACGACATAAATCTTGAGCGGCATTCGGATCTGATCCATTTCGTGCCGCAGGGTGCCAGCACGTGCTGGCGCGGCACTCTGTGTACTAAAATCTCACAGTAGCAACACCAGCATGCCCGGCAATCACGCTGGGAGTGAGCAAATATGTTTCAAGATGCGTGCTGACATAGCTTCTTGACCCTTTGTCATCTCCTCCCCTGTGTAGTTCCAGTACACTCGCCGGGACGAAAGAAAAGAGTGAAAGTGCCTAAAGCATGCGATGAATTCCATTAACTCCACTCATTCTTGAACGTACTCGAAAAAATTGCTGCGGCAAACAATTCGTGAGGCAATAAGAATAAACTCCAATACAGAGATCATTCAACATGACTTGGAAAGTTTTCCAGGGCCCCTTTAATCTCACTCTATTTTTGAAGCTGAACAGCAAACAAAGGTACAGAAACAAACAAACAAAGGGCACAGAAAGAATGGTGCGCAACTGCATGACAAGACAGGTTCTGGCCATGCATAACTAGTAATGCAGAGGCTTTGTAACACCCTAGCCACAGCTACTTCCTTTCCAAGCATTACGAATGCGCTCACTACAGACGGCGAGAATTCCTTGCTTCCACAGCAATTGCGTGTTAGCCTCTCGCACTCTTTACTCCCCCGTCTTACCAAGCAATCTAAAGAGTTGCCAGAGAAAAATGATCGCAGTGACACCTACCAGGGCCTGTTGAGTGCAAATCTGCTGGTTGAAGAAGTTCTGAAGTGCAATGAGTGCGTGGTTACTCGCCGCAGTCGTCGAAACCTGTGATGCAAACAAGCAATGTGTTACAAACGTACAGAGCCCTAAATTGCAGTTAACTTCACCCACAGAACACCATCACTCATCGAAATTAACCGTTTTTCATAATCTACAGCAAGGTGTCAAGGATATGGTTTAACAAGGACACAGCTAACCTATTCACTACGGTCGAACCTGTTTATACCAAACTCGAAAGTGCCGAGAAAAGTGGTCGTTATATCAGTAGTTCGTTGCATAGGGACTCGCCCTTAAAAACATGCACTTATTAGCGACCAAGCCGTTTTATTTTTTTCTTTCTTCGTATTTTAGTCAAAAGTGCTAACAGCCCCTCCAGTGACAAGTAAAGCCTATTTGCGTCTTGAAGCGATGCCCGCTGTATGAGCATGAGTGAATTAAACCGCCTTCGCAATGAATTGACCCCGCTTCACTGAAGCGCAGTACTGCCACATAGAGCCGATTATCCCTGGCTGGTTGTGTGCATCACGTTACCTGCTCGGTTCACGTCATCACTGCCGGGCTTCTTTCTGTGTACAGTACGCACGCGTTTTTCATGCCTGCTTCACTGTGCACCGTGCACAGGGTGCGGCGAGTAGACAGTTCATTCAACGTGGCAAAGACAAGCATTTTGCAAGCAACGCGAACTCTAAGTCTCCGCAATGCTTTGGCAGTCCTGCACGTTGTGGCGCGATGCACTTGTTTTGTTACCTAATAAAACACACAGTACACGCTCACTGTCAACGCATCGAAGTTCCTCGGTGCCTGTGCTGCTGAAGACCAGCGAGCCTTTTTCATTTCCACAAAGCAACACGCCCTTTGAGCGGGTCGAGCAATGGGAATGGTAAATTTGGCAAAAGTGTCCCAATTTTTAAATTAATTTTTTTTCTGCAATCCTGAGACCATGTTTTACGTCATAGTGAAATATTAGACCACAATAAGCAGTAGAAGTTGCGAAAAAAAAAAAGCATTTTACTAGTGTACTGTCATGAAAAACTATAAGAAAATTGGGCTTTAGAAAATGCAAATCTGCAGGTTTCCCTTGGCGCAGTGCCACCACATTGGCATCATCATAAAGAGGACAGATCGGAGCTCAAGATAGCCACAAAGCTGCACTTCTCCAATAAACAAATAAACTATCTTCCTTCTGAGTTCAGTTTTCTTAGCTTTTAGCTCCATTTTCTTTGAGCTCCATTTTTTATGCTTTCATTTTCTGAGCAGTTGCTGTCAGTCATCCCAGTGGCATTTCACAACAAATAAAGATACTATAACCATTCTGTTTTCTGCACTTAAGATCCTCTGGCATCGGTGAGTGCCATAAAGCTGTTCATATTTCTCTGCATGTCATACACATTTTTATAATTGGCCTTTTGCAAAAGTTGTTAGTAAGACAACATGTAAAGGACATATCAAAAATTTGAATATTAAAAAATAAGTCAATAGTCTTACAGCCCAGAATCAGTCCTTGTGAATATCCTTATACAAGAATCTTGACAAAATTATGTCTAATTAATTAATTTTGGGATAAACAATGAGAGCCTATCAAGTGTTGTAACTCAGAAACTACAACAGATAGTTCAAAAGCAATTTCATTTGTGATGCCAGCACAACAAATCACACCTGCATGCCAAATTTCATCACTTTATCTCCATAAATAACAAAAATAGTCTTCACTGCCTTATCCCCCCCCCCCCCCCATAGACATAAGAGTGGCCTTGCATACATGGCGGCTATGAACTTGCAAACGGCAACCTGGCGCGCTTGTACTGCCATCAATCCGCACAGTTAACACCGCACACACAGCCGAGCAGATAGCTGCAGATGACAGCTATAAGGTTATTGGCAATAAATCATAGTGACACATTCATCACCGGCCCCCCATTTCACCTTCATTCTTTTCCGATGCTCATCCATGAAGCATCGCCTCAATCATGCGGAAGTCGCAATCATTGGTTGACCAGCCTTTGCTGTTACTGGGAAGACAGAAGACCTTGTGCAACACATTGTGGCATAGACGAGTTGGGGGGTGCAGTGAACTTTTATGTAATGAAAAGTTATCGCAGCTACCACTTCTTGAATTCAAAGGCATTGTTTGGTTCATTGTAGGTGGCCATAGCAGCAAAGAACGAAGGTCAGAAAAGGTTGCCGTGTGAAAGCTGACTATGTAATGAAAAGTTATCGCAGCTACCACTTCTTGAATTCAAAGGCATTGTTTGGTTCATTGTAGGTGGCCATAGCAGCAAAGACAAGGTCAGAAAAGGTTGCCGTGCGAAAGCTGACCGCAAGGCTTCATGCTGCCTACTATTTTTTTCTTTTCCCCTCACTGGCATTCTGCCACTGAAGAAAAGCCTGGAAAGTGAACAACCTTGCTCGCAGCGTCCGAAATCAGATTGCAGTGCAGTCAATCTAGGATATATTCATCACGAGTAAACTGGAGCGGCGCACATGTGCCTTTCTCAGGCTTTAGAAGGCTCATTCTAACTTTTTTCGCTTCGTATGCGCCATATTTTTACTGCGACCATGTCTGAAGTGTTCATTGTAAAAGGAGGAGGCTTTGAAAAATGTTCACTCTACAGTTGAAACTCGATTTTAATGAAACCCAATTTTACGAATACCCCGAATGAACGAACAAATTCAGATTCCCCTTGCAGTTGCCCATAGGCTATTTTGCTTCCCTATTTAACGCGAAGTTCCCGATTTAACAAAATAATTTGCGAGTCCCCTCAATTTCGTTAAATCGAGTTTAAACTGTATGTGGATGCAGTTTCAAGGGGTAACACACAAAAATTGTAGGAGGTGCTCCGAAATATGGTCAGTACAACTGATAAATAGTTATACCTGGGATCGTTATAAGTGGGTTCGACTGTACATCACAGAGCTGTTACATGTCCCGGGAAATACCATGTAAAAATATAACACCGCACTATGTAAGCATTGAATTCTTGTACACCTCCACGTTTTAAAACATTGAATGCTGCCCAGCACTGCACTACAAGAAGAGAGCTTTGACTAGCCCGTGGCCACTTGTGTCGTCCTTTTGTGTTTCGTGTATGTGTCTTAACCCGGTGTGCGCTGCCGTTTATCGTAAATATGACCAACCAACTAGCCCACAAGTACATTTTAAGCCACTATGAGCAATTAAATTATGTGGGGTGGGGGGGGGGGGGGGCAATCAACCCGAAGGGCACTGTAAGCCGCAAAGGAAACACGCACGCTCACACAAGCACGCTCGAGTGACCTGTGCTGCCCAAAATATAAATAGCTAGCTAGCAGCAAGGATTCTATTTGCTCTGCATAACGATGGACTTGCTTTTATAAGCTCTACAGCAACTGAGCCGTTCATAATGGGAAAACTAATCCTAGTTGGTCGTTTGTTGCCAGAAGGAGGTTTAAGAACGTGAAAGGCCTGACAGCATGACACGTAAGCTCCACAAATAACTGTGGGGATGAAAATTAAACTACAGATAAGATGTCTTGCTTTTGATGCAGCCTTGCAGTAACAAGTTGGTGAATTACCGCTTTTCACGATCTCAAGAGACTGTCGCAATCTCGAAGACCACAAGAAATGCTCCATGCATCATTATGCGACCTGCACAACCCAACTTCCGTTTCATTACCCCTAACAAAAATGCCATGCAAAAGCTTGCATCTCTAATTTATAGTGCTGCCTCCGAACCTCTCAACGTTATGCCGACAATTTTCTATTCCTATCACCGTTGTGGTGTACTTAGAACACTATTTTGAAGATCATTTTGTTACCCGAACAGTTTAGTACCCAAATGTAGAAAGCCTGGGTGAGCACTAATGGAATTGCACTATCTGCCAGAGGCAAGACGTGTATAATAGCTAGTTCCACCGCAGCATCCAGAAATCTTATCTAGAAGCAAAAAAAAGGCACTCACTTGAGACGCGTTCTTCCCTTTGCCCTTGAGGTTGATGGCTTTCTGGAACGTCTTTGCCACTGTAATGTCACAAAAAGAGGGCCCGAAAACAGGTTAAAATGAGACAGCATGCGGCTGCTCCCTAAATGCAACGCTAAGCATTTCGCGAACCTTTCTTCTATTCATCATGGCTTTCAATTACACACAATGCATACTGTTCTTATACATTATACATATATGCAAGGTGTTCATAAGTACACTAATGCTCACTAACTGTGGCTGTATATAGCAATTACAATATAAAATTGTGGATAAAGCTTCCGCAGAAACACATGGATAGCGTGAAACAATCATACCTATAATTTTTCTCACTGTGCGACATGAGGTTACCCTTTCATACCGTCAAAAGTCACTGACTCAGCTATTTCAGGCCGTCTCAGTGTTTTGTAAAATCTTCAGGCATCGAGAAGGAATCTTAGTTTGAGCTAACAGATCCCACGAAGTACCGAATACTCAATGGCTTGAAACATGAGGACGGGAAAAACATTGCACAGTGTAAAGTCGCGCTCAATATGAGTTGCAATGTGCTGTCTGTGCTCAAAATGGCGCAAACACTGCAAATCGGCACCTAGATAGGAAAAAAAAAAATGGTGAATTGAACTCTCTCAGTTACTGGTACTTTCTGAACCAATTTAACGTTTGTCTATTTGATTGTTCAGGCTTGCGGTCACTTTAACCACAGCCAGCGTGTTGCAGCTCATATTGAGCGCGACTGTACAGGGCAGGCAAACATACCCTGTTGTTGAGCATAGTCTCGGCTCAGTCAATCATGCATGATTCCCTACCCTGCTCTGAACTAAGATATTCTGTAACGATCCATTTCATTTTCTGTTCTCTCCATTAACACACCATGTCAATTGTGGCGATAACGATGGCACAGCGATGTACAAACCCGTGAGAAGAGGTGAAAATGAATAAAAAAACAAAATTAAGCAAGACTAAACGAACTAATGGTGTGTGTCCAAAATTTTAAAATCAATTGGCAGGCGTTGCGACTACATATGAGTTCAGGCAGACTTACCCTTTGAGTTCTGCACGACCGAGAATTGGGCAAGCAGAGCGGGCGAGAGTTGAGGCGTCTGAATGATACCATTGTTCTTTTCCAGCTTCTTAGCCTGCATAAAGAAACGGTCGTCCTGTTAGCACAGATAAAGCATAAATTACGCCTACTCTTTGCTAGCTGGGCAACTTCACAAACAAGAGGCTATTTTGAAAAGTGAACAAAGATACTTTTTAAAAAAACTTATAAATGGAATCTTGTTAAAACGATGAGCAGACACAGCAATAGACGTATGACCTTGGCATCTTTCTACGTTTCACAGTAAAAGTCTTACTATGGTTCATAAACACTTTGCAGCAGCATTGCAGGGTGAACCAGCTGAGATATTCTCTTAGCAGATACCTTAGCGGTGTGGCACCTTCAAATTCATCAGCGTACCAAGCAGCCCATCGACGTGTTACTGTACTTAAAAAAAGAAAGACTGTCTACAAGAGAGCGTAGTACACTTAAAACTCAATTTAACGAAGGCATGACTATGCTTGAGTGATTTTGCTGAATTGGGAAGTGCGTAAAATCAACAAGGAATTTGTCTGTGCTAGGAAATCCAAAATTTTTAATGTAGTGACATCCATAACTACCACAGCATTCGTATTTGCCACTAAACCCCACCTGTGCGTGTGAGAAGTCCGCTAGGTCGGCCCAGACATTGAGCCCCCACCCACGTCTTGGTTACTAGGGCAGTGAATAGGCCGGCTAGATGTTTTAATGCAATAGCGTTAAACTGCACGCCCAAAGAAAGCTTCGTCTGTGTCAAAATCACAAGAATAATTTAAATAAAGATGACTGCCTTTTTTACTAATTTCTTTCAGGAAAAACTTCATTAAATCAGGTTTCGTGCTGCACTAGTTTCATTCATTTGGGTACATGACATACTGAACCCTACTCGCCAGATACCTACAGGGGAATGGAAATTTCTTCGTCAGATTGGGAACTTTGTAACACTAGGTTTTGTTATGTAGAGTTTTAACCGTACCTGTTCTTCGATAATGCGATTGTAGAGCTTGTAGGCGCTGACGCCAGGGGAGGTGAAAAGGATGTTGAGGCGGTTGCCGTTGAGGCAGTGGCCGTGGAGCAGCTCCTTGGTCTTGCGAGCGTCCTCGTGCAGACGGAATTCCACTACGCCGAAGCCTTGTGGTACGCCGTTTACGATGGACAGCTGGCAGTAGGTGGGGCTGGCCACGGTCGTGAAGAGCTGCCTGAAGGCGTAGATGTCGCAGAAAGTGGTGGGCAGGTTGCCCACGTACAGGCAGCGCGGATACAGGTCCGCATAGTTGACCAGGTTGTGCTCGAGCCAGTCGCAGTGGATCTCCCCCTGGGCCACCTGCTTCTTGTGCAGCAGGTTCTTGGCCTGGCAGGCGACGGCGCGGCTGCAGTACTCGACCAGGCCGAAGCCCAGGCTCTCGTCCGTGGCGTGATGGTAGATGAGGAAGCAGCGCACCACAGGCCCAAACTTCTCGCACAGCTCCTGGAACTGCTTCACCGTCCAGTTGGTGGGCAGGTTGGTCACGCACAGGAAGCTGTCGCTGCTGCCCATCTTCAGCTTGGCGTCCGTGCCCAGAAGGGTGCGCGGGAAGTTCCAAGGCCGGATCAGCGGGTCGAACTCGTACGAGCTGTCCACTTTCATACGCGCTGCATGCACACACACGCACCACGGTCAGATACACAATATGTAGGCAACTGGCTCAACAATGTTGGCTGCAAAAGTCCCCTGGTTTCTAGGCCCACTGTTTTGTCAGACAAAATGCGGTCTACTGGTATTGAGGCAATCTAGCGTTACTGCTCTGCCTACGCTCTTACTGGCGACATCTGTTTGCCCATGCACACTCACATACTGTGATTAATGGCTGGACAGGCAGGAATGCAACACTGGTTGCCAGCTGGCTCAATACCACCTTCTGTAAATGTTCCTTTAGGCTCACTTGTTGCACAAGATTAAATGCAGTCTGCTGGCAATGGGCTTAAGGTAGCATCACTAGGGCTAGACTAGGCTTGTGGCGCAGTCAGGCACACTGCCTGTTCACTAGGTGGACAACCAAATATGCAATACGGGCAGCTGGTTCAAAAACACTTGTTGCGAAGAGACTCCCCGGGGCCCACGCACTCGCCATTTTCTCGGCAGACAGAATGCCATCTGCTGGCACAACGGTTACTAGCCCACAGAACACATGAAAGTGTACTTTACTGTCTGGGCTTTTGGAGACCCATCAAACCCGCATGTTAAGGGCTGGCAAAAATAGTTCATATCAGCTTGTGCATATCCGTATCGTCTAATAGGAGGCACACGTAAAACATACCATATCACCATGTGCGAAAATTGCTAGTGAAACATAGCACCCTTTTTGTAGAGCAGAAGCAGCTTTGGTTTTTTGGAAAGTAAGGCTAGTTTGTCCAACAGGGCGAACTATTTACCAAACTAAGTGTGGCGCCCCAAACTTGCTTGGAAAGATTTGCTTTAACAAACGCTGCAGCTACAATCAATGTTTCTACTGGGTCTTGTGTTTTTTTCAAATTCGACCAGATTGACAGGAAGTATGTGACATCCATAAACAATGAATAGCAACGAATGTAGGCATCCGTTTTTCCCAGAGAAGATTTCATAGCCGCTGTTTTGATTCAAGATCAGTCATCAACCCTTTAATGCCTGCATTACGAAACCACCGAACAAAATAAAAATTGTTTTCATTTTCCAGCTTTAAATAGCAACCTGTAATTGATTCTGCAGCTAAATTATCTAAAATGCAGCTTTAGTGCATACTTTTAGGTATGTCGCGTATTCGCGATATTCCACAGAAGCGAGGATCTTGCAACAAAAAACGTACTTCAGAACTACGTAACAAGTGGTGCCAGGAAACTTTGTGGTACAATTTCATATTTTATATTTCAATAACAAAATTATTGAAGATTGAACTTACGTCACTCAGGTGAGAAAGAACGAAGAAGTGAGAGCTGTCGCACGTGCTTCGCGCTCTCCGCCATCAGCTACACAACACTTGGTTCAAAATGTCATAGAATGCCTTACACGAGACGGCGCTAGATTTTTTCATTCTGGAAAGCTACGTTCCCCGTGAGTACTTTGACAGCCAGCATAAAGGCGGCATGCGTTTCGTGACTTGCTTGCTCGGAGTTTTTCGGTATGTCGCGAATTCGCGACACCCAGCAGTAAAGGGTTAAGCCCGAAACAAACTCCCTCTGAAGCAAAACAGTGCCCACTGGCTAATGACCCATTTTTTTCAATTCTAATGAAATGCAGTAGTGCTAAAGCTCCAGGGCAGAACAAATCTCACTCCTTCGTGTCCCAATCGTGGCACATGCTGTAAGTTCACCAGTGCCAGAAGCCTTTGTGGTTCCAATTCCAAAAGCTCTCCTTACAGAGAAAACTTTTATAAACTACCTATGTTCTTGCATGCTAAGCAATCATAAGCCCTGATAAAGATGGTTGATTGCTACTTGCTCACAGGAGCGAATAGATTGTTGCAGCATGACCTGGCAACAAACACCAAACCGATTTCACTGAGCTCTTGACGTGTGTGTTCCCAACTTTTCGTGCGCAGTAAAAGACTAATGCTCCTCTCCTGTCTCATTAGTAGGCTCAGGTATCAGTAAACCAAACTGCCAAATCAACTGTCAGAACTATTCTTATTGCAGACACAGATTTGTTACATCCTTCACTCGCATATAGCAAATTACACTGATTAGAAGGCTGCTTTCTTTATGTTAACGATTCTGAAATGGAAAAGTGCTAAGACAGAGAATGACGTTAGGAAATATTCCAGCAAGAAAACCACGTGCATGCTACTGCAATTGTATCCATTCGGTACAACTGCAAGAGCAAGCAGGCCTTGCTTAAAGAGGGGTGCAGTGAACTCAAGATCATGGTCTGTTTAAAATATGAAATTATACCACAAAGTTTCCTGGCACCATTAAGACACATGCACAAAAAAGAGAGAAATGCGATGTATGACTGATATCAAATCTAATGACATTGGTGCAGCCCTTTATCATGCTACTGAAGGGCCTTGGGGAAATAGAAAGAAGCTTACAATCACAACTTCAGGGGGGGGGGGGGGGCAAGTGTGGTAGCATCATTAATTACAGCATAGGACATGGTTGGAGGTTGCAAAATACATGATGTCATGATAGGCTACTCATGACAATTGTTACGAAAGGCCCTGTGTAATGTTTTAAGCTTAGTTATAAATTTTTCTGATACTTAGCATTACATTACCAGCAAACACCAACACTGCCAGGACCACAAATAGAAAAATGAAGGAGCCCGAGACGTCTACCTTTTGCAATGCTAAATTCTGGGCAGTAAGACTGCAAAAGACTGCAAGAATTCCGGCGACCAAATCATCTATGAAGAAATTAGAAAAGAATGGGTTTTATCAAATAATGAGGTCTCATTCACCGGAGCATAATGAACGAGATTCACAAAAAATACACCCGCACACTTCTCAGAAATCTTTGTGGTTGAAACTTCAAATGAAAAGGTTGACATCTGAGAAACCCGTGTGGGTTTTTCTTGCGTGCTCCACGCTACTCAAAGACTGACGACATTTTTTTCTCTTTCGTCACAATTCTCGTTTTCTTTGCAGCGATTATGCGTGCTCAAGGAGGAAAAAAAAAAAAAGAGCCAGTCAAACAAACGAAAAAATTTTAACTAAGCAAAAAGACAGAAAGGGCAAAGAAATGAAAGCGACCAGCTGTGCCGCCGCCGCATTTAGCATTCAAATATCTATTTCCAAGTGCGTTTACCCCCGTCTACAACTTTGTTTACACGGCGCTTGTGTGACATTAAGCGCAGAAGCCATCTTCGGCAGCATATTGAACTGCGCTTTACAATGTGCTCCCAACGTCGCCTCTACAGACAACAACTGTTCCCGTTTGACAACTCGCACAACGACAGCCGCGACCCATTGTTTTCTGCGAGAGAATGCGAGGCAACAGGTGCACTCGCAGACGTTGTTAAGACGAAGCGCGCCGTGTTGCAACCCGTAAGACGGAGATTTCTCGGAACAACTCCAAAACTCGCGCCTGAGGCTGGGAAGCAACACTGCACCACGATTGAATTACTCCGTAATTAAAACGGCTCAATAGAACATGTAGCAAGCAACACTGTGCCACCTCAGCTTCCTTTCGATGAAGTCATTCTTGTATACTTATTAATGCACTAGAAGCCATCCAAAATCGCTCAGCTCGTTTCATTGTTGCTAATTAATCCCGTACCACTAGTATCTCATCAATAAAAACTTCTCTAGATCTCCTACTCTTTCTAACAGGAGGAAACAGGCCCACCTATGCCTCTTCCACAAAATCTTTTTCATGAATTCCTGAAATAAAACGCACATTGTTCTCGCCACCCTCTTACATCTCATCTCGCGTCGACCATAACTTCAAAGTTCATGCGCTATTCTGCCATACCAACTTCTACTTCCACTCCTACGTGCCGAAGACTTCATCTGAATGGACCCACCTTCCTGCCTCCATCGCCAGCAACCCTGATCATGCATCATTCAAGACTGCCATTTCTAACTTGTAACACCACTCCTCTCTGTAACGCCGCATGGCATTGAGAGTATTTAAATAAATAAATAAATAAAAACGTGTTCAATGCAATGTAATAAACTACTGAAAATTCAAAGTTCACTGGCACTCCATCGTAATTCACACATGATGGGGTTATGTACACAGCGAGCTTCTTAAAAATTGTGAAGGCATAGCATGAAAGCACAACGTCTGAAGTGACATTACAGATAAACAGACAACCAAGTGAGACTGCTTAGAAAGGGTGTTGGAGATGGATCGATTGTGGTAGTGTACGAGAGTCCATGACACAATCGTGAAAAGCCCGAAAATCCAGCTTGAGCATGTAAAGACACCTCCCAAAAATAAAAACACATGGAATAAAAAAACATTCCTCACCTATGTGCGTCCTCCTGTTTATTTCTACCTTCTTCACCAGGGTCCCGGTTTGTTGGAAGAAATCAATGATATCCTGCAAAGGAGTGACCCAGAGAAATCAGAAAATTTTCTATAGCTGTGCAAGAGTTCCTTTATTTTTTATTTTTTTTTTCCACTTTGAGGTGTATTTATGCTAAGACGCGTTGATTCTTTACCTTGCTACGAGCCCCACAGACCATTGCCCAAAGCGAATCATTACGCCTGCAGTTGTGACGCATTCCACCAAACTTCTACAATTCAAATTCTGTCAAGCTTTCTATTTTTCTTTTTCAGCTTAAAGTGCATTTATGGTGGGAGTTGAAGTGTACAAATTTGTGAAGGCACCTACACTCTTGGAACAACAATAGCTCTACAAGGGGACATGATAGATGGCCCAATGCCACACATATTGGATTGGAAACTTTTCACACTTGACTGTGTTACTAGTAAATATGATTTGTACTTATGCAGAGTTCAGTTGTGGACTGTAATCTTTTTGTCGAACCTGCTGCACATTCCAAAAGGTCACATTCAGTAGATATCGATGACAGCGGGCACAAGCTGCCCAAAAACTGGACACAATCACTTCCACTTTTAATTCAGAAAAATTGGGCAGCCAATTAGATGGCGTGAGGCTCGTTATCCGAGAGTGCTCTAATGCCAACCCACTCTGCTGTGCTATTTGGCGTAACAACTGGAACTCCAATACAAAATGAGCAATGTTGGGTGTATGCTCACACTGACAAACCATACGGGAAAAACAGCACACATTTTACGAAGACAGGCAGAAGGCCCAGGCACTGGTTCCTTTTCTCTGTCTTCATCAAGTAAGTGCTGTTTTTGCCTTATGATGAACAATCAACTAGCTTGAGATGTGTTATTGAACAACTAGCATTCTTTCGAAATTGTACTAATGACAACTTGCGAACTTCAGAATCTGTGTCCGAAGATGGTTGGGTGCAGGGAAGATTAAAACATAAGAAGGCACCACAAAGAACTGCGCGAAAAAAACTGGCACAAGGAAGAGACACGACACGCTGCGCTTGTGCGTCTCTTCCTTGTGCCAGTTTTTTCGCGCAGTTCTTTGTAGTCATGGATTACCAACTCGCCCAGCGATCCATTCTTCTAAAATAAGAAGGCACACGGGACCAACAGGTTGCTTCAAAATTTAATGCACTGCTGAGGACTTGAAACTTGAATGTCATCAGTAATGCCCTGTGTGCATTCTTCTGTCCAAATGTTACCCATGTTCAACCACATTCAGTTGAGACACACCAATGTGCCCACATCGTCGCATTCAACGACCTAAAATTGGTCAATTCCTGCACGACACTGAGGGGACATATCCTACATTTGAGAATTCTTTCTTGGAACACATGCCTTGTGAGAAATATTTGCTCGCTTTATATAACCCACTGATGTGGCACAAGCAGCAGCAAACTGGGAACTGCAAGTACTAACAAGCAGTACATTTTTTTAGGTTTTAGCAATATATTTCGAACTTAGCTGTTGTTAAATTCTCCTGATTCACGAACGTGTTAAAGGGGTGGCGCCATCAAATTTCGAGGTTATAACAGGCCTGTTGTGGGTTTCCTCTGTATGCAAGGACACTCCACACGAAGAGTCGGACACAGCAAATGTCGACACAGCAATTGTCGGACACAGCAAAAGTCGGACACAGCAATTGAGAACCCATCGCTAGCGCATCAAAACTGACGTAGCTCCATAAGAAGGGCAACGAAAGTTGTAGTGACGTCACACCAGATCTCTAGGGACGTAAGTGACCTCCGGACCTCCTCAACATACGTACCGGCAAAGCATCAGTTACTAGCCATCGCAACTGTCGGCCTGTTTCTTTTGAGCGTGCTTGTGTGGCACTTGTGTGCGAGAACAGACGATACTCAGCACGACGTGCGTCACAGCCTTGTGTGGTCACGTGATCAGCCTACTACACTTCTACGTCACTGCCCAACTCGGCGCCCAGAAACCGAAAGTTGTCCACATAAATAAGGCGATATTAAATTATTTAGCGAGGATACGTGAATCTTGGTGCGTGTATCATGCTTCCTAGGAGCTATAAGAAACGCGTGCAGCAAAGAACGCGCAAGCCACAAATTTGGTGGCACCACCCCTTTAACATAAACTTACTCAAAGTAAGTATACCACAGCCATTGTTTCATGATTTATAAAGTCCACTTCTAATGTAAAGTTAGAACAAAGAGCAAAGTTTCTTTGCAACTACAGCTAGTTTTTCATAGATACTGACATTACAATGTTTGTAAAATCCCAAAGCAAACCAAGATTTTTAATGCACAAGGGTTCCTAGGTGGGCTAGTTGGTTCATGAACATTATATAATGGCGGAACAGCGCAAACGGCATGCTTGACAATATGAAAGTTCTGAAGAAATATCGAGATCAATGTGCACACGAAATTTGTGAGGCGCACGTATTTCACAAAAGGGGAGCAGCTTGTGTCAGCACGCCATCACTAGCACTCTTTGATAAAGAAGTTAGATACCTTGAGCCTCAACTGATCACCAAGCTTGTTGTGACATGCTTTTGTTTTTCTTGTTTTGTTTTATTGTTTGTGGTTACAGTTTTCTAGCCTTGTTGTCATTGCTTACAAACCTTCTTGTTAGACCCTGGTTCTTGCTGCTTTTTTATGAATGTCTGGATTGAGCGATTTTAGGCAGTTTCGTACCAACCGCCATGTCATTGTTTTCTTGCCATTTTTTTTGCTCATGTTCACAATATCTGCATTTGCTGCATTCTGTAAAAAAACCTTTTCAAAATAGATAGAAATGCCGGCCGGCCAAGTCACTCGATAGCATTTGTGCTATTTTTCGATAATTGTTCGCCTTCCTATATATTCTCCACCTTTCGAATAAAGAAATCAGTCGATAGTCAGTGCTGTTCCACCATAAAGATTAGTAAATTTTCCCAAAAATAATCAGAGGCAGTCGGTAGATACGTGATCAATATCTAAAGGCATGTTGTCAATGCTCTTGCAGCGACGATCCAGTACCGTGTTCTCTGCACATTTTGATTTTTCATTGAGGACAGCTCATACAAAGCGGTAGCACAACCCGCCGAAATATGTGCAGCTGTATTAGTTATGCTAACTACTCGACTCAGATGTCTGCTATACGCAAAATGACTGTGCAATTCTGACACCTTGGCACTCCGCGAATGTTAACAGCAACAACAGAGGCTACTAATACGAACTCAGCTACGTCAGTTCTCTTTTTGTTTGTTTAGATTAGTTCGAAGACTGAATTCTGTGATTGCATTACCAACTGCGAGACGATTATTTGCAGGGCTGGCTGATGCATGGATGTAAAATGTAAATGGTAGACAGAACAAGATGAAGAGGTTGTCAACAAATTGAAGTAGATTTCCTGGCAGCTCTAAGGTACAAAACGGCTGAATGACAACTTTTGCCCTTTAAAATTGGCAAGGGCTGCGTTTCTGCCCTAGTGCCGCCTACTCAAGACGTTTGCTTGTTTTGTTGAGTGACATCTGGTTCTAAATTGCAAATCAGTACACATGAATGTCAAAAGGAATAGGCATGCAAGGTGTTGACTCACAACCGAAGGTTTTGTAGCTGTACTATGTAACGCATTTGTCACCGAGCGTCAGGAAAAGGGCACTTTTATTGCATTTAGCGCGCATGTGTAGAAGGCGCCGCGTTCCTCACCAAAGTACGCGACGCTGGTACTGAAGTTGGTTGCCAGGGCGCTATTTTTATTACGCGATTCCCAGTAGCGCGACTACGGGACACTCGAGAAAGTGGAAGCAGATAAACGCGGCAGAGTCGATAACAGGAAGCCAGTTTTCAAAGCAGCGACAGCACCGGGGCCGCCGTAACGCTTATCGCCCGCGCAATGCCGACTCAAAAACAAACCTCCCAGCCAGTGAAACGTAGCAAGGAGCGCAACTGCGTTAGCCACTTCAAGGACAGAGCGTGCGCCTGGTTTTGGATCCCGACAACCAGTGCTTCTTTTTTTAGCGAGTATGAGTGTGTGCCTTTTTCCCCCCACAGGCACACACCTTGACTTCCGCCATTTCGCAAAGCCTCGTTTTGTTTGTTTGCTTCATTCTTGGCATATTTCTGACCCGCTAACACACCCAACCACTGCTTCCGACTTCCCCACGTGTGGGACTTTGGCGTGCGCGCTTCGTCAGGACACACAATCGAAGCCGACACCCGGTATTTATTGATAAACAAGACACCAACCAGGAAACGTGCGCTTCTACGACAACGGTCCTTTCCCAAGCCGGGAGCGGACGGCCCGTTTGTTTCCGCCTAAGGTCATTCCCACCTATCGGGCACGCTTGCTTGTCAGCCGCGCTGTGTACGACAGCTCTGATCGAAAAAGGTTTTTCTATATTCGCGGGGGCAGCATGTCGTCGTAGCGCCCCAGAGACCGACCGAGCAAAATCTTCCGAAAACGCGTACCAGCCCCAACCCCACATCGTCCCACCGCGGAAGAACCCACGACAGGCCAGACCGCACTGCACGTTGGCGGCGCACTCCGCGACAACACACACACACGAAAGAAAAAGTAGTGCCTCGCGTCGGGGTCTTTTTCTATTTGTAAATAAGCGGCACACTGCAGCACGCGCCGGCCCGGGTCAAGTAAAAGCGAACAGGCGATCGAAGAAAATAAAGAAGGGGCGGGAGAAAAAGGCGCGCGCCGCACACAGGAAAAATACCACCACGGGATGCGGTACAAAAAAAATCGATACACTCGCGCGCACTCCGCCACCGCCCTCCGCCGTTGCCGCGCTCCTCGCTCTCTCGGTCCTTCCTCCTCGCCCAGGGCGCTGTCTCGGCCGCTCTCTCTCCCACACATGCGCCGCGCAGTGAAAAGAATTCACGACGAAAATAACGAGCGCGGCAGGAGGAAAGGAAAGAAGAAACGGAACAAAAAGGTGTCGGCAGCGAAGCAAACACAACGCTGCGCATGACATGTTTCGAAGACGCTTGCTTTCTCGCCGGGAGCAGCGGTAAATGAACGCGGGCGTTGCGCGGGCTTCCATGTCGTCGCGAAGGCCGCACCAAACCGCAAGATAACGTCGAGGGAAGAGGAAGGGGGGGTGCAAAACAAAGAAAATGCGGCAGCTCTGTGCTGCTGGCTTTGTGGACGACGACTGAGCGGGGACTCCGTCACTGCGGGCGCGCCGCGCCGAGCCCCCCCCGTTTGTTTACGATCGCGAAATGCCGCCGCCGAGACGCAAGCCTCGGGGCCCGGTGCGCAAACTGACCCCTTGGCACGAGCCGATCGCGGCGTGCACACTGGAAACGCGAAGAAAACACTCGCCTTTTCGGTGACTGACGGCGAAAGATGAACCATTTGGAGATTCCGCCCGCTGTGGAACTGGCGAAGCGACTGTAGCCATCGCTCCTCGCCCTGGCCCGAATCGTTACCGTTGATGAACGGGCAGTTGGCATCTCCGCTGCATATTTTCTCGCCTCCTTTAATTTGCGAGTAGCAGTCCTTCATGGCTATTCCAGAGTTCAGGCCGACACTTCTCACACCTGCCGTTGAACAGGCCGCCATATTGATGCTTTTTAAGTCTGCTTTCGCGTCCCGCGCGCATGCGCACGGCGGGCCGAATTCATCTCGCGGGCGCAGGGGAGGGCCGGACACGTTTTTGTTTGCTTGCTGCGCGCTTGCGTTTTTGCTTGTGCGCTTCTTTGCTGCTCGCTTCTCCCTCGCTAGGTTCCTGTCTGGCGGGGCCCCCGAGCGCGGCTGGCTGCAGCACTCGCGTGTATTTACTGCGCCCTTCGGGAACACTGGCCACGCCGGTTTTCAGAGCGCAAGCCGCCCCCTATGCGGGATTTCGGTTTCGGCCGCTCGCTGGCTAGCGTCGAACGCCACTCCCCGTCCAGCTTAGAGCGTCCACGCGCACTGGACACTGGCCCATAACATCGCGCACGAGCGGAACCAAGCGAGTGCGGACGAGCCATTTCGGCCTCCGCGGCAGCCTGTCACTCAAACCAGCAGCCATGCGCAAGGAGCGCGAGCCCTATGCTGCAGCGGCTAGTGAAAGTACGAACGCTTTAACTTCACCAAAACCTAGTGCCTGCAGTGTTTCTTCACATTAGGGACACACACAGATTACTCTTTTTTTCATATTCATTTAGCGCAAGATTACCAATTTGGCCACAAATTTTCCCATTAGCCAGATCATGACACTGAAGTAACGCACATTCAAGCACATATGATAAGAGCACCTTTCAGCAGACACCAAAAGGCTAGCGAGCAGTTGTACCTGTATCATTCCATGTGGTAATCTTCGGGGCATCCCTAAATTTTCTAGCGTTATCACCAGGCCACTTACCTCCAGGGTAAAATACTTCCGAAATGCTCGCTGTACCACTGTCACACAACTTACCTGCACATGACATCAAGACCAACAGATACACAACACAGTTCCTGCAAAACGTCTTCTCTGTTTATTATTCAATGGATAGTCTCGTCCAAAAAGCAGCACTTTGTGCGTCGAGAATGTACAAGCGCTTGTTGCATTCCATTCGATGGCCTGAACTGCATTGTAACATGTAAGATGCGCAGGTGACGTATGTGACGAAAACGAAAAAAAAAACTTATAAACTGAGGTAACAGAAAAAAGGCCTTGCCAACATACAAAAGCAATCAAACAAAAAAATATGGGCAAGGTGGCACCACACTGCAGTCCCCACTCCGCAAAAAAAAAAAAAATTGCATAAAAAAATGACAGCCCACAAAATGAACACTTAAGAAAAACAGCCCTTAATGCATTCCCCTCCCACTCGTTGGCCAACCCACCCCGGAGCCCTCCCCTGCGTGTCAAGATACAAAAAATTCATCGTCCCGATTCCTTGAGAAATTCTTCGTAGGCTGCCGCAACCTCGTCGTCCATTTCGTCATTGTCGATATCATTGGAGTACATGCCACCACCACTGAAATAAAAGAAAAAGAACTGCTTACAAAAATGAACCATGACTAAGTGGACACCCTAAACCAGTTTAGACTGATAAGTTACTCTTTCAAAACTACACCGCAGCTAATTAAATGCGAGACAATTATTGCTCGAATGACTTATTCTGTCATGTGTTGACACGAATAGAAAAGTTTTACAAAACAGGAAACATAGCAGAGTGCCTACAAATGATCACTAAAGATATCAGAGCCACCAATGCAAAACTGAGTTCACTGTCTCACAGTGTGTATTAAGTTAAAAACGCAAGAAACTTATCACACAGCGGCTTTAACGCCTCATACTTTCGGAACGTCATATCAGTGGCTAAGCCTCTCCACACTGCTCTATACTCCTGTAATATAGAGTCTGTACTAAAATGTTTTAAAAATAACTAAATTGAAGTTACTGTACCAGTGTGAGAATATTAGAGAAGTTTACTACCCTTCACCATTACTTTCATCAATAGCTAACATTAGCACCGTGGGATAAAATTAGCTTAAATTTTTGTTAATAGAACTTCGTGCCATTGCCTGGCATCCCTTGACAATGTGTCTGAACGAACTATTGGTTGGCACTTACCCTTACAAGCACATTTCCTGCTCATCTGTCTGAATAAATTCTGAGCCGAGCATCTTAACAGGGAAGCGCAATTGACGGCACAAGGAAATAAGACAGCATGTGCTGCCTTGCATTATTTCTCTTCTGGTGCTGTCATTGTTTGCGCTGCCCCATCAAGATTTGTTCAAATGAGAATTCGTTCAGACAAATGTACAGGTAAGGTGGTAGTAGCCTACATCAGTGTCTTACAGGCCTTCATCCTATACACGATATCGCGTCTCAAATTTAAATCTCATTAAAAGCGAAAGGTTATCACACTCACTCAGCGAGTTCGAGGTTGCCCATCTGTTCTTCGAGGAGCAAACCTTGAACAAAGTTCTCCTCTTCTCTGGAGAGCGGCACACCGTCAGGACCGCACGTGATTGGAAGGTTCTGCATGGCCATAAAACGTGGACACAAAACAGGTCACACTTTGAGCACACCAAGAGCCAAGGAGGGAATTGCGTTTAAAAGGAAAGAGAGCAGAATTCCTAAACATTAGACATCAATTCTTGCAGTTTAGACTGATAAATTATTGTTGGTGAACATTATTGTAGTTAATTTTGCTATCACAGGTTCATTACCAAAGGAGAAAACCAAGTTAAAAGCTTCGTTTATTAATTTCATGCTGAAACCATGGCACCTGAATGTTATGGCATCATGAAATTCCACCTTTTTCTTTCCATTATTTTTGTCACAATGGCCTGACAATACTTCCTGAAAGTTGCCATGTCAAGTCTACGGCTCCGTTGGAACTCAATGTCATCCGTTTTTAATGATAAAGGATTATGCATGCTCTAGCAGGTGCTGTCGCAATTTAGCATCTCACAGTGTAGTCGGTGTCAAAACTTCAAGGCGTCATCGCTACCGATGTTTTCTGGTCTGCCAAATGCCTTCCCGAGGCAAAAGCAGTGTTTTTGGTATTGCGGAAGGGTAGTTTGTACATAAAAGAAGTGAAATTAAGAGCACAAAGAATCATTTTACAGGCGAGAACTGCATTGAAATTCTGTTTCATCTAAAGAACCTGCTTTCAGATACTTTAGGTACGTGGCAACCTCTGTGCAGAGCACTTTCATCATATCTGTTAATTATTGGGTACTACTGAAAGGCTGCTAATTGATAAAGTTAGATACTGGCACTGCAGCCAGGCCAGGATTTTTTTCAGTATTACATTACATGCCTTCACATTTACAGTGTTGATTCATTAACAATTTAACAAAAATAAAATCATGTTGAGGGCCACTAAGAGGGACAACTGTGTTATGCACAAAAACCTGAACATGGTGTTATGAGAACTGTGAAACAAAAAAAGAAAAGTAAATGACAAGAAGCTCTAGTTAGCATAACATGAAGTCAGCTAATATGATCCATACAAAATGTCAATCACTCAAAGGGGATATTACATTGTACATTCACACTGAAACACTTCAGGGCTGGGATGAACAGTAGGCATATCATGTGGAAAATGACAAAACGGAAGCTACTTCTTTTGGTGATGCTTCCAAGTAAAGAAACGCAGATGTGGGAGAATGTCATAACGAATTCTTACCAAACATGAAAATACCTTGACGATAGTATCCTACATTTGTTATAAGCACTTGGTCCCTGAGTGCCGACATTGGCACAAGGCCTTTTAATGTTACCTCATGTCTGATAACTCATTAGCATCATCACTGGCCTATTAATGTCCACTGCAGGACGAAAGCGTCTCCACTTTCCCCAGCTGAATCCATGTTATGCCTGCAAACAATTTCACGGCACCAATTTTTCCTTGGAACCTAATTCTGCAACCCACCGACCCCCCATTTATCAGCCCTACGCACCACACGGCCTGCCCAGCTCCAAATTTTCGCAACTCTCAAAGGGGTAGTGACACAAAATTTTGAAGGCGAGGCAATTCGTGAGATAGATTTGTATGAACACACACACATCTACAAAATATTAATGGCCTAGAACGCATTTAAAACTATTTCAAAGTGTGTGCCTTGCAAGTGAACGTGAAAAGGAGTGCATCCCAACGTAGACATCAATTTGGCTTGAATGTAAACAACCAGCTACATCACAAGTTGAGTCTGTGTTGGCTGCCGTGCTCCTTGCATGCACTCTGTCCCATAGTTGTCAACGTGGTGTACAAGCATGGCGACTGCATCCCAGTTTTGTATGCTCATATGGCCAGCTGCGTTTGCAAAAAACCCGCTGGGTCCCACCTTACCCAGCACTCTCGGAGACTGAGCTGCGACTGGGCGCTATAAAAACATCTCCACGTAATTAACCGTTGCGCATTCGAGCAAATGAAGTTTTCCAGCAGTTATATAAGTAAGGCATTAGCTACTTATTGCAAAGAGAAAAAAATAAGATGTAAAATTTTTCTTTCTGTACCACTTTAATGCCCACAGAAAGATAGACCATCCCCTGCCAGCTATTTAATCATCATCGTTGGTCTTCCCCTAACATTACAAATGTAATTATTTACTCGATCACTCAAGCTGTCCTCAACTACTTTTCTTCAACCTTTTTTTTCTGTTAACCTTAGAAATGTTTCTGCTTCCTGATGCTAATACCAATATATAATGCAATGACTGTACGCTCTTCGTTCCAAGGATAGCAATAAACAACTGTTCACAACTTGGTAATGCCAGCGATACGTCCTTGAACGCATCTTTAATCTTCCATAAATTTTCTTCTCGTTATACGAGTCCCCAGTAATTGCTATGAGACCTCTAGATAACCACGCTCTAACAGACGTTAGGGCACTGACTGCCATACACAAACTCTTGTTCTCTCACTAGGTTACTGAACAATAATTATAATTTATAGAGGCTCAACTGCATCAATTTAAAACACCATACTAAGTCGTCCGTTGTTCAATATGTGCAGATTTGTTTGCCGCTTTGAAATTAGCATTACAGATTCTTTTTGAAGGGACACTAAAGTGAAAACAATGAATCCATTTAGACTGATAAATTATACTCAGAAAACCCTAGTGCTGTTAATTTCACTCTTATAGGTTTATTAACAAACCGAAGTTAAAAATCAAGGTTAAAGTTTCATTTTTAAATTTCGTGCCAAAAGTGTATGTCAGCGTGACGTCACGATTTTCAAAGTGCTTTTTCAAAATTTTGACCACACTACCTCAACTAAATTTCCTGAAACTTCATATGTTTAGTCTCTGGTCCCCTCAGAGGACAATGCACTTAATTTTTACCGATAAGACTACGTTGGCCGTATCAGATGCCGTCAAAATCTGTGATGTCACGGCAAATGGTGCGAGAACTTCAAGGCGACGTCACCACCTGCATTTTCTTTTTGCATGCTTTATAAAGGTCTTCCCGCTAAAAGCATGGTGATTATGGTATTGTAATAATAATAATAATAATATGTGGGGATTAACGTCCCAAAACCACGATATGATTATGAGACGCCGTAGGAGGACTCCGGAAATTTTGACCATCTGGTGTTCTTTAACGTGCACTGACATCGCACAGTACACGGGCCTCTACCATTTCGCCTCCATCGAAATGCGACCGTCCGCGGCCGGGATCGAACCCTGCGACCTTCGGGTCAGCAGCCGAGTACCCTAGCCACTGATCCACCGAGGCGGACATTTATGGTATTGTGAAAAAGTAATATACTGTTACGAGAAAAATCATTTTGATCTTTAGTGTCTCTTTGCACATCTGGGAAACGCATCATGGCACAGTGACAAAAACAAAGTGCAGCAAAAAAAAAAAAAAAGACAGTACAGGTGTTTTGTATTTGTCAATTTGCATTTTCAATGCCTTCCACATAGAATGCGACCATTTGCCCAGTCTTTCCCAAGTTACCTTTTGCAATTGAAGAAGGGCTGCACTTCTGTAAGAGCCCGACACCCAACTTGGCCGCTTAATAATTTGGGGCAAAAAGCAACAAACATTATCTGCTCTAGAGTTCAGGGCAAGTGGCCTGTGTCTTCAAGCATTCATTTGCAAAATAAGAGGCACACCTAATACCATGAATAGAGCAGTAGATTACTATGTCATGATTAGACTGAAAACAGCGATGAGCACATTGCACATACAAACGGTGCGCGGCTGGCATATATGAATGATTAAATGTGTCACGAAACAACATTGTACAGTGTTTTGGTACAAGAAGCCTCATCCACAGAAAGGGAAAATCTAGACTGACATGACTGACCCTCCCGTAAAGGCTGCAGTCGTGTGCATTGTGGAGAACCAGGCCATTACGACTTGACCAGTACAGCGCCGCGCTGCTAAGCACACAGGTGCTTCACATTGCAGCGATCAGTTTGAAGTGCTGAAACCCCATGTGCTCAACATTACGGGAACATTAAAGAACCACAAGGTGGTCAAAATTAATCAGGGGTCACCCACTATGGCATGCCTCATAAATCTTGATGCTGACCAGCAAAAACCTTAGATTTTATTCATTTCAGATAGCAAAAGTGAAACGTGCCATCCTTACATGAGCGTGTATGGTATTTCTGTGGTGGCCGAACGAGTAAAGGAGCATCAGTGACAACTAAAGCCCCTGAAACTTCGTAGAGTAGGGACATACTTTGAAGAAAGTGTGCCTCCCCTCTTTTCTCCCTCCTCCGCCCTCTCCGACGCTGTCACCGTGTTGCTATCGGCCAAATGGCGTCATCACCTAGGACCATGTGGAGAGTTCACTTGTTTTTAGTCGCTCTTGACTACCATCTTCGCTCCAGATCTCTCCGCGCGCTAGTGGAGCGTGCATATACCATGTGTATAAGTAGTTGCTGCTCCGTGCGCGCTGTGTTGTGACATAAAACTTAATTACAAGGGCACCGTCGCTTTTCATCGCCATGGGTGGGTGCTGCACTTTTGGTGGCTGAAACAGATTTAACGATGGCAAAAGGCTCTTATTGATACCGCCCTGTAGGCGTCATGAGTTACGAAGAAAGACAAATAAATGCCCCAAATCGGAATGGGGAAATTTAGACCAATATGTTTGACTCGAGTTAAGTTATGAGTATCTCAGTGTAGTAAGTCTCAATATTTGTGCAATTTCGCTGCAAGTTATAACATCGTAAGCAGGTTAAAATTTCACTGGGCACATCGGTGTTTCCCTTCGACGCTCTAGCACAGCTTCTGCGGGATCTATACTTTGTGTCAACAATACATGGTCTGCTTTCTGTATGCCACACGCCAAATGGCTCCAAGTTGTGGTTATACTTCGTGCACCCAACATTTAAAATGCGGACTGACTAATTTACCGGCACGCATGTCCATGTGTGAGAATTTCATTTTGGGATTTTAGATATTCATTTCGGGGTTTGTAGACATTAACGTGTTAAGGACATAACAGCGCCATCACATACCAGCTGTGCATTCGTGTGTGCTTGGTACAAACATTGGCATGTAAGTGGTACTGAAGCTTTACGCTTCTCCGAACCTTTGGAATGGCTGCCACTTATTCCTGCCAGGCTTTCGTGTGTCATAACTGACACACTCTGCGAATTCACCTGGCCAGATTGACAAGGATTATCTAGGTTTCAGAGGGTTCGTTGCACACCATGGCATTAGCTTTCAGTCTTGAACATGTCTGACAACAACTCGCGATAGGACCTCACAATATTGGTGCTTCACAAAAGTTGTGTGCTGAATTGTAGCCTACAAGCTCCAGGCATGTCATGGGCCACGGTTACGCTAGTTTAGACACTTCCATTGCGGAATCATCAGAACAGTGTAAAAGTGCAGTTAATAAATTTGTATAACCCACTGGAGAGAAATATTGTTGTGCAAAAGAAGATAATCGTAGCCCCACTGCAAGCGCAAATGCTTGTAGCGCACTGCCTGGCTCTGCACGCATTAACTCTGCGAAATGTAATCTGCTACGCTGCAGCATTGCAGGCGGCGCCACGTTCAAAGAAGGAGCACGAATGGGAGGAGAACTGAGAAGGAACCAAGGCGGAGGAGGAGAGTGTACTACTTTACGAAGTTTTCAGCGGCTTTACTGTCAACGACACTGTGCGTGTCAGTGGGTGCGTGTACGACTGCCACAATTAGGCAAGGCACCCTGCACAAGAGAGCAAGAACGCCATGCCGTGTGAAAAGGATAACCAAAGGGCACAAAAATGAAAGAGACTCAGATTTTGAAGGAAAGTTGCTTTACTTGTGAAAATCATCCTGGAATTCAGAAGGACACAGCAAGCAAGAACGAAGATAAGACATCGCAGAGAGGAGCATCAGGGAGGGAAAACACAGCACACAAGCCCGAGAGCGACACACAAGTGGCAAGGGAAGGAGGGAGCTGCACTTTTGCTTTTCGCACTTTCTATCAGGGAAAAGCCTGGAAAGAAGTGAGAAAAGACAGCATGCACTGGCAGTCTCAGGCAGCAGCTATACTAGTCGTTTCATACAAGTAGCAACAAAATGAAGTGAAAGAGCAAAGGCAGAGCAAAAGAAAGAGCCAATGCAACAAAAGATAACTTCATGAAAGCTTTGAAAATGTGGCACTCATTTAATTTCAGTTGCATTCAGCGAACAGGGAATTGATCAGGTAAAACACTAAAACTGTTGTTCTCATTAGGGCACAGTTTTTTAAGGCAATATCATTATCATCTGGCATGGCTCTACTTGCATGCATTAAAGGACTACTAACACA
Source organism: Rhipicephalus appendiculatus (assembly GCA_030522465.1). Taxonomy (NCBI): domain Eukaryota; kingdom Metazoa; phylum Arthropoda; class Arachnida; order Ixodida; family Ixodidae; genus Rhipicephalus; species Rhipicephalus appendiculatus. The sequence continues at coordinate 2,312,023 of JALIZH010030874.1, read as the reverse complement.
AAACTTCGAAGGAGAGATAGAGAGACATGCACATTCTGCAAAATATCAACATCCAATACAGCCTGAAACATATTTAGAGTCCATTTATGCCATGCAAAACTGCACTGAGAGACATCAATTTAGATTAGGGGGAAAGAAGAGGAAGACACTTACGTCATTAAAGGGGTACTGACGCAAAAACTTTGGCCTCGCGTTTTTTTGCTGCAATGTGTTGCTTGGGGCCTGTTAGTCGTAACACGGCACATCGATTGCTGCAGCGCGCTACAGATCATTAATTACAGGCTCGCCATTACCTACCAGTTTCGGTTTGAGAGAGCTCCAAAAACGACAAGCCGCTGGGTGAAACTATCCCCACCTAGTGTGTGCAGCTCTCGACCACGTCAGCACACAGAACTGTGACGCACTTCCGCACGGTTCGCATTAAGAAGTCCTTTCGAACAGGAAACGGGACAGCAGTATCGCCAAACACAAACTTTCAATGCGTGCGCCGCGGCCAAGGACTCGCAAGCAGCCGCTGAGAAGTATAGACTGCTGCAACAAACACGGCAAAAGAAAAATGGCGGCTATGACGTCATCATAACTTGTTTTATTGACTGCAGCGTGGCGCCGTGAGGGAAGTAAGGGGGTCCCCATGGGGTCCCTTTTGATGGTGGCAATACCTTCAAAATTCAAACTTCAAAATTGCTGCAAAATGCCTTCCAGACTATATTCGCTGTTGATATTTTGCAGATCATATACGCATGTTCACGGGAATCGATCCCACAGGCTATCTCGGCCACGAAATTTTGTGTCAGTACCCCTTTAATTTGTGCAGGCTGCCATGCTCCTTGGATGTGGCTTGTGCTACAGTTGTCAAAGCAGTGCTTACGTGCACATGCTGCTGCAAGCGGCGCACGTGTCGCTGTTTTGTGTGGTCACGTGGTCAGCTATGCTTTACAATAATACCATGCTAGTCCCGCCTTTCTTGGTGCTCTATGAAACAAACTGTGACTGGGCGCTATAAAATCATCTCCCTATAGTTAATTGCTGTGAATTCTGGCAAACAAGGTTTCCAGCTGTGATTAGTGGCTCATTAGCTACCGCATTTACTCGTTTGTAACATGACCATGATTGTAACGTAAGGGGTGACTTTCCATTGTGTTGAGGAAGAAAAAATAGTTATTTCAGTATTCGATTGCAATGAAAGGGTCAACTTTAGGTAGCAAAAATCTGAAAAAAAAAAAAAAAAAAAAAAAAAAAAAAAAAAAAAAAAAAAAAAAAAACCTCTCGTTACAACCAAGTAAATACGGTACTTACTGCAAAAAAAAGAAAGCAAGATACAAAATTTTTGCGTGAGTACTCCTTTAAAGGACAACTTCTAACACTTCTAAAGCCCTCATATTTTAGTTGCAGGTTGTTTAGACAGATGTATGGGCAGATAAATGCAACAAGAACAACAGCAACATGGGGATGCAGTCTGAAGTTGAAAGCCTGCCTCGAAGTTGTATTTTATGCGGCCACGTGTCACCATGTCTCAAGAATTGACAACTCGGCGCTGGGTCATTCCACGCCAAACGTCCCAGCCATTTTGGCGACCATCTCAAATGTATTTGAAAAAAATCGTGCTGATTTGCTGCATTGAAAACAGTGAATTGCTAGAATATTACGGAAGGAAAAAAATTTTTTGGTCATGTGGGTGTCTTCCGAATTTCCCAGAATGTCGTCTGGGTGTTGTTTGTGAGAGAATTTATTCTAAGAGTTTGGTTTCTTGCTTCTACACCAAATTTGGTTTACATATTAAGCAAAGGCGTATCTGTAAGGTGTTTGAAGCTCAATAATATTAGCGCAACATTTCTGCCATATACGCGTCGAAGAATTTCAGCCAAAATGTTCTAAGTTTGAATTTTTTTCCTTTGCAAGATTGCGCCTTATATGAATATCTGAGTCATGAATACTTAGTCTACGGAAGGTATATTTTGCGCAAAAAATATTTTCAGACCCCCTCAAATTTTTGAACTTGATGGGAAAAAATTATGAATTTTTGCCCACATTGCGACGCAATTTGCACCACGTGGTGCTCCAATTAAAAATCAGCTTTATACCTCAATCGAAAGCAAATGAACAGTTCTTTTTACATGGCAAGTTTTATCATTACAATTTGTATTTTAAGGAAGAAAATTTTTTTTAAAGTTTTCCCATTGACGACAATGGGGAACTTCAACCGGGAAGCTGTCGTATGACGAACCGAGAAGGGAGCCGCCAATGGGAAAACTTCAAAAATTATTTTCTTCCTTAAAACAGAAATTGTAATGATAAAACTTGCCATGCAAAAAGAACTGTTCCTTTCCTTTCGATTGAGGTATAAAGCTGATTTTTAATTGGAGCACCACGTGGTGCGAATTGCGTCACAATGTGGACAAAAATGACGGTTTTCTGAAATTTGTGATTTTTTTCCCATCAAGTTGAGAAATTTGAGGGGTCTGAAAATATTTTTTGCGCAAAATATACCTTTCGTAGACTAAGTATTCATGACTCAGATATTCATATAAGGCGCAATCTTGCAATGGAAAAAATTCAAACTTAGAACATTTTGGCTAAATTCTTCGACGCGTATATGGCAGAAATGTTGCGCTAATATTATTGAGCTTCAAACACCTTTGCTTAATATGTAAACCAAATTTGGTGTAGAAACAAGAAACCAAACTCTTAGAATAAATTCTCTCACAAACAACACCCAGACGACATTCTGGGAAATTCGGAAGGCACCCACATGACCAAAAAATTTTTTTTCCTGCCGTAATATTCTAGCAATTCACTGTTTTCAATGCAGCAAATCAGCCCAATTTTTTTCAAATACATTTGAGATGGTCGCCAAAATGGCTGGGACGTTTGGCGTGGATGACCCCACTGTCAATGGTCAAAGCTAACAGCATATGCATAGCACCAGTTTGCACACCACGTTTGCGTGTTCTGTCTCATTTACTAAATGTGGTGTACTAAAGATTTAGGTGCATGTCTACAGCGTGCCTCATAATCATATTGTGGTTTTGGCACTTGAAAACCCCAGATATTCATTAACGTATACAAAAGTAAACAGCACACAGTTTTAACAAAGGAAGCACAAGTGAACCAGAAGACAATTAATGTTGTGTGACAGACATGTGCCTAAAGGCTACAATTAGATGCGAAGCATCTTATGCTCGGGGCTATGTCCGTCCCGCGTCTGTCCCGCGTCCGGCCACTTTCATGAAGTAGGGAAGCACCCACTATGCGAACCAGAACACTGTAGTACAATATAAGGCCGTGAACCACCACTACGGTCGCCAGAGTCATGGCCGAGAGCACAGAGAGGCTTTAGCAATGGCTAGGCAGCTGGTGTCTGTCGCCCAGGTTGACTCCATTCCTTGATCTTGCTTGCATGTGTTTGGGGAGGGGGGGGGGGCTTAGTCCATCTCTCCTTCCCGCATCCCACACCACCACAGCACATGCGCGTCTCCTCCCCCCCCTCTCTCTCCTCTCCTAAGCTCACCCCCTTTCTCTCCTCTAGGTATCATCTACTCTACGGAGCAGCCCCCGCATCCCACACCCCTACAGCGGATGCGCGTCCCCTCCCCCCTATCTCTCCTCCCATACGCTCACCCCCCCTTTCTCTACTCTACGGAGCGGCGCCCGCGTCTCACAGCGCATGCGCGTCCTCTCCCCCCCTCTCTCCTACGCTCAGCCCCTTTCTCTGCTGTAGGACTCCTCTACTCCACGGAGCGGCGCCCGTAGCCGACATCCCCACAGCGCATGCGCGTGCTCTCTCCTACGCTCACCCGCTTTCTCTACTCTACGGAGCGGCTCCCGCGTCCCACACCCCCCACAGCGCATGCGCGTCCCCTCTCTATCTCCTCTCCTACAGGTTCCCCCCGTTCTCTCCTCTAGGAATCCTCTACAGAGCGGCGCGTGACAGGTGGTGTGACAGCTACATACTCCACTGGGGGGCACCACGGTAGTTCCGCGGTATAAAAATGACGGAGCGCGCCGCGATGAGCGCCCAGCCCGCTGCCGCGAGACGAGAGCGGCGACGTTTCTGCCGCTCAAGCTAACCATCTCTCCGCTGCTTCGCATCCACACATGGTTCCCTTTAGCGAGAGATGGGGAAGTTTTTTTTTTTTTTTTTTTTTTTTTTTTTTTTTTCAGAGAGTAGGCACCATAAATGCCTGTTCATGTTGCCCATTGTTCTAAGAGCCCAACAATATATGTTGAATACAGTTGTGCCATTTATAAAAGTTTTCACCGCTTGTATCTTTCTCTTTCCTAATAAGAGGAAAGACTCCGTTTTGACATGTCGCCTGCCCCACATATTCGAGAGGTTGAAGTTCAAGCCATAGAAACGTATCCAGAATGCCATCTTCTTCCCATAGCAGCAGAACACCAGAATAGTTTTCCCACCACATTGAGAGTATAGCCTGTTCATCGAGCTTCGTGCATAGCACATACAGTGAAACCTTGTTACTTCGTACCTGCTTTAAATGTACTAATGATTGAAATGCAGTTGCAACAAATCCCTGACCGAGTCGCATAGCACCAAATGTATTCGCATAGCGCGTACACCGTAGAAGCTCATCCTATGCCTATCGGTTAGTGTGTACAGTGAAACCTCGGTGATGCGAATCTCACGGGATCACCAAAAATATTCGTATCATCCGAAATTCGTATCACCAGAAAGCATGGAAAGGTAGCATTGGACAAAAGAAAGCTGGCGTACATTTTCATTTATTGTTTTGCAGTGTCGCAGCAACGCCAGGAAGAACTCTGAGTGATTTTCATTTATGTTTTAGATGTCGGCAATCATACCAACACTCGTAATTATATGGCCCATTCGCGCGTGTTTAATTAAGAACCAGGTGCGTTGTGAACCACGACAGCAGTAGCTCCTTCACAATTTTAGAATGATTTTTCCCATAACACCGGAGTACTGCGGCGAAAGTAAAAAAAAAAGCGCCTTACGCGATAGATCAAGGCCACAATATTTCAGAACCACGGTCCTAGGTTACGATTTTGGTATCGCAGAGGTGTTGCGGATGTTTTTTGGGGATATTTACGACCGTGCCCTCACAAGTGCGACCACAACAGTCGCGCATGTTGACGCCTGACTCCTTCGCCTAGACCATCCTCGCCTTCTTTCGGTCCTCGTCCACCTTTCATAGAATCTCTGATGCACGACGCAGGTACGTGTAAACGCAGTACGACGATAGAAGTTCGCGTCGACCCGTTAGAAAAAAAAAGCATGGCACCAATGCCCTCTGTAATCTAAACGCGAAGGCACACGGAGGCACACTGGAGCATTACATAGTCGCACACACAATCTCGTAGGCCATGACACGTCTCTGAAGTCTTTTCTGACCGTGATTCTGACAATGTGGCGGTGCGGCGTGCATTTCTTGCGCTCCCACGTTTGCACGTGCTTGGCGCGTCTTTCGCGACAGCGCGGACAGCACCTTTTCGTACCTGGGCGGTAGCGTACGTTCGTATCAAACGACGCGGGGTGAAAATCAGTTCGCAACAACCGTACTCCATTACATTGCAGGGCAATGGGCCTTGGCCGGGACCAAAGAAAAATTCGTATCACCCCGAAATTCGTATCAGCTGTGTTCGTATCACCGGGGTTTCACTGTACTGTGATAACCTTTTCTGGCATAAAAGTTAACTGCACCCCTCGTCTCGCCAATGTCAGTGTGCCGCAAATGGCCTTCTGCCTTTTCAGTAACTGCAGAGACCAGCCAAACAACGATTCCGGCTTCCACATGACCGCAGCGGTGCCTTAACGAATAAGCATCAGAAAAGAACGAAAGCGAGGTAGCCACCACCGATGAACGCACCAGTATGACTTATTGTGAACGACCTTATCATAATAATCACCTTGAGATATCTCATTGTCCATGTGTGTGGCGTAGCACTACTCTAAGCATGCTGCACACTTTTAATAGGCAAAGCATGCTGTGCCGTCATCACTGTTCAAGCGCACAACGTGGGGACCAGGAAACCTTCTGCACTGTCTTTATCACCGGCATCACTGACTATTTCGTCAGTTGCATGCGTACAGTACAGCAAGCATTGCACTGTTGTAAGCGTACTGCATGCATTCGTTAGGTGACAGCACAATTGTGCTGCGCCTGCACCCGCTGCCGCCTTCTTGCACAAGACCGCTAGAGCACAGTGAAGTGCGCATTGCTCGCAGGGACGCTCGTCGTTGCTGCATGGATGCAACAAGCTACTCAGCACACCATTGCACAGTCTGGAGCAAAGTGGTATGAAGAACATCTCATGGGACACATCGGTGTACAGTACAGCAAGTGGCCCGGCAATGATGGCGTGATCGGAGACGTGCTGCACACAACTAGCCTGATACAATGGGCCCCATGCGGCAGTTGTGCATTACAACGAAACAGTGCAAGTTTTCGTTTAGTAGCAGATCACTGTACAAATGCACACACATGCATCATGGAAAGCTGATACGTGTGTCCGTCTGCTCTACAGCAGCGCCATTCGCTGTCTGTTTCGGATCATCCAACAGCTTCGAATTACTCTTTGGCATCGCCACAAAGCACTATCTGACGGTCGGGCGAGAGAGTCAGCATACAAGAGCTGGAATCAGAGCTTTGACAAAAAAGAAGAAAAGGCTTTGGAATGGGTACTTTACCCAACATTTGATGTGGCATTTCATTTAGTTCTTGGTAGTTAGTGCAAACTAACTGCCATTTAGTGTATAGTTATGCCACGTTCCTGGTAGCTAGGTATTAACGAGGTTTCACTGTAGTAGGCGTCCAGATCCTTTACAGCACCGCAACCAGCAAGACATGAGAAAATGTACACTCCTGTTGGTGGTGGCAAAAATGACTCACCAGAAATACAACCCTGGTTCGAAAAAAAAAAAAAAAAAGCAAGATTAACCCTTTCTGTAGCATAGCTTTTGCATTTTTGTGGGTGGCAGAGGGGAAGAGGGGTGCATTTAAGAGGAAGGCAAATTAGCTGAGCATCGTGGAAGGCCGTGTTTTCCCTTTTTCCCCACAAAAGGGGGGGGCAATGGATTTGTCGCACTGCATAGACGAGAATATGAAGAAATAAAAAAATTTTACGAAATGGCCTTAATTGGGATCGATGAGGGTGGCAATTTGGGCTTGTTGGTATTGTTGCATGATAATGGATGGAGTGCAGGCCAAAGACAAGGACAAAAGAGAGACACATTCGACACAAACACAGCACCGCAACCACCAAGCACCGTTGGGAGGCAGCCTTCTCTCGGCAAGTGAACACTAACAGCAGAGTTGGCAACTGTAAGGAAATCCCGAAGACCATGCCTTTGTTGGAACTCATCTATCCATTTTCTGCGGCACAGTATGACGATGTCGATGACATCCACAGAAATTCCTGACCTAAATGAACTCGTCTAGAGCAGAGCCCTTCCTTACCTATAGTCGGCTTCAACCTAAGAATAAACACAAACTCTGACCCAGTACTCCTGTCATTCACCTGTGCAAAAGAATTGTGCAAAGTGGTTGTTGTTCTAACTTAAAGTACTTTATCGCGGCTAATATAAATGCTACGGACATTATGAATTAAAAGTGTCGTCCCTTGCTAGAATGTTATGTTTGGCTGAGCAGTGAAGTTGGAATCTTTGCTGAAGATTGCCGGGAAGATCAAGTTTCCGACCGAAAACTAGCAACATGAACATATAAGCCTGTATGAGAAAGTCACTTACCTGATAAATAATAATTGTTCGGATTGAACATCCCAAAACCATGATATCATTACGAGGGAAGCCGTAGTGGAGGGCTCCGGAAATTTCGACCACCTTGGGTTCTTTAACGTGCACCTAAATCTAAGTACACAGGCCTCGAGCATTTTCGCCTCAATCTAAAATGCAGACGCCGTGGCCAGGATTCGATCCCGCGACCTTCGGACTAGCAGTTGAGCACCATAACCACTAGACCACAATGGAGGGTAGTCACTGACCTGATATATGCAAGATGCACTTAATTTTGTGTAAATAAGCTATTGCAAATTAGTGGGGCATTTACGCAAGTTCACTCTGGGTGGAACAACGATGGGCAGAGCTCGCATATATTCTTAAGTTGTAAGCGACTATAGCTGCCATTTTTATTCACATGCCAACAGCACTCAATAACGTTAAATAAACAATAGCTGGTTAGTTAGGCTGGGTTCTATAGCACAAAAGCAACAAAGGCTATAGCACCAGCTACAGAAATAGTGATGTACAATGTTGGCCAAGTGCTGGTTATCGGATGTCATAACTACAACTCCTGTCTTCACCCGAATATCAAACCATTGACCGAGCTGCCTACTTTACTAGTATTGTTTTTTTCCTGAACCAACGCACCTCTTCGGATGGACATCCGGAAGGCGAGCTCGACGAGGAAGACGATCGGCCCCAGTTCTTCTCGCGCAGATCCAGGACATTTTTAATCATCAACAAAGCAGTCCTGCAAAACAAGCAAACACAGTTTCTGTTTGATTGGCTGGCGGCACTAAGGTCGGCACAATATTTTCTTCAGGCATGGTGTTGGGACACTCAAGCAATAGAAATAGGGGACACGAAATATCCACTATTTGCTAATATTTAACAGTCGGGATGTCAGCATTTGAGATCCACAGGTTCTCCTTCAAGGCCCTTTCAAATGTTAAACGACTACACGTCACACTTCATCACTACACCTTGCTAGGTGTAGGTTGTCGGGATTGGAATGAGTCGATACAATCATCAATTTGCACTAATTCCAACAATGTTCGGTTGCCAAGTTCCAGTGCAGACTCGCTCAGATGCACAGTGCAGTCTCATTGACATGATCCCCACGAGAATTGTAAAGAAATAAAACTTATATAATCCGAAAATTAGATTATCCCCAGAAAGTATGAAACTGGGTGCGTTCGTTGACGAAGTCGGCAGCAAAAGTTAGCGTGGCATCAAGCAATATTGCTCTGTGTAATACGTCGTGTTGCGATGTCACTTGGTGCCACATCAACTGCAGCCAATGCACTTTCATTGAGCAACGATGCGCCACCCCTCACACTTAATCGGCGAAGTGCCAGTGGTTCTTTCCCAGTAGCAATTTCTCTGTGCTGGTGCTGCAGAATCTGCACGGGTACAGGAAAGCAACATGAGCTCTGGGTCGCTGGAAGGTTACCTCAACTAGTACACTGGAATATAATGCAATGAGATTTAGGAATACCGGTAGAAAAACCACTTCTGGAGCTTTGTATTATCTAATACTAGGTTAAAGCTTGATCACATTAACCATGTGAAAATAGTACACTGCTCCTATCGGACATTGTCCACGAAAAGATACACAGGATATGTTTTTTTTGGAAGTACATATTTTTTCTCACAAAAATACTACGACAGTTCGGGCACCTGTAGTCTTCACACACGAACTCTATGTCGAGGAGAAAATACTTTGCCACACGACGTGAGTAACTAGCAAAATATTTTTAATTAGCTTCTTAATTATTAACTTTAGGGCAGTTGTTTATATTAAAAAGTTGTAGGAGGTGACAATTTATGACACCCATATTTTAGAAATCCTAAGAAACACACGTAAAAGACATTGTAGGCCCCCGCTTCAGCCGCTATCGAATCGGAGAACACCAGGGCGTTCAGGAAATGCCACCCCTATGTAACATCAGACCTGAACTTCACGTGACAAACTTTGAAAACAAGGTTATCTCGCAGCAGAATCTGGTCAAGAAAAACAGAAAGCTGTCTGAAGTATACAAGTTGACCGCTTATTCATTGCATGTGATGTTTCATGCTTCTCCCATTCTTTGGTGCTGTACCCAAGAAAACTGCAACATCCACTTTTTTTTTCACTGTACAGCATAAAACTGGGCTTTTTTAAAGTTAAAAAAAGAAACAGATAAGCACTACACACCAAACGCAAAGGAAAAGTGGTACACTCCTGTATTTAAGACAACTTGCTATTTAGCCCTGACCACATTCTGCTGAGATGCGCCTTTTTCAATGCTTGTTACATGAAGTTACAGTATGACTTTAACGCAGTTGCGGCATTTCCTGCACACCCAGCCTGCTCAGTTTGAATACAGCCTCGGTTTGGGCAACATATGTGCGGAGTCTTCGCACTTGCCTAGGATAGACGGAGGCCTCGAAGTTTTGAGACATACTTGACAGAACTTTTTGTTGCTGGAAGGCACGAGAAATTTTGTTAAAAGTAACTGCTGAGCAGGCTGGTATATTGAGTGTGCTGAGTTCAATGTTAAGCTGTATGCTGTATGTTAAGCTGTATGCCGAGTTGTATTTTAAGGGGTACTGACACAAAAACTTTGGCCTCGCGTTTTTTTGCTGCAATGTGTTGCTGGGGTCCTGTTAGTCATAACACGGCACCTCATTTGCTGCAGCACGCGACAGATATTTAATTACAGGCTCCTCATTACCGACCAGTTTCAGTTTCGGTTTGAGAGAGCTCGATAAACGACAAGCCGCCGTGTGCAACTATCACCACTTAGCGTGCGCAGCTCTCGATCACGTCAGCACACAGAACTGCGACGCACTTCCGCATGGTCTGCATCAAGAAGTCCTTTCGAATAGGAAACGGGACAGCAGTGTCGCCAAACACAAAACTTTCAACGCGTGTGCCACAGCCACGGACTCGCGACCAGCCGCCAAGAAGTATAGACCGCTGGAACAAACGCAGCAAAAGAAAATGGCCGCTATGACGTCATCACAACTTGTTGCAGCGTGGTCACGTGAGGGAAGTAGGGGAGTCGCCGAGGGTCACCTCTGATGGTGTCAGGAGCGTGAGGGAGTCGATTGCTCACGCAAACTTCAAAATTAATTTAAAATACCTTCCAAGCTACATTCGCTGTTGATATTTTGCAGATGATGTACACATGTTCACGGGAATTGAACCCGCAGGCTGTCTCGGCCGCGAAATTTTGTGTCAGTACCCCTTTAAGCACACACAACTCTGCCAGGACCAGCCGTGCGGTTCAAGTCATTTGTCAATTTGAATTAAAGGGTTCTATATAGTCCGACGAAGCGTTCGCACGAGCCAGCAGCGGCGGAAGTTGGCGACGCCAGGTTCATCATGTTATGTTGATGTGAAAAGCAAGTGCTCTACACTCCCACGCGCGCTGCACCGCGTCGCCTTGACGCATTCGCAGGCGCGTGGCGTCCCTTCATCATGAGAAGACGCAGGTGCGGTGCATTCTGGGTAACGTGACCGGCGCAAAATGCAGCATGTCGCATCTCGCACCGACTGCCGCCGAGGCGCACCGACAGGCACCGGTTGCGTCGGACTATAGACCTTTTTAACAGAGAGGAGGATCCCCTCCTTTCTGGGCTGTTGCACGGGAGTACAAAAGCCAACGTCACAGCCTCGGCAGTGCATTTTTGGGGGGGTCACACCTGTCAACAACAGCCCAGAGAGGACCATGGCGGCGCCCAAAGAGCTTTCGTTGACAAGGTGCATACATACAGTGCTCGCATTTTGCTAGCGTAGTGTCGCTATGCCGAGTGTGCGCACACGTCGACATTACGTCGGACTATATATCCTTGAATATCACTTAAGGTGACTTGAATCACCTTAAGTGACTTCAAGTAATTGAGACTTTAGTGCACAAAAAGAAATATGCTGGTGAACTTACGCATCAATGTCAGGCTTCTGCACGATCTCCCTGAGCTTGTCGAACACGCTGTCCAATATAGAACCACCGGTACTGCCGGGTTCTGAATTATCGAAGTCCTCCAAGCTGTGCCCTGTAAGCTGTGTGCAAGGACAAAATGTTGCCAGGAGTCAGCAGTAGAACAATCAAGGACACTAGAGATTAGTTAATTTAGGAGCTAGAAAAATTATGGCTATTGAAAGAAACTACTCCAAGAAGATTAGTGAGTGGATGAGAAAGACAGGGAAACAAAATTATGGTACCTTAAAGGGACACTAAAGGCAAATATTAAGTCGACGTTGATTGCTGAAATAGCGGTCCAGAAACCTCGTAGTGCTACTTTCGTGCCAAGGAAATGCTTATTTAGAAATAAAATCACGTTTTAGTGGTCCGCATGGCGTTAGCACACTTCAAATCATCCACCTCAAAGCGGACCTTTAGACGTCACAATTGCCATGCCCAACGTTGCCCGCCTTTACTGCGCGGCCGCCGACACTATAGTAGCAGAAGAGCGAAAGTAGCGGGAGCCACAGCAGCAACAACGGCCACTGGAGCTTTCCACAATGGATGTTTGTGTTGGCCGGGTTCAACTGGGCCCCACTAGATGGCACCACCTATCCAGACTAACCAGGCGAAAATGCAACTTTTGAACCAGTCGCGCCATTCCCCATAGTAACGCCAGGCAGTTCTTTTTTGTCTATGAATCAAACAGAAATGGACAAGCAGCATTTTATTACGTGTTGCAATGAATGGAAGGTTTTTTTTTTTTACTGCAGCTGGTTTGATTAGCAGTGATTAATTGTAGGCGGACGCTGCGACGTCATTGGTATCATTTCATAGATGTCCCACTCATAGCGCATGTGGTGTCGTACATTTACCTTAATTTCTCGATTAGTAGAGCACTGCTGTTGATAATATTGCCGTTTTAGACATTCGCAAAAATTGATCTTTCACTCTGATGCAAATCATTATTTGCCTTTAGTGTCCCTTCAACATTAAAGAAATCATATTTATAGTTAGAGCTATATAAGAACCATGATTTGATGAAAAATACTAAAAATTGCTATGAATGAGAAGGCAAAATAACAGAGGGACTCATTCTTGTTCATATATAAAGCCAAGGAAAGCATAGCAATAGTTATTAGTTTAGGTTTAGCTGAGGTGTTGAGATAAGATAAAGGCATGTGAAATTTGATTTAAAGAAATATAGAGAGAGAGAAACAACTTGCTACAGGTAAGAGGGAGCTGAACTCACAACCTCCCGATTTCAGCACCCAATGCCAGTGGCAAGTTGTGTTCCTCAAAAAGCGGAGAGCTGTGACGTATGCAACAGTCACACTAGTCCTAAACAACATTACAGCACAATTTTGCACTACAAACACCAGCTATGCATATGCCAAAGTACGTGCTGTCAATTACGAAGCCCAAGAGTACAGTGCTCACAGAATGAAACATGACGTCATTTCTTCAAGTACAATGACTCGTGTGCAATCGCTCAACATAACTGCATAGTGTCTCTACGAATGTGACCAGTAAAGATGATGTTGGCTTTTATGTAAGTATATGAGCCAACGTCATGCCGATGTGACTTGAACTAATGGCAGTGGCAAACGCAAGTGCATGAGCATTACTTAGCCCTAAATCAATGCTTTTGGTTTCATGAGAAACACACAAAACAGCGTTAAACTACGCAGCTGTCACTAGGCAACGCTGCTGTCATTGCACAGCTTTCCCCCTCACCTTCAGTACTTGGATGGTGCACTTGATGTTGTCCTTTGTTGGTGTCTGCAAGAGGGTGTGCATCATGCTTTGGGATGCAGCCGGCTATGTGCTTGACCTTGTAGGAGTAGTCGTCCCGAAGGAACTGGAAAAGATATCATCACATTGTCGTGAATGCGAAGAACTGTGAACAGCCAAAACCGAGAGTTAAGGGAACACTAAAGAGAAAAGGCAATTTCACTTACGTCGGCAGATTAACCTTCCGGAATAACAAAAACGCTGCCCTCATCGCGAGAATATGCTCAGTAGCCCAGAAAAAGTGTGGAAAGAAAATGGCAGCTTCGCACTGAACTCGCTGCACCGAACTGATGCGACGTCACTGGTTTTTACACTGTCCACTAGTGCCTGTACAATTCTTCGCTCGTAAAATGGATTTCATTGCATTCTATGGATGCCACAGATTTAACACGGTTTAAAATCTATAAAAACTGCTACAGCACCATTTCATTACCACGCGACATCTACGTGGAAATGCTACACAGAAGACTAAAAACTAGATGCCTGCAATGTTCAACTTCTATGACAACTGCGCAGGGTCAACAACTTCTATGACAACTGCGCAGGGCTAACTGCGGAGGGTACTAACCACCATCTGTGAGAAGAGCTCGGCTATGAAGAGCAGCAGTCCCCTCAAGTAGCTGTCACCAAAGTCACCGGATGCAAGGTCATTTCGCTTCAAGCATTCTGCATGGCACCTGGAAAACAAAGCCAATGAAAAGAAAAAAGTTAGGTGTCCGTCATTGGCGAAGTAAGTTGCAATGTCTGAGCATAACCATGAGTTTGCGAAAGCATGCCATCTATCGGCCGCAATGTCAACCGGCGAATCATGGTGCGAATTGTTGTCTCACGAGACGTAGGCAAAGTGCTGAGCTGGAGGGGGCACTGCATCTCTGACAACACAAAAACGTGTAATGCATTCCAATGCCCTAGCCTACATGTGGGAAGTTCTTAGGTCTATTTGGCTTGCCGACAAGGCCATTCGTAGCTTAACAGCTGCAGTATTGGGATCCTGCTCTATACTCCGTTTCATACATCAGGTGCAACGCAATGGAAGCTAGCGAGACTTCTTGCAGTAGATGTGTGCACACCAAGAAATGTTTCAATGATTTTACCGTCCGTAATGCAATTTTTTTTTTTTCGTTTTTAGAGTGAGTCATAAATGAAGATGTTTTGTGCCTTAGAAATAAACAAACCCTGATATTTATGCAGTCGTATATAGGTTGTTCTGTATCGCTTAGCGTCTCGTTTTCGTATCGTGGCCTCCTAAATTGGTTTTGGTAATGCCCAGCCGGAGCCAATCGCGGAGGCCACATTTAAAACGACGAAACCGAAGCACGAGATCATGATGCGCAGCCTTGCACATTTCGCTGACTAAATTTCGTGCATAGCTTTCACAGTGTTGAACCTGATGTACGAAACAGAGTACGGAAGTCATCTGTTCCAAATCCTGTGTGAATGTCATCTGTTTAAATTTGTTAATTTACTTTCGATTGGTTTATCTGTATATCTTTTTGTCGTTTACATTAGGAGGCCCTGCTATAGTGGATGGACAACATGCTTTTCCCATGCTTGTTCTTGTAATGAGGCTTCTAATGCTTACACATTGATGAGGATTGGTTCACCCGAAGGGTTCAACATGACGAAGCAGCACTAACTGTAGCTATGTAGAAGAAGCAGTGCAACTGAGGGCTCCAGGACCATTTTGAACGCTTCGGTATCTCTAACATACACCTACCTATATCTAATAACACAACTGATTTTTCATATTGTCTCCACGAAAGTGTGGTCCTCATGTCCGGAAATTGAACCCATGACCTCGGGCTCATCAGTGGATTGTCATGGTTGCTGAGTTAATCCCATGGGTGAAAGAACAAAGTGCTTCTGAAACAAGCACACCTGAGCTTGCTGTGCAATTCTGCAGCGAACTTAGCTCCGGAACAAATAAATTAGAGAGATTCGTGACTCAGTCGAGATACGACAGCATCTCTCCGAGCTGAGCCATTATGCGCACACCCAATGCAAAGCTGGAATAAGTGATTCAAAGCTTGTTTAAGTTGCCGAGATAGCAGCAGTGAATGCTGTTGCCGTGCTTCTTTATTCATATGCAGCCTGCCAACGACCCTTTTCACTTCTCATGACAAGCTTCAGCAGCATACGGATTGCACTCAACCTACCAAGACAGTCCAACAGTCGAGGTCTGTTTCTACTGTTAGATGGACATCCAACCCTAAAGAACAAGCAGACGTATCGTTCCTTCACTTCAGTTTGATCGCAGTAGCTGCTGCTTTTGTCACTCTTTTAACTGGGCATGTGAGAAAGGCAAGGCATTATCTTACAACCAAACTATTGTGAGTAAGTGTCAGCTACTGCTGTGCGAAACAGAAGCAGCTTAATATCGAAGTATCATTTAAAGGGCACGTAAATCATCCAGAGGTTGAAATTTAGTTGTGGTGTTGCAGTTGTGCACAAGTATAGTCTACAATGAGAACATGTGGCCGCGAGAATTTTTTGAAATGCTGCCATAATATCAGTTACGCGCATTTGATGACTGAAAAGCGGCCCCCGCTTGTTTCACTCATTCTTTTGTCCTACTCTTGTTCGTTGGCTTGTCTCTCCCCTTGGCCGAGCGCTCCTTCTCACACAGCGAGGAGCAAGAGCAGGGAGCATAGGCGTCGCAGGGTTCCCCTTTAGGGGGGGGGGGGGGGCGAAGGTTCTTCGCAGCGCCCCCCCTCCCCATTATTTCAATGTATGGGGCACGCCTATGGCAGGGAGTGTGCGCATCTAGAAGGTAGGCAAAGAGGTTCTTTCTGCTGCTGACATGACCAGATTCCGTTGGGGACATCACGACCAACTCTGTGGATAACGAAAGGCCCTAGAGAGGAGTACAGGATTGTTCTTTTATTTTGTGGTGTACCCGTGGCATGCAGCGCTGGTGTGTTTGGCAATGTTTATTATGATGGCACTCTGAACTCTATGCGTGTGTTAAAAAGATATCAGAGGTGGACCAGGGGCTATTTAAGGGTGGCAGCAGTGTCAGCACCATTGGCTTGCTAACACCAATGGTGTAAGCACCATTGTAAGGATAGGTTTTCATGAACTTGCCACAGGACTAGCTCCACGCTTGTAGCTTGTTTTACCTTTCGTTTGTATCGTGGTTCCTTCCTTCGCTGTTGATGATGACAGTTGGGAACATAAGCACCAAAGAATATACCGTATTTACTCGCGTAATGAACGCACTCGCATAATAAACGCACCCCCAACTTCAGTCGTCAAAATTTTGATTTTTTTTTTCTCCCGCGTAATAAACGCACCCCCTACATTCAACCGCTGCAGTCCCGCGAACCGAAAAGTGGCGCCTCCTTGCCCATTGATCTTTTCCGTTTTTTATTACGCCGACCTCCCTGACCACCCCTCGGTCCGCACCCCCCCCCCCCCCCGTTTCGCCAGCTGCCGCGCGCAGTTCCTTGTTTTTCTTTTTATCTGTGCGCGGCACGTCCCCTGTCTTTTTGAATTATCCGTGCACCACAGCGAGATTCTCTAGCGGTGCGAGTGTAGAGACATCGCTGCTCACAAGCACACAGCGAGCGAAGGTCACAAAACTGCCCGCGCCAACCAACGGTCGCTTCTTGCAAATACGAAACTTTGAGGCATAACCACATGCACGTGATTTTCGAGCGAGGGGACAGGATTTTCTGTCGCGAAGGGCCATCCGTCGCCGTCGCAGGCATGTCGCAGTTTTCTGGAAAACCAGAAAAATTCGCTTGTCGCCAAGAAAAGTGCGTGCACGACGGACGAAATCGCGATTCGAGCCTGCGGATTGCGTACTACGTCAGCCGTTCCCGCGTCCCCGCTTCAGTCCGCGCGGAGCGATTCGTGAAACGACGGAGGCCCAAATTACAGTTGGGATCCTCGGGGCGCAAATCCTCACTTCTAGCGTGAATTCTCCCCTGGCGTGTGAATGCTGGCTGCGGAGGGATCCGAGTTGTCCGAATCGCATCACATGTCACATGGCTGATTCGTCCGCGATAACGTCCGTCGTGTGAATACAGCTTTACATGGTGGCACCCCTGATCCTCGCTTCGGTTGCAATTTGCTCTTCCGCACGTACTTCAAGGAACGCAAGATGTAAGCTACCTTTTTACAGTCACATCACACGCAGAGAGCGAGGCAGCGGCCGTATTTTGTCGTTAAGCTTGTTCGCGACGGTTTGTTTTGATGCTTCGGTGGTAGCATGATGCAATGTCAACGTCGTCGTCGCGCGAGTTTGCCACGTTGCAAAGTGCGTCGGTGCGTACGCTTCCGGCCTCCCCTCGAGATCACAGCAGATACCACTGTCGCGATTAAACAAAAGATCGCGAAAAAAGAAAGCCGCGAAACGCCGTGCGCGGCCACAGCTTGCAGAAGATAGCGCCGTCAACCACCGAAGATGAGTGAAGTGCAATAAAGAAGCTGTTTCCAAACAGTGTGCGCGTACGTTAATTGCGAAAGGTTAAGCTGCCCAACTTTTTTTTTTGTTCTTTTTTTTTTGCATTACCGCATTTTTTGCTCATCCCGAAAAAGTTTTCGTAAAATTTACCCCGCATAATAAACGCACCCCCCAACTTTGCTTCAATTTTTCGGGAAAAAAAGTGCGTTCATTACGCGAGTAAATACGGTATTCTTCCAACAAAAAGAGGACACCATACAACTCACCGGTCAAGAAGCAGGTTTGTGAACTGACCATCGTCGAGGCCTCGAACGCTAAGGTTGCTGCCCAGATGATTGCAGAGCCGAGCCCCGCTATACCGAAAGTTTGGCTCCTTGACGCCCTGCAAAAAATGTCAGGAGGCGGATATGATAATGTGTCGCCGCCTATGTTCCCAAGCTATCATGAGACGACACTTTTACCACTCTTGAACGGTCTCCGTGGCTGAATAAAGACATGTCAGACGTTACCACACATACTGATCTAAATGTGCACTCCTACATTAGTATCCGGACTTTTATGAATTAAGCATTTTAAGTCGCATAATTTTCTGTACACACACCACTCCAGTGCAATTTACAAAACAGGCTTCATATGTTTCACAGCACCATGAGGAGCACAAACAGCTAAACACTATGCGTTAAAGACAACAGGTGGTGTCCAAAATCCACCCTTTAGTGACAGTGACCTCTACGGAGTTCCCCCACTAAGGCATGACTCGTAATCAATTTGTAGTTCTGGCATGAAAAATCTAAGAACTAAAATTGTGACACGTACATGCATGACCCGATCTAAGGAAGCGAGGCATTGTTGCACGACCCTCAAACACTAGGTACGAATTCCTGTAGTTACCATTATGGCGTAATTGCTGTTTTATTTTTGCTGCAATGCGAGTTTCATTACGGTCAACTAGCTAGATTCTAATGGAACTCACCAAACGTCTATCGCAAGTTGTCATGAAATGCCAGACACGAGCTCTGCAAGTGATGCTCACCTGTTGAAAGATTGTGTCGACAACTTGAACGAGACCGTCGGCATCTGTGACGCTACCCAATGCTCTCGTGAGGTCCCCTATCTTTGAGTCAAACTCGCCAGGACAAAGGGTTACGTCTTCGATGAAGCTCATCAATTCCACAATTGCATATCGAGTCGAATCCTGCGAAGGCTAAAAAAAGAGCAAACACAGAATTATTTTTGAGACGATAATGGTAAAAGATGAGAAATGGTGGAATGGAAGATGTTCTAAGTAAAATTGATGTATCGCAATTCTGTATTGCAATTAAGTGATTGCAATACAGACTCCCAACCAAGAACTTCAAAGAGGCCATCATTTCAACTCTGAAAAGCTAGCGCCACCCACTAAAAAAATAAAAATGATGCATTTTGTGGTCCGCAACTTCGTTCACAAATAGCTGTGTTGCATTTATTTTCGAACAGTGCAAAAACCAGTTTAGCACATACTCTTGAAAAATGCATGCTAAATGTGTAGTCCCTTTGGAATACTCAGGGCACACAGAGGCTTACATTAAAATAGCAATAATATCTACAATATTTCATTTATTTGTGGACTTAGAGCTGCATATGGGATATCTTTGATGCAAAATATACAGTGTACTGTGTGTTACAGTACACCTATAATCTAAAGAGTTCTCACCCTTCGAGGCATCTTTCTGTCACACAGCAATGACAAAAAAAAGGTGAATTTGGGGCTTATTTCTGCCACACAACAATAACATTTATCTATCTTGCGTGCTTCGTTGCATTATTGCCACATGCCCGGTGCTTTCCAGCCACAAACTGTGTGTGACTATCAGCATGACATAGCACTCCTGATAGGAAAGTGCTAAGTGCAGTTTTCGAGAAAGCAAACACAAGCAAGCCAGACGACAACTGCTGTGTGGCAGAAAGACACCTCAAATACTCCCCTTTGCCATAGAGTGGACAGTTATCATCATATGGCTCGGTTTCTTGAAAAATAAATGCTTGCAACTTTTCTGTCAAGGATGCTATGCGACGCTGACAGCGCACATGCTGTCCGTGACCTAAAAGTGCCGTGCATGCAGCGTTGAAGCAAGGAAAGTCATGAAAGCTAGGTTATTATTGTTGTGCGACGCCATGATGCCCCCCAAAATGTGCAATCGTTTCCACAGTGCTGAGCCACTGGCATGAGCGCAAAAGTGCTATACTCATTTACAACCCAATAAAAAAAAAATTGGCCGCGTATCCGCGTGCTTCGCTGCAAATGTCGTCGAAAGACGATAGCTGGCATTGATAAAATAGAGGAGGCGTTGTGTGAGATATGGACACCATCTTGCAGTGGCGTCAGGAAACATGAGCTTGTGCAGAACCCAGGGCCACTGCCAGGTGGCAGCACCATATCGCCGGCAGAGGGCTTTTCCATGCATAGTGTCGCATTTTCAGCGCAGCCGAAGACACACTAGGGTCCTTAGAATTACGTATCTATGTATTTTTCAGTAAAGGAACACACCACCTAATACTTACATTTTGATGTCGCGCCTCAGATATGCGTAATATTTGCTTTTTGATCGACAATGTTCACAAGTATGAATGCAGCCTACCAGTTCAAGATGGCTGGGCGTTCAGCAAGTGCTTAAACTTTGGCCGGGTGGCTGAATCATGTGACAGACAGACAGACAGACCAAAATTTCTGCGTTCAAGTATCCCAAGAAAGACTACCGTCTTTAAAAAGTAAGCCGGTTCTCCCAGGAACCGAGGCGTGCCTGCCCTTTCCCTGTGAAAGACAGTCGTGCTAGCTGGTTTCCGCTCAAACTGTAACTACTTTTTCTAGGCCAGTGTAAATACTACGCATATCAAGAGTTAAAGGTCCACCGTTACTACCTAAAACATTATGTTTGGGTGAGCAGCGATGCCAGAATCCCTGATGAAATTTGCCAGGGCGTTCAAGCTCCCCAGCTAAAACTGGCGACACAAACAGATGTCTGCGGGGGAAAGCCAAATATCTGAAACACTCTAGAAGTGCTTGACGTCACGAAAATGTGTAAGCCCTATTGGATGGAGCATTCATGGAAGTTCTCTCTGGGAGGGACAACGATGGCTGTGGGTGGATCTGACATTTTTTTTCTAATGTTGTAACCGACAATAGAACAACAAGTTTTACGGCGAGCGCCTGCATAGAGAGAAGTAGCTGCGGGTTGTACTGAAAAATGCACCAAAATTTGTATTCCCTTCACTGATGGAAGCAGAACATCGGCTCTCTGTGCGATAGACACTTTGTACTGCACGAGTAAACTCCATCCTTCTACAAAGATCTTACAGCTGCGGCACTTTCCATATCTGTAAGGACCTCTTACACGGACAGTGATAAAAACATAGGAATAAGCAAGCATGTCCTTAGGTCCTTAGGTCTGTGGTTTTAGAAAGCAACTTGAGCTCCTAAGCAACACACAATGCTGTCTTATCACGACCAGCAATAGCGCGTGAACCTTTGTTCAATTACGCGTATGCACTGTTGCAAAACCCTACCGCAGAAGGTTAATTGATAGAGCATCAGTTAACCTTCTGTCATCGAGGTTTTCGTGCCCGAAGAAAAACCCTCAAATTGCACTTATATGTACTTCTACGCGAGTTGAGAATGTGCAAACTTACTTTCACATAACTTCATGCCTCACGGTGAAATATGTGGTTTCACAAGCAAAAAGCTAACATACTGACATTAATGTTAATGCGTACACAAGTACTTGCTTTGACTCGCAAGGGGAGTAAGTGAATTACTAATTTGAAGCCCCATTTCAGCACCTTAGCACTACACTAAATCTAGCAGTATTTAGATATTGCAAGATTTAGCTGGCTTTGCAGATTCTCCACTTGATAGAGTTATTGGCCAGTAAATAGTAAGCAAGCATAGCCAAGGTTACCAAAGGTAAGCAGCCCCCTGCACAGTCCAGCAACCTACCCAAGCAAGCCAACACACGATCTGCCCAGCCCTTTTTTTTTTCTCCCTTGAAGGGACACTAAAGTGAAATGGTGAGTTGGCTTAGATTGATAAATTGTGCTCCAAGGGCTCTAATGTCATTAATTTCACCATCATAGATTTATTACCAGAGGAGATAATCAAGGTCAAAGTATCATTCTTAAATTTCATGCCGAAATCTCCACGCATGATGTCATGGACTTCAAAGTATCAGGCCCGTAGCCAGGAATTTTTTTCGGGGGAGGTCCACTTGCTGAAGACCTTCACTATTTTAGAAAAACACCTGCTTTCATTACTTATTTTCAGTAAAACACACCCCTCCATCAGAATTTCGGGAGGAGGGATGGGGGGGCTTAGGGCCCCCCCCCCCCTGGCTATGGGCCTGCAAAGCATATTTTTCATGATTGGTGATGTTGGCTCATTGAAATTTCCAGAAACTTCGTATGTAAAGTCTTTAACCTCCTCAGAGGACAACGTACATCATTTTTACTGAGTAGGAACTACACACGGCCTAGTAGGCGCTGTAAAAATCTATGACATCACAGCATTCGGTGCAGGAATTTCAAGGGTGGCGTCACCACCCGTGTTTTCTTTTTGTGCGTTTCTTCGCTTACCAAGCATCTTCTCACGACCAATGTGGCGATTTTGGAATTGTGAAAGAGTAATTTAATAATATGAGAAACATTGTTTTTCTTTTTAGTGCCTCTTTAATGTCAACTAGAATGTCTGCTTCAGCTGTTTGTTTGTGATCCCCTCTTGTCTCTTTGTGTATCTTAATATTCCTGCCTATGACCCGCCACGGCGGTCTAGTGGTTATGGTGCTCAACTGCTGACCCGAAGGCCTCGGAATCGAATCCTGGCCACCATGTCCGCATTTCGATGTCGGCGAAATGCAAGAGGCCCTTGTACTAAGATTTGGGTGCACGTTAAAGAACACCAGATATAAAAATTTCCGGAGTCCTCCACTATGGCGTCCCTCATAATCATATTGTGGTTTTGGGACGTAAAAAACTAGCAATTATTAATTTCCATGCCTATCTTTTTTTTTTTTTTCTATCGCATGCAGTGCAGCTTTTAACTTCACCTTTATTTTTCTTTCTTATCCTTCAAGTTCAAGCCCCATAAGTTTGCACTGGCAGAATGCAATGATTGTGCACTTTTTGCTTTAGGCACAACAGTAGGCTGCTGGTAATGCTTAAGAAATACCTTTAGAAGTATTGTAAAACTGTAGAAGTGTAAGAGAGGTGAGGGGGGCTCACCGGCGACATCGGGTAGGGTTCTGGTACAGGAACTTTGAAGTGCCGCGGAACAAACACGGGAGCCTCGGGAGACAGCGTGCTCTTCATCACAAATGATGCCATGCTCTCTGCAATCAATCAAGAGAAGCCACTGTGAATACCGACCTACGCGAAATCCAAGAAATATCGACGCAAATTAATGAATTTATAACCAACAAGACGTGCAGTAAAGCTTTCAAACGCAACTACAATGTCTAGCGAAAATGGGGAAAGACTCTCCACGACAAATTTATGTATTTATTATACCTTAAAGGCCCCCCTTTCAGATGGCTTTTATATGAGGGTGTGGGCAAACAAGATACGGTTAATAAAACAATGATTCTATGGCTTTTCTAAATTTATCCGCACTGGAATGGTACCATGCTTTTTGCATTCATTCAAGGGAAGCCACTGTGAATACTGACGTACGCGAAAGCAATATCGTCACAAATTAATGAATTTACAAGCAACAGGATGTGCAGTAAAGCTTTCAAACGTGATTACAGCGTCTAGCGAGAACGGGGAAAACGACAAAAAGCCGAAAAAGAGTCGCCTCATGTTCTCTGCGCTGCTACGTGACTGACATAGCGAATGACAAGAACCTACTGACGCATGTGGTACGACACGGTAGACACGCGAACGCCACATCACAATGTTCGCGATGGATCGCGCGGAATTAATTAAACTGGAGAACTGGCGATACGCAGGCTGCGTTGCCATATGTCTTTCGAACGTGATTGAAACAGACAAAATGATGCTTTAGCTACGGGAAGAACCGGCAGCCGTTGAAACTAAGTTCGAAAGTTAGCCGAACGACGCAGCTGGTACCACGTGCCTGGGTTTTATCTATAGCTGCAGCTAGACTGTAGAAGAAACACAGTTGTTTTTCCCTACCGCCGCCGATAAGTCGGAATCTCCGGCGGGCAAAGGTGCGGCGCCAAAAAAAGCAAAGGTCTACAGGACGCGCACCGTACTTACTTTACGCAGCTTTCAACAACGTCGCGCGTGTCCGATAAATGCCAGCATAATCACAGTGAAACAGGTTAAAACGACCTAAATGCCGCAATTTGTTTGCGCAACGACAAGTCGCACGCAGCGTCGTCAATCGACACAACCAGTTCCCGAAAAAGGTTGACCGGCGAAACAAACACGTTCGCGACGTGCCATGACATCCTGTCGCAATTAAGAGCGTAAAAGTTCCAACACTCGCGATCGCACTCGGGGCAGCTCGTGTGCAGGTTGTGATAGATTGCCACGAATCGCCGGGTAAAGCTTATGGAACCGTTAGATACAGTAAACTTCCCGTGTCACCGTGGATTGGAACGTTCCATTCCTCCCTCGCCTCGGCTGGCGGAACGAAATAACCGGTCAAAAATGCGCCACAACGTGAAACCCCCTGGGGGGGCTAAACCAACGCACGCCGCTGCCGACCTGTCAAGAACTGTTTGTTTCGCGGTGTTACAGGGGCCCAAACTCACGTCCGTCAGTCGTCGACGCTGGTCCAGCTTTCGGTGTGACCGGCTGAGAGCCACTAGGCGGGACGCTGCTGTCTTTCTTCGGCGTCGCTGCCTTTCCGTTTGAATCCATGCTCACACGCGCCGTTCAGGTTGTCGGCCGGCACACACGTATCACGTCTCAACAGCGAATTCGAAGGCGGTACGACTCTGCGCCGCCGCCGATGAGGTGCATTCGCTTGTTTGTTGCCTCACGCTCACGGTGCGCCGTAACGCTGCCTTGGCCGTTGCTGCTGTTCTGTGCTCGCTACGCGTAAACAGAAAATAAACGTAATAGACAAAAAATACGGGACAAAGCCGCGTCGGTCGACGGACTCCCCCCCTGGGGCAAAGCTGTTCTCGTACCACACTTGCTATTGTGAAATCTATACCGTAATATATTAGGATTATTTAAACTAGATTTTTTCCACATATGCGAAGTTGAGCAAGAGAAAAAAGATGACTTATTTTCAAACAGGAAACCGGAAAAGCCCGGTCGCGTAGGCCCGCAGTCATACAAACATGGCGCGGCGCAGGAAGCGTTCACGTGTGGACGAAGATGCTGAAAAAGCCGTGGAAACGCAAGAAAGGTTACCTCCGGTCACCAGGAAGTCAGATGAGCCGCCAGAGAAAAAGGTAGAGAATCGTACAATATTGTTCGTGCGTCGAGGCAAACGTGCTCGTCGAGATGTGTTGATTCCCCGGGCCCGCAGTACCTTGTGACAGGGAGGCCATGCTGGGAGCGAAGTCTGAAATTGGTTTCCAAACACTCACGGGTTGTCCGCTGTGTGTTTCACTGTTTGTTGTAGCTGGCTGGTTCGCTTTGTCGCGTTAATTTGCCCCTTAATCGTGGCCTACGTTGTACTCAGTCCTAACGGTAAGCGTTTCTTTTTCTTCAGTACAAATGGATCAACAAGCAGCGCGTCATGATCTTCGCATCGAGGGGGGATCACGTTCAGAGACAGGCATCTGATGCTTAACCTTCGCACACTGCTGCCTCATTCGAAGCCAGGTAAGTGCTTCGTCCACGAAGAACAAAAGAACTCGGAGTTCTTTACGAGTACGTTGCCATGTTCCCAAACAAGCCTTTGTCGGACACATTCCAACGTGTGCCGTGGTAGCATGCTTGCGATATGGCCGACTGTAGAGCATAATCGCAGCATGCGTACATCCGCCGCACCTGCGCATATCTGAACGTTACTTTTGTTGTGTTTATTGGTGTTCAACGTCAGTTGATGACGACGTGCGCTCACCTGTATCGCTTCAGATGGTCATCGTCGCCACGACTGAGTGCAACTCGGCACGTCCAGTTTGTTGGTTGTGGGGTGCGAAATTTCCGGTACCAACTGTACACACTTAAGTGGTTGGATGCAGCAGCAGAACGCCAGTGTGTCTGCTGGTCCCACTGGCTTGTTAATGTGATCTAATGTTTTGTACACGCTTGCGATGCTAAGGTTGTGCTTCTGTATCCTGTTTATGTGCTCTAAAGCTGCTCACAAACACATGAATTGTGAATTTGTCGTCATTGTTTTGCCATCACTGTAGATTACTAGTGACGCCACGAGTAGCTGAGCTCTGCTTTCGACAAGTTCATTGAGCTAACCGAGATGCCCTGTGGCCTCATTGAGGCTTTCTACTAGGGAATCACCACCAGAACACACGATATTTTTCTGCGTGGCTGTGCAACTTGGCATAGTCCAGAACTTGCTGCTCCTGTAAATGGTTTTACATATGTCATTGTGGCTTCCATCTTCTGGTACTACAACGTTGAAAAGCTGTGTAAACGATATGTGTGACAGTACAACAGGTATCTCTTGTGCCTAGTGACAAATTTATAGGTGCAAATATGGTGTAAAATGAACACTGTCTAAAGTGCGATAATACGGTGCACTGGCGTCATTATGGCTGCAATGTATGGGTGCTAGTACATCGAGAAGCATGATGTTGCTTGGAAACTACCTCTTGCGCAATTATGCCTGTTCGAAGCTTGGTGTTGGTGCACCATCAGGTGAGTCCTAGAAGTCATTCGCACGTCTTACCTTTATCTATGCAACATTTAGTGATATTGCTTTGTGCTGCACTTAACGTCTGTCCGCCATGGTAAATCAGTGGCTAAGGTGCTTGGCTTCTGACCCGAAGGTCTGGGTTCGATCCCGGCTGTAGTGGTCGCATTTCAGTGGAGGCAAAACGGTAGAGGCTGGTGTACTGTGCGATGTCAGTGCACGTTAAAGAACACCAGATGGTCAAAAATTTCCGGAGCCCTCCACTACGGCGTCTCTCATAGTCATATCGTGGTTTTGGGATGTAAAACCCCAGATACTACTACTGCACCTAACATCATGAGACAATTGTTAAGGCTACTGGCCCAGAAGTTGTTTTTATTTTGTTACCTCCAGAGTGATACCTGCCTACACGGAATTTCTAAAGCATATTTTCCGCTGTTAGTCACCTCCTATTGCTTCTCACAAGTCACAAAAGAAACAGCCTGGGAGAACAATGTCGGAGTCAAAATGGCATGAACACCAAAACCGTACCACGACATAATTCGTACACACCAATGATGAGGGCAAACCACGGACGTCAAGATAGTACTTGTTGCTTGGCTGTACTTTCCATTTTCAAGTGCATTGGTTTGGCGGTGTCCATGCTAATGCCATTAACGACACTAGCGGTACTGATGCTGCCAAATCGGTGAAAGCATCAGTTGTGGGCGTTAAGGTGGTTAACCAAATGTTATGTGTGTACTAGCGTCTGAGATTGACCATTAATGCGAAACTAACATTGTACTCACCTGCAAGATAGGTTGTCTGTCTGATACTTGTTGCACTAGCCAAAGAAATGCCATCTGCTTTTAGAAAGGCATGTGGAACTCTTGTCAATGATTGTGCTCTCATTATGTGTCATTGCTACATTCGCAGAGTCCAAGATGGAGAAGAAGGACCCCCTTGTAGTCATAAACGAAGTAGGTGACTTGTCTACTCCATTGTTCTCTCGGGCTTACTATGTTATGTGTTGATCGGTTTCAAATAACCAACAATCTTGTTTCAGATATGCGAGATGAAGAACTGTAACAAGTGCCTGTACTTTGAGAACAAGAAGAGGAAAGATCTCTATTTATGGTGAATGTTGCTTTTAAGCTTTTCATTGTTACATATTCCTTTTGGTCGATGTCATGAACCATGTCATGATTGTTCGTTTGCTTCTTGCAGGGCATCTAATGTACCAAATGGACCATCTGTCAAGTTCCTTGTTGAGAATGGTACGTTGATCAGTCTTCTTTGTTGCAAGCAGAAGGTGTAGTCCGTAAGAGTCCAGCAGACCAACGGTTTGTGTGCATGTCGATTGGACAGAGTTTGAGAATGGCAGTGGCACTAATTGTTGCCACTGGCTTAGTGTTTGCTGCAATATTCACTAGAGGGAACTGTGATGCTGCGATCATTCAGCCACTGTGGTAGGAATTCAGCCTATTTGGTGTGCGTGGCCTGTGGCGTATGTATATTGCGGAGTGGCGAAGAAAGAAGATGCCGATGAGCGTCTCTCACACTGGACAGTCGACCAGGTCGCCAGCCTGAGCTGCGTGGTCGGGACTCGTGTTCCCGATCGTCAGTGCGGTTACTCAAGGCTCATGTTCCTGTGTCAAGTGTTCACCAGGGTACCGCTTGTTCCGGTGCAGTCGAGCCGGGTACTTGGTCTATCCTGTGCTGGCCAGTGCCCCAAACTGTACCAGTGCTGGGCCTGCGTCCCGACTAGTTGCACCTACCGCGGAAGCGTCGTCGTGCAGCCCGACTTGTGGCCCAACGTGCCGTGAGTGTGCTATCAATGCACCAATGGACGCTCTGGACTAGACGACATACTAGAACAAATTTCATTCGTGCCTGCTTTTGTAATGTGTCCGTCCCTTGTCCATATTAAGGCCCCCGTTTCCGTTGAGCCATCCTTGTGTGGAAAGCCTGAGCTTACATCATCACAATTTTGGCGAGCCTGCTGTGGTTCTTAAGCACACAAGAGGAAACGATGGAGATTGAGAAACTCTACGTCATAGGCAAGGACCTAGGAATGAAAGGAGCGTAGCTGAAGTGCTGAGATGACGCGGAAATCCAAGGGAATGAGACCATTGTGCCCACAACCACCAGGACGCAAGAGTGCTGTCACAGCAAGACCACCTGAGGTCGGAGGCGAAAGAACACGTGCTCAAGCTCAAGATTGCGCTCCAGGAAAAGACTGGCAGTATGCAAGGCGCTTCGATTGAAGCAATTGCGGAGCCAGAGCTGCATTTGAGTCGAGTTGCCCTTTGACCGCCAAGGCCTCTTCTGTCAGACACAGGCTGAGAGAGAGTGCCCATGTCGAGTGGGGCCATTCTTGGCTTGCAGCAACGCGCTCAAAGCGCTTCGAGTAGGCATCGAGATCGGCACGTTCTTCGTTAAATGGCAGAATCAATTTGTGGGGGGTTGAACACATTGGGAGCCGCCCGGTTAGACGTCGCCATGCGCCCTGACATGCCGTGAGTGCGCTATCACTGCGTCGATAGATGCCACGGACTAAACGACACACTGCAGTGCATTTCATTTGTGTCTGCTTGTGTAATGTGCCCGTCAGTTCCATCCTGTGTCCACATTAAAGCCTCTATGTTTCCGTTGAGCCATCATTGTGTGTGAGAGGCCTGAGCCCACATCATCCAAGAGAACAGACTTTTGGGCTAGTTGGTTTGTTACGTTCATTGAATCCATAGCGCTGATAAGACAGGAACCACAGTTGTGAGTAGCGCACGTCCCATCCTCTTTCCGTGGTCCCTGTCTTATCAGCGCTATGGCTTCAATGAACCCACATCATCATCACAGCCACCATGGGAAGATGGGTAGTACATGCATTTGCCTAGTCATTGTGCTTGTGGCTTCCGATGCACTTGGGGCTTTGTTTATTGTTGTGCTTTGGGTTCTATTTCGGATAAAAGAATGGTTCGTTGGGAAACTCACTAGCTGATTTGAATTGACGAGCCTAGACTGGTAAAGATGGTGCAATGGGACTGCTGAACTTTTGCTGAACTTCATCTTGCAACAAAGTGGCTGCTGATTACATGCAGCCAAAACACCAAAGCATAGGAGAATCCATGTACCACCAATCATTCCCTTGTCGGCTGAAGCGCAATGCGTTGCACCTCCCATGGACACTAGTGCCAGATTTCCCTCTAGTGTATTATCATGAAACTCTATCACCACTGGTAATTGAGCTCTTTCCAATCGATCTGCACCATAATGGACGGTTTGTTTCAGATCACGGCAGTAGCTACTGTTACGTATCAGATCTTCTCACAGATGTAGAGAGATTCTGTTGGTTTCATCATTTAGAAAATAATTCCTCTTTGTACACCGTTCTTTTGAATTTATCTGTAATGGATGTCTGTTTGACCTATTTAACTTGATGAAAAAGCCTCATGTTTGTTTTGTACAGTTCACACAATGGAGGAGCTGAAGATGACAGGGAACTGCCTGAAAGGTGCACGGCCGCTCCTGTCCTTTGACAAGGTGATCCTCTTATTCATTTCTGATGAATTACATGCATTTTGGAGAAACCATGAATCATTTTATACTGATCAAATGCTATTTTAATTCCGTAAAATGAGTTTCATGGTAGTAGTTTGATCTATAAAACAGAAAATTCATTCATTCATTTATTATTGATGCTCTCTAGGCCCTAGGACATTGCCAAGAAGAGAGATGATATAATCTAGTTGTGGTATGCTTTGTTGGTATGCCCCTTTTCAACAAAGTGTTCTTGCTTTTTCTTCTCATGTAATGGTAACTTTTCCGCGAACAGTTAACCTGGTGAATTTTACTTCGGCTACTTATCCACTTTGTGTTGTCAGGTTTCCAGACATTTAAGTTCAAAAATATTTGTTTGATAAAAGTTTTGGGTGAGTAGCTGATTTTTGTATTATGAAAACGTAATGCTCAATAAAGAATAGATGAAAAAAGCATTATATATATATATATCTTTGGAGACTTAGAAATTATGCAACATTGAGTTGTCGTGGGGGCCCTCCAAGTTATATCTAATATATTTGCTCATGTTTTGTTCTTGTTTTACAGGCATTCACAGAGAGCCCGTTTGCAAAGCTGATGAAGGAGTTGTTGTCACAGGTAACGCAACACTGGCACTTCAGTCTCTTTTTGTTGCATTAGTGATAGGAACGTCAGCTCGAAAAGGTAATCCAGTGAGTCTGCATTAAGGCGTCATTGCTGCATGCGCCTATCTTGGCATGTACTATTTTTCTGGTGTTACCTGGTTGCCCGTGCTGATGGGAGTTTCACCTCCTGAATGTTCTCACTCTGCCTTCGTCCTCGGCATGACACCGACTGAATGGTGGCTTCATGAAAGGATTAATGGCGCACAATGGGGGAGGCTCTCCTCTGTTCCTGGAACACAACCAGGAATGCTATCGCAGAGCAATTATCTTGAGATTCTATAACCCTATACCTTATGACTTTCGCGGCCATTAGCTGTCTGCCAGTGGTCAACATTTTCGCGCCGTGCCTTTTGACCAGTGGCAGAGAGCTAATGGCTACGCAAGGCATAAAAAGAATTGTAGAATCGCAGCTGCTCCGCGATAGCACCACAGCTCATGTCATGTTGGCAATCCTCAAGAGTAGCCTAGCAGCTTGGCTGTTGCACTGCTGAGCTCAAGGACATGGCTTCGATTCCTGGCCATAGCAACTGCACTTGCTATGGGGAGGGGGGGGAGGGGAGGGGGGGAGGGAGGGGGGGGGAGGGGGGGTATGCAAAGACAGTCTGTTTAGATGCACGTCAAAAAACTCCAACTCATTGAAATCAATCTGCACTCTCCCACTACAGACAGAGTGCCTCGCGTTTGTGTCATCGTTTTTGCACATAAACCCCCCATAATGAAATTTTAGCTTTAAGAATGCTGGATTAATTCACTACGACCTTCTCCTCCACATTCCCTTCAGTGGTGCCTTAAACCAGAGCACAGGGGCAGGATCGCGTGAACTGATGCCTCTTGGTTTCAACGCTGCCGGTGCACTCTAGCGACTGCCAATATTTGGGAATTACACTCAAACCTCGATATAACGAACCCGGATATAACGAAATATCGGTTATAACGAAGTAATTGAAGAATAGTCTTGCAATAGTTATAGTGTTAATAATATACCTTTATAACGAATTTTCGGATATAACGAATTAATTTCGTGTAAGATGCAACTTTGTTATAATGAGGTTTGAGTGTACTTTGTGCCAGTGGGCTCGGCTGATCGCTTTCAAAGACACTTTCACATAATACTGAACGAGACTTGTACGGACTTGTTTGCCATCTATGGGCAATGACGTGCCAGAAACATAGTCGCTTAAATGTTTCAACGCGCACAGCACGAATGTCATGAAAGCTTGTGAAAGTGAATGTATCATTGTAAACGATCGCCCTATAATACCATGTCCAAATATTGCCTGTCCTTAAAACTTGCGTGTCCTTATATAAATCTGTGCACTTGGTCTTGAAAAACTCTTTAAATAAAACCAGAGGCCACACTAATCTCTGGCTTAAGTGTCTGGTAGTGTCACTTGCATGATGGAGTTGGTTTGCCCTGGTGTATTATTTCAGTTAAGTTTGTTTCGCGCGCTGCCGAATAGGATCCCAGAGGCCACATAGAAATAGTAGGTGCGTGGTTGAGGTCTGCTCCACCAGGTGCCGCAATGATCTTAGCTGCTCACAAGAAAAGCATCCGCTCTTCCAATGAACTGGGTCAATTAACTTTCAATTATCCTGACTGTTGTCAGCCCTTATGTTAACTTATGCTTCGATATCGTAACATGACTTTTGACTTGAACCAGAATCTGTGCAGGTCAGTACAGTGGGTCGTGGTCACAACAAGGGCTACGCCTATCCCTCTCTGCTGCGAGAAAAGGGTTGGAAGGACGAGCAAGAAACCGAAACTAGCCAACGCGGCTTGTTCTATTTCCTGTGACTACCTTAATGCAGCACTTATTCACAAAGTTCTTGCGGCAGCATGTTCACATTGTACAAGTGCTTTGTTATTTCTCCACTAGAAATTTTGGACCGTGACATTGTTTACTGGCCCTTTAAAAGAGAAACACGAGCGCCACTTGTTACTCGCGCCACTAAATAACAGTACCGTTGTGTATAACCAAGCATTACTACACATGCTGCTTCACTATACCCTGGCACACTGTTTCCCTTCCCCAGATTTTTGGTACACCCAGGTACCACCCGAAAAGCCAGCCCTTTGTGGACCACGTGTTCACCTTTTCGCTGCTGGATCACCGGATATGGTTCCGCAATTACCAGATCGTGGAGGAGACTGGTGCTCTAGTCGAGATCGGTGTGTAACTGTGCAAGCATCTTTTTGTACTGGCCAATACGAATGTTTATGGGCCATCATTCATTAGTTTGTGTAGAAATGAGAAAAAAGAAATTTGGTAGCTGTGATTAATTAGACTTTCATCCTTCCAACAAGCAAGTGAACAGAAAGGGGCATTCTGAACTGCACTATTTGTTCCCATATGGAACATTTTAAAATTAACAGGCTAATGACAAGTCTTGGTTCAGCTGGAACTAGCTCTTGAATGAACTAAAATTCGTTCACTACGCATTTCAGGTTGTATTTATCCGTATTTTCAATGCATTGTACCTTTGGAATGAAGAAAAGTCAAAAGGCACTGATTTAGAGCTGTGGTTTGACAGCTGTCAAAATGAGCAGGCCAAGCTCTTTTGACAGCTGTCACACACGTTGCAGAGAGCATCCTTTAATTAGTATTTCGCAGTGCAGTCCTCTAGTATTTATCATATATTAATGCTATGTAATTATTCTTGTGTAATAATAGTATACTTTGTTGGCATTTACTACTCATGAGTGAAATGTGATACATCACTGAGAGTTCGTTGCATATTTCCACAGTGGCAGATTGGATTTTGTCTCAGTGTTTGTCTTTTCCTTCGGCAGCAGTCAATTTTAGAGTATCACTAACTTTATGCTTTGAAATAATGTTTGCCTACAGTCTTATAAAGCAGACATCATTGCATATTAAAGGGGTCATAACACCCTTTGCATTTGGTGAAATAACATATACAGTGAAAAGCAGATGCTGCTGTGAACAGCTCAGCCAAATCTTGCAGTTGTGTGCAGCAAGCACGAATTTACAAGCTTGCATTGACAGTGGAGGGCGAAGTTGCCACTTTCTCAAGCACGCTGTCTTTGCAGAAAGGCCCGTCCTCATTCTACAGTGGGTGGGGTGCCAGCTGTGTGTTGTCATATCAGCAGACTCTTGATATTGGCCAATAGCTGATGTAAACCAAAAGCGGCGTTTGAATTGGTTGCGCTTCGTGCTACTGATGCTGGCGGCGTGCTCCATAGTGTGTTAATGGAGCCATAACAACCAATTTTCGACCATAAATTGTGTTACATGGGTTAATCCGTGTGTGTTGACAAATAATCTGGTGAAATTTAAAGTTCATTTTCTCGAGCAGTTAATTTATAATGAAATATTTTTATAAACACGCCAGCTGCCCTGGAGTCTGGCAACTTTGGATCACTTGCAATCCATGACGTAAGAAGCAGCTTGCTGTGCAAGCATCTGCATATCGACCAACGATATTTTTCCATGGTCAGCGGTGCATGAAAATCGAGATATTTTAACCTTCCTTTATCTTGGCACTGAAATTCAACTATTTGCTACGGCTGAAACTTTGGTAGAAGACGATGGCTATACTTCATGCAGCATGCGATGTCACACACGCCATGGCAAATTGGCAGTCGCCGGCAGCTGGCAGGGTTTAAACCCAACGACTTCTGTGGCTTGTTTTGCACTGAAATACTCTTTTACAGTCCATTTTTCATACATGTAAAGGCAAAATAGGCCCTCTACTTCGGTTTTTCTCAGAAAACCACAAATTGTTGGGTGACAATGTCGTGGCCCCTTTAACATTAAACAGTAGCCACACTTGCAAGCAGAGGAATCACAATGGGAGAGAGCGATCATGTTTTATCATGACACGCACTGATATAACTTCCTTCCCCCGTGCCGCCCTTCCCCGTCTAGCTTCCTGTGCACTTGTTGGAGACTAAAGAAGAGTGAAAGCGCTTAAACCTTTCAGGCGCCACCTATGAAAAACTGTCTGTAAATGTGTCAAATCGATAGAACGTTATTTCAGGGCACTCAATATTTTTTGCAGCAAAAATAATGTCATAATATGTTAATTTATGTGCGTTATTGTAACTAATCACAATTAAGTTGTAATTAAATATCTGTTTATTATGAAGTCATTCATGCTCTGTTTCGGCATAAATTGAATGTAATCTCACTGTAGAAATACAGCGCCAATTCATGTTTGGTTATGTCCATTTTGAGCAAAGAAAAATTGTTCTTTTCACATGGCTTGCAGGAAGCGGCACGTCGAACGACTCGTCGAACGTGGTAGTACCTTCAGCAAAGAGATCATGCAACAGTACACTTCAAAATGAAGTTTAAATGAAGACAAATTTATTATGCAGGCGGTTCAATTAATCCAAAGCTTGATATATCTTGCTCTTTCTTAGACCCTAGTTGATACAAATAAGAAAATGAAGTGGTCTACACAATTGTGTGCATAGCGCCTCAAAGGGTTAAAGCGTGCGACAAATCCCTGTAACTGTGCTTGTTCTTGACGGATATGAGAAATTTTTGCAGTAATCAATTAGTGAAACATTAAACTGAGATACTGGCAGCATTTGATGATTGCTATGAAATATGGTTCGTGACTCCTTTAAATAGAGGCCTAGCTTAGCCAATAAATAGTGTTGAGTAATTATAAGCTTCTCGCAAGGCTGCGACACGAGGTTGGTCAGAGTACTTCGTCCGACTTTTTTTGTAAGGTAAGTGAGCTGGAAACATGTTTGTTCTCTTACCATATGCAGGCCCTCGGTTTGTGCTCAACCCAATCAAGGTGTTTGAGGGCAGCTTTGGAGGAGCTGTGATCTACAGCAACCCACACTATGTGACCCCAAGCGAGGTAAGCGCTGCTCGCGCATTTTCCCGCTTTATTGTAGTCTGTCAGGCCTGGAATGTTGTGAAAAGGTCGATGTCAATAGCTCCACGACGTTGGGATTCTCCAAACACTACGAGCAGTTTATTTGCATAATGTAATGGAGCTAGACAGAGGAGTGTGGGAAAAGATGACCAATGCTTTGTTGTTGCTTCCACAGCCTCACGCCATGAAGTCCTCCACCTGAATAAATGCTTTCTGGCTTGTTACTATATTTTCCAACTGACAACTGGGTTAGGAAACCTCCCGTCTCTTCCTTTATTCAATCCGCCTTTTTCATTTTCCTGCGCTGCCCCCTGCAGTTTTGGCAGGGCTTTGATAGGGGCCGCAACAACCGGTATTGCCAGATCGATGGCATCCGAGATGAAGGTGCATTTCGCGACCTTTCTGCCAAGGAAAAGGACGCGTGCACCGTGGAATTGTGAAAGAGGCGAATCGACTCTGCTCCAGAATCCTGGAGAGCGGGTCACTCTCTTTCTCAGTTGCAGTGCCATCCAGTTCTAGTGAAAGGGCAGTGTGAGCCTTGCAACAAAAATGGATTTTCTAAACCCATTTGAACAAAAGGTTATGGTATGTTGAACATTTGTGAGTCAGTGAATTTCAAGGTGGGATTTCACTTGCGAATGTTCAACATACCATAACTTTTTCTTCTAATGGGTTTAGAACATCCACTTTTGTTGCACTGCACACAGTTCCTGATTCCAGATTATTGTGATACATGCTGATTTACTTTGCAACTTTCTCAGTTTAGAAAAAAAAGCTTGCTCCCCAGAAAGCACTTGAAATGTTTTGTATTTTAAAAACTAAGCATTGTACTAGAAAAATAATTGCGCATATGAAATCGGCACACAATTAGGCATAAGCTCACCAAGATTCATCAAAATCAATCGTGAAAAAAAAAATGTAAGGGGCATGTCCTCCCTTGCGAAAAGGCCTAAATTGTCACCGGAACAGGTAGTTAGCACTTTTTAAATAAAAATACTACGCAGAAAAAAAAAAATAACGGTCTGGTCACTAAGGGCACATTTCTAAGGGCGAGTCCATATAGAATGATCTACTGATATAACGACCACTTATTGCGGCACTTTCGAGTTCTTTGTAAGTCTGTTCAACTATAGTTATTGTGATTGTACTAATTTATACTATATGTACTAATAACTATACTAATCTTATTGTGATTGGTTGTCGAGCTTCATCTTCATGGGTGCTTCATGCCCAATAAACTCCCAGGGCTTGTTGACAGCTGCATTCAAGAGTTCTGCTATTCTACATGCTGAAAAAACTAACAACTGTGTGGCAGCCCCAAGTTCCACATGTAATGCCAAACAAGCACTGAGGTTTTCGCAAGCTGAAATTAGCATGCTTTCTGGAGCATGGGGCATACGCAACAGAACTACGCAATCGGTCTGTACTGGTGACCTTAGTAAGTCGCACAAGAGGCCCATGTCTTCGCCTCGGAAGTGGGAATACCAGGGACACATTTCAAAGCCAACAGGGCCTGGGCATCGAAGCTTATTAAAGAAGGCTCGCTTGGTGATGACCTATAGTTAGGACGAGTAGTTGTGCGTTTTTGTGAAAAGCTGATGTATAGGCATTGCAGAACTGTGACTGGTGGATGCTGTGACGTTCATCGACTGATATGTCAACCTTTGTGGTACGAGGGCAGTGAAGTGCAATACTTTACCATTTTTTAATGTGGTATGAAGTGATGCGCAATGGCATTTCTGCATGCTTAAGCCTAGCCCACACCAATGTTCCTTGTGAAATAAAATGGTCCAAGGTGATCGAGGCTTTTTTTGTAGCAGTGTTGTCAGCTTCATCGTTTTTATATATATGATGCATGCTCCTCTAATGCAAAATAAAGTCCCGATATACCCATCTATCTATTCCGAAACAAAATTTAGCTGCTTGCCAGCCTGCTCCAGAACTCCATTTTACCTGCTCCCTGGAGTGCTCCTTGACACACTTTGTCAGTTCCACACCTGTAATATCTTTTCTTTCTTCCTTTATGTTCGGTGTGCACAGCATCGGCGCTCCTTGAAATTGGCTGCTGCCGGCAAGTACAAGGAAAGGAAGGAGGCCAGGGCGAACCTCAAGCATCGCATTGCCGAAGGTCCAGCACCATCCAATCCGCTGGACGACATCTTCCAGACTGTTCCTCCCGAAAAAGCGAAGGGTCGAGACAAGCTCTTGTTTCGACGGAAAAAATAGACCCATCGTTACATTTGTACCCTCACTTGTCTTGTTTTCTTTGCATTTACTGTCGGAGCCTATGGCATTTATTGTAATCCCACGTGATAAGGTATGACTATTATGCAGCTTACCTGCGTGTTCAGGAATGTGCCTTTACTTGAAGCCACGACTAGCCTTGGCCAAGTCTGGACGTAGTCTGGCCTGACACAAACATGGCTTAGTGACAGTGAATTTTGGAGCGGGGGGGTTTGAGCAAAACGTCACCAAACGTCTGGCTATTTCAAAGAACGCCTTTTCGATATATCTTATACGGGTCATTTGTGAATGGTGGTGGGAGCCCTACCGGATTTTTCAAAGGAATTCGAGAACTGAGGTGCTTCACAAAAAAAAAAAAAAAAAAAAAAAAAAAAAAAAAAAAAAAGGAAGGGCTCAAAACCAGTCCCATCCGAGTAGCTTACCGAAACAACGCGTTCTTAATCGCAATAGGCGAGAAAATAATGCGAGTGCTTTTGGTGAAGTCACAATACTTTATTCCTGCCGGAGCCGTGGGCCACAAGCGAAAGGACCTTGGGCCGCATTTTGAAGACCCCTGGCTTAGACACCTTTTGCATCTCATTGAGCATGTTCGCATCAGCCGTTACGATAACATCAGGTGGTCAAGTCATGGCTTCAGTTTTTACATTTCCAAACATGGCATTTAGGTAATCATTATAGTCGCAAAAACTTGTTCTTAGCCCAGGTGGTATTTGCCGAGACATTATTGCTGCTAAAGATAGGCTCACGAAGCAGGCACAACAGAAGCACAAACACGGTAACAAGGGTCATCATGTTCGTGTTTCCATCTTCCTTGTACAGTTGAACCCCTTTATAAGAGACATGCCCTGGGGAGCAATTCTTGTCTTTTATATGAGGTGTCTCTTATAGGCAGGGTGCACGTACACATTTTCTTATAAACCCCTATTTCAATGTAGGCCCACTAATGTCTCTTCTTATACCCATCTGTCTCTTACATCAGTGACTCTTATAAAGGGGTTAGACTGTACAGGATTGTGACTGCGGACATCCTTAGTTGGTCTATGGTTAAGCTTAAATCTAGTTACTACAACCATGTTTTACAATATCCTGCAATGGCTCTTCCTATCTTTTGCTGAGGCTTTTTGCGCCATGCACATGGTTAGGCTGAGCACCTGTAGGACTGCATGGTGAAATTGCAGGCACCTCTGGTGAATAGGCTGAAAGATATTGGACATTGTGCACATGCATGCTTGTGTCAAATTAGCAGACCAGATCGTGACAAGATGTCACGTGACTGAAGGTAAGCCATGTCATGTATCATGTCTGCTGACCCGCTCGTTGCCGAAGTCTAGGGGCGAGATGCAGTAAAGGGGACGTTCATGTTGTGGACACTCGTGCAAAGAGGGCTGGAATTGCACAATCTGCGCCGATTGCTTCGTGGGCTGCGCTGTTAGCATGGCTTGGGTTCGTTTATTCATCCCTGGCTGGTCCTGGCGATACTTTATGGTTTGGATAATGGAAAATATTTCGTACAAATCTGTAGGAGAGAGACTGGAGGTTTGGGACAGTTGGAGGAATGGGGCAGCTCGTCTATCTCTCACACAGTTACTTTAGTGACGTTAGTCCATGACTCATTAGATTGTGCTAACATACTGGTTGCCTGGCTGTAATGGCGCGCGTCTTCCACGCACGGAGCTTTCTGTAACTGGAAATCGCCTTTTCTCTGTGTCAAAAGTAAGTTTCTGCTATCTCAATATCAACTCTCTCAGATTGAAACGGCGTTGCGAACA
Source organism: Rhipicephalus appendiculatus (assembly GCA_030522465.1). Classification (NCBI taxonomy): domain Eukaryota; kingdom Metazoa; phylum Arthropoda; class Arachnida; order Ixodida; family Ixodidae; genus Rhipicephalus; species Rhipicephalus appendiculatus. Next base: position 2,272,345 of record JALIZH010030874.1, on the reverse strand, counting down.
CTAATACCAAGCATTCTCTGAACGCACACATCAGCGTCACTTTTTTAATGAGAAAGATTAGGCCTGACGACTGAACTTCAGCCGTGGAACGTTGTTTACTTTGGGCAACATGACTTGAGAGGAACGAAACAGCGGAGATGAGGGTGGAACAGTACACTGTCCCATTCTTCTATACAATAGGGCTGGTGCAGTGACTGGCGAGTCAGCTTTGTGGTTGATTCACATTTGCTCTGAAGGCAGTTTATTTTTGCTTGTTTCACATTTTATGCATATAGATGTTTGGTGTGGGGAAAATTAGATAACAGACAGGCTGGCTACCATTCATGTTAAGAGAGTTAAACTAAAGGGGTATTATAAAACAGGCCCTCTTTTCATTTAGAGCACTTTCACTGCACATTTTCGAGTGCTCCATGGTAAGCAGTGAACAGTAGGTTACAGCAGGAGTTCAGTGATTAAATTACACTAAACGAGCTTAATAAATGTGAAGAACGCTTTAGCTTGCTTTGCGTGCCTGAACATTTACATTTCCAAGTTATCGCTACATTTCAATTTTCAAGATGCCAAGGGTATACAAGAGGAAGCATCCTGACAAGTCTCACACATCAAATAACAATGGCGTAGCTAGGGGCGGGGCGTTGGGGGAGGTCCAGCATTTTCCCGCCCCCTTCTCCGAAATTTACTTTTGCAATGCGTGTACAGTTGAAACTCGATTTTACGAATTTCCCAATTTAATGAAGCAATTCGGATTGCCCCCCACAGTTGCCCATAGGTTTAATGCTTTTACGAACTCGAAATAATGAAACAAACTTCGCCACCAAACCCAATTTAACAAAGCATTTCGGGAAAAAAAGATGCATAGAAAGAGAGGTTTTTCCAAATTTATGGTGTCTAGAATGTCTGGCAGTGTGCTGCCAGCGTAGGAATGGTACAATCGACCCAGTGGAGGCATTCTCGTTTTGGTTCTTGCAAAACTACAAACTGAAACTGCATGGAACGACAGACTGTGCATTTTTTTCCAGGCTTTGGGTCAGTTCCACCAGATGGTGAAAGGGCACAGCGGAGGCACAGATGGCGAAGTTTGCATGCATTGACTCTCACCTGCACGGTTGCACCGTCTGGCGAGGGGCATACATTTCTTGCGAATAAACTGTCACTCGCCAAAGTTGCTAAAAAAAGCAGTTTGTGGAAGGTTGCACGAGGTTTACCAGAGACATTTCGACTGATATTGCAGGAAACGCTATGGTATGTACAAGAAATCGCAAAGGCATCCTCAATCATGAATGCCTTTTTAAGCGTCGCTGCGTAACACTTGAGGGGCCCGGCTTGTCCATCCACTGTCTCATGTCGCATAGTCACGAAGTGGTCAATAGGCACCGTCCACTGACCAGAGGGAGCTGCGTTGCTCGCACTGACCCTGTCCCAAGCTCGCTGACACTGGCCGTTAAAGACACGCAGAAAACAAACGTGCGCCCCCCCGTGTAGCCCGGCCACAATTCGCCCAGTCATGCAGGCCAACCCGTCTCATAATTGCTCTTTTTATCCGCTAGGCTGTGCATTCTGGCGCTGCAGTCACACTGGAAAACTTAACAATGCTCAAAACAAGTGCAAAATAAACTAACAAGGTCTATAATAATATAAACGGCAGAAATAACTAGGAATTAATCGCAATAATATACCTAAAATCGAGAGAAACATTTCTGAAACGTGCGGCTGATACCCGCGCCACACAAGAGAAGGCGCCACCGCACCGACAAGTGCGCGATTGCCAAAGGAATCGCTGTGTGGCTCGTGCTGCACACTTCCTCAGGTTTCACGGTACCGGAGCTGCATTAAGCGCAGGCGTTAAAGCTACACCAACACCTATACAAAAAAGACATTAGCGCAGGCTTTAGCGTAGTATTTAGAATGACCTACTCAAGAACGACTTTTTTATTTGTGTGTGTGTGTGTCCATTTGAAGCTCCTTTCTGCACAAATCGTGATTCACGCGGGGCAGCTAGTGTAAAAGTATGGAAGTACATTAACATGAAACAGGCACTAATTACTTTAGGCTTAGATGGCGTTTCGATTACCGCTTCCGGCGGTACGCTGTCGACATTTCGACGGGGGCTGTTCCCATACGCTCGTTATTATAAAGTCGTTAACGTAATATATCAGGATTATTTAAACCAGATTTTTCCATATACGTGAAGTTGAGCAAGAGAGAAAAAATTATTATTTTCAAAGAAGCAAGAAAGCCCGGTTGTGCAGGCCCGCAGTTATACAAACATGGCGCAGCACGGGAAGCGTTCGCGTGTGGACGAAGACGCCGCAGAAGCTGGCGAAATGCAAGAGAGCACCAGAAGATCAGATGGACCGCCAGAGAAAAAGGTAGAGGAATCGTACGATATTGTGCGTTCATCGAGGCAGATGTGCTCGTCGAGATTTGTTGATTCTCCGGCCCGCAGTACCTCGTGACAGGCAGGCCATGCTGGGAGCGAAATCTGAACTTCCGAACATTCAAGGGTTGCAGCTGTGTATTTTCATGTTTGTTGTTCCTGGCTGGTTCGTTTTGTCGCCTTATTTTGCCTCGTAACCACGGCCTACGTTGTACTCAGTACGCTAGCGTTTCTTTCTTTTTTTCAGTACAAGTGGATCAACAAGCGGCGCGTCACGATCTTCGCATCGAGGGGGGATCACTTTGAGAGACAGGCACCTTATGCTCAACCTTCGCTGCCTCATTCGAAGCAGGCGCTGCGCCGTGCTCCCGACCGGGCTGCAGAAATTAGGCGCCTTTTCCTTCTTCGAACCACAACAACATTCGAAGCCAGGTAAGTGCTTCCTTCACAAAGAACAAAGGATCTCGTAGTTCTGTACGAGTACGTTTCCATGTTCCCTAACAAACCTTTCTCGGACACATTGCAACAGGTGCCATGGTAACATGATAATCGCAGCATATTTACATCCGCCGCACCTGCACATTCCTGAACATTACCTATTTTATATTTTGTTTGGTTTATTGGTTTTCATCGTGTCAGTTGATGACGACGTGAACTCACCGGCATCGCTTTTGATTGTCATTATTGCCACGACTGAATGAGACGCGGCACGTCCAATACCTTCGGTTGTGTAGTGGGGAATGTCTACTGTGTCTGCTACTAGTGGCAAGACGTCTGCGGACGTTGCGCATATTTGGAGGCGATTCCGTTTGCCTGCGCCAAGCTGCTTCAAAAGCATAAAAATTGCGCCGAACTGCTCCAAAAACAGCCTCATAATCAAGAATTTTGATGCCCACGTCAGCTTCAATGGGGAAAAAAGCTTAGTTGACTACGTCATTTTCAAAGCGGCGCCAGACGTTCGCAGAACACGTAGACGTGCCCAAGCGTGTTTCTTTTCTGCACCTCTCAGGCTCCCATGGTGCCGCGATAATCTCCTCTGGGCCGTTGTAAACACGCGTGACCACCCGAAAATGTGCTGTCGTGGCCCGAGCTGTTCCGTCTACTCGCTAGGCTCGAAAACTTCCGAGTTGCATGCCTAATGGGGTTGAGTGATCAAGTTCTTTGTTGTGCAAAGCGTGTTCCTCCGGTCGCAGTAAAACAGCGCCAGTGAAAACAACAGACCAGACGAGGAGGAAGACACGTACACAAGGAGCCTTGTGTACGTGTCTTCCTCCTCGTCTGGTCTGTTGTTTTCGCCCTAATGCTGTCTTGCAATACGCCCTAATACTGTCTTGCAGGCCATCGACTACATTATAATTGTGCACCTTGGGGCTATGAAGCGGTTGTATAGAACTTGCCCTTTGATGGTCCAAGGGGGAAATACCATTTCATAATTTTAACACAATAGCCCTTTTTGACTGTCTATACAGCAGCATTACTAAAACAAGTGACAAGCAGTCGTACGACTTGCATTATTCGTTGCCGAAAAGCGCCGCTAGAATCTTGCGCTCACGTGCTATGCAGTGAAGGCGAGGCAAAGGCAAGCTCCCTACTACCTTGTGTTTGTTCAGTTGGTAAATTTTTTTCTGACTTAAAACAAAATCTACTCTTTTGAAACTTTCTGTATATCTTACCAACAAAGAATATTATGCAACAATATATAACCCATATTTTTACTTGGGCCGCTACATTGTCAAAAGGAAGCCGCAATATGAGTCAAAATGCTATTTTCCCCAACTTTGTCACAATATTCTGGCAATGTTTCTTCTTCATTCGCTCCCGAAGTATTTTAATCGTTTAATATAGCAACCTATAAAACACATCATGTGAATATATTAGTCGTGAAAAAATCTGTGCTTTTTATAAAAAAAGCTAAACATGCAGCATATTGCAATTTTTTGCCAAGGCCTAAAATAAAGAAAGTTAGGACAAAAATGAATAAACCATCATAGTCATGAAAGATTAATGCCTTGAGAGTAAGGAAAGATTATTTCGTATTAATTGGTCAAACCAATAATAATATATAAATTATTTAGTGTGACACAGTTTCACTTGGGTGCCCAAAGTTTGAAGCGCCCTCTAGGAAACGCAAATTTTTTTGTGAAATATAACGCCTCAATAACTACTTCTCACATTCACATATACCTGCACGATTTTTTTCAGCATGATCGGAGATGGTCGAAATTTAACCTGGTACACTTGATATGGAATGACCCATTTAAATACAACTTAATTACGATTAGTTACCATAATACACATAAATTAACATATGTCATTGTTTTTGTTGCAATAGACTATTGAGTGCCTTTGGAATAACGTTGTATCGATTTGACACATTGAGAGACAGTTCTTCATATGTGGCGTTTGAAAGGGTTAAGCGATCAGAACATGCATGAGGTTCTAGGAGTCTTGGTCGGGAATTCATAACAACTATGTTTTAACCGTTACTGCGTTTAAAGTAGGTACATATCAGCGAGGTTTGACTGTACTTTACTGTTCTTGAATGCAGTATGAAGTGATACACAATAGCATTTCTGCATGCTTGAGCCTAACATGCCAATGTTCCTTGAAATAAAATGGTCCAAGGTGATTGAGCCCCTTTTTGTAACAGTGTTGTCAGCTTCTTCATTTTAATGTATGATGCATTATCCTCCAATGCAAAATAAAGTCCAATATAGCCCATGTATCTATTCTGAAACAGCAATTTAGCTGCTTCCAGCCTGCTCCAAAACTACATTTTACCTGCTCCCAGGAGTGCTCCTAGACCCACTTTGTCAGTTCCACCCCTGTAACATCTATCTTTTTTTTCCTTTCCTTTATGTTCGGTGTGCACAGCATTGGCGCTCCTTGAAATTGGCTGCTGGCGGCAAGTACAAGGGAAGGAAGGAGGTCCAGGTCCAACATCAAGCATCGCATTGCTGAAGGTCCAGCACCATCCAATCCGCTGGACGACATCTTCCAGACTGTTCCTCCCGAAAAAGCAAAGGGTCGAGACAAGCTACTGTTCATACGAAAAAAATAGCCACATCATTACATCACTACATGGTGACCATTACATGTGATTGTGGTTACTTTTATAATTTAGCGTTCAGCTTTATCGCATTTATTTAATTTCTGCGGAAAGTACTGGTATTTTATATATATATATATAGCATATATTACTGAGTGTTCAGTGATCATTGCATGTTCAATATGTTTAATAATCAATGAGTATTTATCAGAGCTGTGCGAATAGCAAAATTTTGGGTGCGAGGCGAATTCGAATATTGAAATTTGAGTGCGAATCGAATAGAATATTTTTCGAATATTTCTCTATTTCGGAAGTATTTTTTTTAATACTTCGAAGTGACATTGCAGAAAAAAGGTTGGAGAGGATTCCTAAGCATTCTCTTATGAAATAGTAACATGAAAGAGTTTCTTTTGGCCAGGTTGGCGAAGCGCTAGAGGGGGGTGGTGTTTCATTGTCTTATTAAGAATCAGGGCAATGCAGAGACTGAATTGTATTTATTTACATGATTTGGTGCAACCAAAGTTTGTTGACAACACTTTACACGTGAAAGGCAAAGATTCTCTTTCCTCAGCCTCTCCTCCTCGTCCAGCTTCTGTGGAAGCCCATTTGATCTGGCGGATAAGGGCATGCTCCCTTCGAGTCCGGAGTTCCAAATCTGCCTCATTGACGTCAATATATTAGAACATCTGAACTTTTAGATGCTAAAAATCTTTGGCATCCGATTTATTGGACTTATTGCGCCAATTTCAGGTTCAAAACAGCATTAATTGAGCCCCCCACCTCTGCCCCATCTATCATCTCTATGTTGGAACCAGCGTTTTCTTGAATGGATACATTTGCAACCGTACCATAGACTGAAAGATAGCTTTGCTGCAATACGAGTGTGTTGGGGTGAAGCATACTGAATGTTTTTCTTTTAAGTGTGGAGTACTTTAGGGGGCCAGGCTGTCGTAAGCTGTCCTATGCTGTCGTCGCTTGGCGTAACGCAGGCAAAACCACATATAGCATAGCCGCAAATGTAGCACATTGAGCGCTCGCTCGCGCCAAGGAAGTTTTCTTCAGCTTGTACTTCGAGCTCTTTGATGATGATATTAAGTGTGGGCATTACTACAATGGCTAGGGAAACACGACAACACAAACTACGTATAATAATTGAAAGAGGAAGCAAACGAGAAATAGAGAGAAATAAAGGAAAAATGGGAAGAAAAAGAGAAATGAATAGAACCAAAGAGAAAAGGACAGAAATAACTGGAAAATTAATTCGTTCACTGTTTTTATTCGCCCGATGAACCCCAATGAAAACAGTGAATGTGTGCGTATTCTGAAAAGCATTTCATTAGAAGTACGAGAGTGCACACTTTATTCTTAGCGGCTTTTCTGCTGCCATCTTGAATTTTGATCCATGACCGAGGATGGGCCCCTCCCTCCGAACCTTGTCAGCTTGTCCTTCACGTTAGGGAGGGGGGGGGGAGGTGCTTGCTTGGGATTTTGCGGTAAGTAGAAGTGACATGTGGAACTTGCTTCTGTGACTACGAAAATTCATTGTCCGCTGTGTGCAAAAAAAAAAATATCACCCCGACCGAAAAGAATTCGGTTGTTGTGCAGAAGAAATGACAAACACTAGCATGTTTGGCACATAATTTATTATTGGCTCGTCTGCGATATAGAGAGAGATAATTCCGTGCAGATTTCCAAGTGAATGTTGGCTCTATAATATCTCTTGATGTCCGGCCAAAGTGTTAAGTAGAAACTTTAAAGTGCTGTGCAAAAAGATTGAATAGAAAAAGAAAGCGCGTTCGCGCCTGTGGTATAATATACGTGAAGCTCATGCTTATATGAAAGTTTGTGTGAACCTCAACTCAGTTGCCAGATAAGAAGATAATATACAAAATGTGACGACGCTATCTACAATGAACCAACAGCTCACCATAATGTGAGAATTTTCTGCCGTGGTTCTGTTTGATCGGATACAGCTTATGTATCAGTGGTACATGTAACAACAATTACTGCATCTGTTTGCTCAAATAGAAACAGCATTTATGATGAACACGTGACACCATTATCTGCAGTAAATCAACAACACGACGTAAAGTTCTATACAGTGCGTCCATTTCGTGAGCTTCGTCAGACGCAGGGAGCACGACAATGAACTGAACGTCAGTAGACGACTTGGTTTTTCGAATATCAAACACTTGCTTCAACACCAAACTCTGTGAAACAAAGAAAAAAAAAAATCACGGTACAGTGATAACGTTAGTTAAAGGGGTCGTGAACCACCCTTGGGGCTTGGTGAGAAAACACATCCTGCAATAAGCAGACACTGCTATAAACAGGTCGGCCAAATCTGGCAGTCGCGAAGTTGCCATTTTCTCAGGCGCCCTCTTTTCGTACAGAGGCCTGTGCTCTCTCTCTCTTCGGAGCTGTCGGCGCCTGCTTTTTGACGTCACACAGCAGATAGCATGCTATTGGTCGATAGCCAGCATGAACCAAAAGCGGCTATGGGATCGCATGTACTTCTTGCCACGGGATGCTGCTGTGCGCCAGCGCTGCACTCCAGTCTGCTAGCACTACACAGTGAGCCACACTCGCGCGCAGGAATCACAACCGCAGGGAGCGATTGCGTTTCAACATGCGCGCTCAAGGTCGTGACGCGCGCTGACGTAGTAACTTCTTTACCGCTTGCCAACCCTCCCTGCTTAGCTTCCAGTGCGCTCGTCGGGACGAGGGTGAGCGTGCGACAAATCCCTGAAGTATGCTCGTTCTTGACTGATTAGAGAAATTGTAGCGGAAATCGTTTCGTGAGGCAATAAAGTCCGATATTGAGGGCATTCCGTGATCACTTTAAAAAGTGGTTCATAACCCCTTTAACGCACGATAACATCCAAAAAGAGATACACTCCACGTTGCTTCACGTAACGATGCAGCTAGTAACAGTGAGAAGGGATTGACAACTTGTTGCCACAAATATTTAGTCAAGCGCCATGCATAACACTGAAGATCACAGTCTGACAAGTATATATATATATTTGAAAGACAAACCACGGAAAAGTCCGCACGGGGGGAACGACGCACACTTTACCACAGGTCAACAGTTGTTTTTTTTCTGCGATGTAGGTTGCCTCAGAAATTTCCGAGGTGTCAGGGTGTCTTACGCCCGCTTGCCTGAATTCTGCTGTCTTTGATGATTGTATGTAGTTCGTACGCAGTGCCTGTTGCGCTTGAAAAATTTGCTCTGCAAACGTGGCGCACAAGTTTACTTTTTAAGGATTAATTAATTAGGAAATACTAATTTATTTTAATTAGACCTACATAGGACGCTCTTAAAACTGTGTTCGTGGTTATGATGCAAAAAACAAAAAGTTCTAGGAAAAGCCGAAGGGTATGTGACACAAAGCCCTTCTGTTATCTTTTTTTTCGGAAGCCTACCCTTAAGTCCTAGCTTATTCAAATATAACGAAAAATTCGCTAATATACCTGTTCTTCAAGTTCTTAAAAGCTTTTCGGATCTTATTAGTGCCCTTCAAAGTATTAAGAAAAGTCACAACCTTTTGTACAGTATACAAGATATTGAATCTCTGTGAAAGTTGCGGCCGATTATGCACTCTTAAAAAGCGCGCGCGTGTGTGTGTGTGTGTGTGTGTGTGTGTGTGTGTGTGTGTGTGTGTGTGTGTGTGTGTGTGTGTGTGTGTGTGTGTGTGTGTGTGTGTGTGTGTGTGTGTGTGTGTGTGTGTGTGTGTGTGTGTGTGTGTGTGTGTGTGTGTGTGTGCATGAGAGAGAGAGAGATGTGTAAGCAGCTTAAGTTTACTCCAATTTATATAAAGCGAGCTGCGAAACATCAGGAACAAAATAACCTGCCAGCTTTGGGCGATTTTTTTTTTTTTTTACAAAAGTGCAACACGTACGGGCGGCGTAGTTCATCCCGCGTGTGATGTCTGAAGCAATACCACTGACTGCCAATGGTCTCCAAGACTATTGACTAACGTGGTGACACAACTCAATGAGGCTGTGGTTCATTACAACCACCGAATGATACAGACGTCTCGTCTTAGAAGTTGTCGACCGGCCGCCATATAGCCTTCCGTATTGATTTGTAGTCGGCATGTTACAACCACGTTTCGGTATAGACAATCACGCCGGCACGTTACCCTCATGCCTGCAGTCACGTGGTCGCATGCTATAGCTTTGACTGCATAAAGGTGATTGACACATTAAAGGGACACTAAAATGAAACAACAAATCGAATTAGATTGATAAATTGCACTCTGAGAACTCTAATGTCGTTAATTTCACCATCATATGCTTATTAATAAGGGAGAAAATAAAGCCAAGGTTTTTATTTTCAAATTTTGCTCCGAAATCTCCGCGCACGACGTTACGGATTTCAAAGCGTATTTTTCGTATGTTGGTGACCTTGGCTCAACGTAATTTATGAAACTTGGTATGTTATGTATATGGCCCCCCTCAGAGTAAAATGTACTTCATTTGAACGCATTAGGAACGGCGTACGACTTGGTAGGCGCCGTCAAAATATATGACGTCACCGCGCCTAGTGCGCGAATTTCACGGTGGCGTCGCCACCCGCATTTTCTTTTCGTGCGTTTCCTCGCTTACTTAGCGTGTTCTCGCGGTAAGAGGCGTGTTTTTCTTTTTGTTTTTTTTTCAGTATCGTGAAACTGTAATTTACTAATGCGCGAAAAATCGTTTTTTTCTCCCCTTTAGCGTCCCTTGAACGCCGTGATGATTTCGTGCGTTTTGCAAGCGTCTTTCACTTAAAGTAACGACGTCATCATTGCAGGAGTTCAGTAGAAGTTGAAGGCTCGAAGATGAAGGCTTGAAACTCGGAGCGTCATTCAAGCCATCGTTTCGACAATCGGTATTGTCTTCTTCAAGGCTGCAAAATGTCCTGAAGACTTGTCGAACCATTGGCTCCAGCCACACTCAGCGTCCGAGGATTCTTCATGTCTTAAGGCGTCCTCTGTGTGGCTATTGGAACGAGCGCCAAACGCCGACGGTACCGTAGTGATGGGGGTGACGAACACTCCGCGTATGACCTACCAAAGCTCGCGTGAAATTTGGCGGTTGGGGGCAGTCAGCTCGTTCTATAGTAAGGCAGTCGTGCCTTCTTTTGTTGCAAGAGCGCCATTTTCGGTGCCGCAAATAACGCCATCTCGTCAGCCGGCTGTATGAGATCAGAATTAAGGTATTGATTTGCGCATGTGCCATCGCCATGACCAAGAATTGCGGTTGTTGCAGATGGTCCACAATTCCGTATATCGGGGTTCGTTATAACCGATCTTTGCCGCACCCATAGTTTTGGCAAGCACAACGGCCGCCCCTCAGCCACGAGAGCCTCAGGCATGGGGGGAATTCGTTCATGTTGCATATTCAAAGGATGATGACCTGACAAGCTCCTGGTGTTTGTGTTCCTTTTATGCTTTGTGGCATGATAACGCGTACGAGTGATAACATGTTATGACCGTGCGCCTTGAAATGACCAGATTCGCCATATCTCTAGTTTCGAGTCGAGTGCTAATAGCAGATTGTAGCGGTTGTATGCTAAGCATCGTGTGGAATATTAGAGCGACGGTGTTTTTGTTGACCCTGTGCCGGCGTTGGCGTCCGCTAGTCACGTGACTTGAGGGGCGAGAGTGAGGCTTGGCGCAATGGGAAAGAGGGCTGCGCCTCGCCGAGATTGGCGAGAGAGAGGGTCGCTCGGAAGGGAGAAAGTGAGGAGCTTCGTTACACGCTCACTCGGATGGGGAGAGGGTGTGGAGGCCTAACACACTTGGCGCAGCAGAGAAAAGATTTAAGCCTAATAACGGGGAGACGATATAAGGCGACCCACACCTTCCAGAACCGTCGGTTTGCACCTCATAGGTTAACGGAGAGTAACGAAGGAACAATAACGATATAACAAGGAAAACAATACAGGAAATGTAACACCCGAGGAAAAGGGCCCGACAGCTTTGCTGTCCGACGGCTTTCACAGTGTGGAACTGGACTGGAATTTTAAGTCAGACACAGCTACCAGACATACTGATGAGAACGTACACTATAGGACCAAGCGTCTCAGCTCCAGCCATGGAGCCGGCAGTTCTACGAGTCGACTGACCTTCGGCCTGATGACAAGTTATTCACGTGAAAAATTGACTCTAGACTCAAGATTGCCGAGTTTGATCGTTGTTGGTGGTGTGCATCCGATGATACAGGGCACTGCGACTGGGTAAAGGAAGTTAACGTGGTGCATTGCCCGTTCTTTTACTGACTTCGTATCTTAGTCGTCACGAAGATTGGTGAGGCTTCCCCGATTGCAAGCCGTGGACATACCTCCAAGGAGGTCATGTACAGGTGTGATCAAAAGTTACCAGGCCGGACTGCCATAGGATTGCATGGGAAAGCGGCCTGGCACCTTTTGACCGCCCCTGTACCTGCTTCTGCGACAGTGATGTGGACGAAGTCAGAGTCGAAGCAACGATCTCGAATCTCCACGCGGTACAAAACACTAAATATGGAAGGCGCGATAGATGCAGCTTAGCGCGGCATCCAAGTCCTGGATCTGTAGTCGAGAGGACCTTCGCCTATTCTGGCTTTGACGAGCCGTATTGTCCTCGCTGTCAGGACAGGTACATTTCAAAGATGTATTTGCTGCATGGATCTGCCCTCGAATATAGATACTCTTGCATTTGCTGACAACAAGCGACGGGGTCGTTTGCGCTGGCCTGTAGTTCACTGTCGTGCACAATCTTCACCGTTAAAGGGACGGGTCGGTTTTGTAGTCGTTCCCACAAAATATGGCTGAACATGCTGTCTTGAACCCATCGCTATCGCCAGAGGGAAAGCCGGCCCAGCAGAGATCCGGCCGACAATGCATCTCCGTTGCGAGTGTCTTACCAGGTGCTTTTCCAACGGAGTCGTTGGCTACGTGTTGTAGCGCATGCATTACGCCAAGTCTCGAGCGTTGGTAATTGCTGTGGCTTCATCAACGCCATCATCATGTCGGCCAAGGCCCGACGCATCGCGCTTATGTAGTCCTTACACGTTCGTATTGTACGATCCCGTAGCCCCGCCATTTGTTTCACTTAAGCCAAGGCCCCGTGGAGTAGTGGACAATGCAAAGAGTGACGTATAAACCCGCCCTCCTCCCTGTGCAAGCGGTCGTCTCACTGACCCTTGAGGATGCCTGACAATGAGCTATGACAGTTCCTCAAACACAAGTGATCCAAGTCGGCACGCGAACTCCTCGCTCGTAAGTGAGCGGAATATCTGTGAATGCCTTATCCGGCAGGCAAAATTGTCACTTTGGCGCATGCCGTTTTCAGGCATGAGTCGGTAGACCAGTGCAATTGTCTAGGCCGCTTTAGCAGCAGAGCTTTAAAAAAAGAAAATGACGCCTTCATAGCACAACACACGCTCTGGACTTTCTGTTCTTGACCGAGAACATCCTGTCCGGACCCAGGGAGACGCGGTCGGCCTTGTGCGTGCCGGGCGAAGGCGTGCCCGTGGCCGTGCCGGCCGACTCGCTGTCCACGTTGTCGAGGGCAGCGGTCGTCGCCGTCTGTATCTTGTGCAGGACGATGCGGTAGGCGCCCGTGACGGCGCTGCGGGCGCCCTTGTCGGCGCAGTCGCGCATCAGGTCCTCGCCGATGCCCAGTTCGCGCAGGTGCGCGCGGGCCTCAAGCTCTTCCTCCGTGACGGTGGCCTCCGGGTCGAGCGTCGGGTACATGTTGTAGCGGGCGTAACCTTCGGGAAGTCGCTGGCCCCGGAGCCACTCGGAGCGCCCGATATCCGCCACGGTGGGACGGTCCTGCGGGCACACCTGCGGGATTTGGAAAAAAAAAAAAGATCAGCCGGCCTCGCCGTAAACGCTACCGGGCAGCGAATCTGTAATCGCGCGAGTGTATGTAAGGGCAGACTAAGACAGCTAAGTCTCATTTCAAGCATCATCATGATCACCGTCATCATCATTTAGCATCATCATCATCATAATTTCGAACATCATCATCATGATCATAATCATTTAGTACCATCATCTCAAGCATCATATCGATCATAATTATCATCATCGTCGTCTCGAACATCATCTTCCTAATTTTGAACATCAGCACATAAGGTCATCAGCATCATGCTTTCGCGCATCATGATCATTTTATTGATATCTTTATTCATCCCCCCCCTGCCTCCCCCGCTCTGGTCAGGCGACCTGCGTGACGCCGGACGATGCAGGCTCGAATTCCCCGCTGTTAAAAAATAGTGCTCAGTGAGCTCACGGCTGAATATAGCATACAGTCAGCTCGTGGCTGTGCCCGTCATTAGAAAAATTTTACGGCTATGCTCCGTTCAACAACAGCAACGACAGCAGCGACGATGATAACTGCGCTAACGAGAGAAGGTTGCTTCGCCACCAAATTTTTATTTTTATTTTTTCCTTTGATGACTAATAAATTCATATATTTTGGAGCCAGCGCTTGGGTACAGCCTTCCTTCTCATGTTTTCACATGTAAATTTAATAATAATAATAATAATAATAATAATAATAATAATAATAATAATAATAATAATAATAATAATAATAATAATAATAATAATAATAAATATTTATAGTACACTCGCGAAGCTTAAGTACAACAGAATATATGTGTCAGCTCCCACTTATCTGCTAATTCGTCACCGTGAACTACGGGCGTGTGTTTGGCTTACTCGAAGAATGCTTCACTGCAATGCTTCACTGCTTGTTCCAAGAACGCTTCGCTGCAATGTGATAGCACTTGGGGTGAAGCTTACTTGCCAGGCAATGATTTGCAGGCAAAAGGCCTGTGCCGTGTTTTCTACGCTTCGTACCAGAGTTGGTATTTTCGCACTTCGTGCTGATTTCCACATTCTAGCTGTCGCTGACGTCCATGATATACGTCGATATTGCAATCTCGTAGTTTTTGTTTTGTTTTTTATGCAATTTTTTAATGCTCAAAAGTTCCTTTTCTTTCCGAGGTATACAGCGAAGCCAGTCCCTCGATGTTGGTGTCTGCGTACAGCGTTTTCAGACAAACGAACCAAATCTCTACGCGCACGTTCGTATGTAAGGTATATTTGCAACATTTTCTGTAAACGTGCCGCTCAAAAGGTCATGAAATCCAGACGAAGTCGGGAGTAGCCAGAAAGTCTCGTCACTTTTCTTTGACGTGACATAACGTTCAATGCGGCGTCTCGCCTCGCGGAACGCCTATCTTTGAACGCACTCGATAATTACGCGATGTTAGCGCAACATTATTGGCAGTCATAAGCGTGCGCAGGGTTCCCCTTCAGGGGGGGGCGAAGGTTCGTCGAAGCGCCCCCCCCCCCCTCCCTATAATGTCAATGTATGGGGCTGACTTTGCGCCCCCGCCTGTCGCCCACCCCCCCTACAATGTATAGGGCTGGCTTTGCGCCCCCCCCTTCTCACCCCCCTGCCCCCCCCCCCCCCCGTGCGCACGCCTATGGTTGGCAGTATCTCATTTCTTTCGTCCTATCTGGTTGCGGTATACGGCTTTGTCACGCAACTAAAAGTGACATTCTCTTAGGTCAGTGGTCTCAAACTCACCTCAGCCAGCGGGCCGCAGTCACGCAATTTAGTCCCGTAAGGGCCGGGGCAGTCAAGGAGGTAGGAGCAGGGGGGGGGGGGGGGGTATACAATTTGTTTGCAAATGCTGCCACTTGAAAGAAAACTTTCCCATATCTCATATGCAGGTCATTTCTGAACGAGATTTGGTGCCAGGACTCCAACAACATGTCGATACCGATCTCCAAAATGACTCCAATCTGGACGCCGATTGCGAAATATAATTTTTGTTTGACGGTTGTGTTTCAAAACAAGGTGAACAAACGGGATGCCTCACGGAGACAATGCCTTAAATCAGTCAGGTCTCTGTAGCTCGCGAACATGTTTAATAAGAAAAAAAAAAAAAAAAAAAAAAAAAAAAAAAAAAAAAAAAAAAAAAACTGGCTCGAAGACAGTCATGTGAGAAACGCGGGCCGCAACCGAGAGCCTCGCGGGCCGCATGCGGCTCGCGGGTCGCGTGTTTGAAACCCCTGTCTTAGGTGATCGATCGAGAATGCAGCGCTTGTTCTCGCTGACTTCGTCTCCTCTAAAAAAGCTGGGGCTAATGATTGCAGTTCCGCCCCTTTATACAGGTAATGTCAAAAACGTCGCAACCAAGCCGCATTTCCGCTGTAGCAATCGCTTCCGGTACGTGTAGTCAGCAAAAGCGGTAGCCTTCGAGATCTGTTTTGTTCCTTTTTTTTTTTGTTTCCGCTCTGAGGAGGTGGAGCATCGATTTGTACACGATACGATACGTGAAAAGAAACGATGCGACAACTGGCACAATGTTACATGCAGTGATTAGTTTCGAGTTTTTTGTCCTGTTGGAGTAGGCATTAAAAGATACTATCGAACAGTATGTTTTCAAGAAGATATGTGTTCAACAGCGTCTTCAGGGCATGTCTACATCGCTTGGAGTGTTTACGTTCCTTGGTGGCGAAAAATTGGGGAGAGCAATGCTCCTTCTTGCTACCGTTTCTTGTCCTGCATTTCCAATTTTCTACATTTAGGTTATTTATTTTAAGTTATTTCTTCTGGGTGCTTGTTTGCAGGTAAGCTGCAGAGCGCAGCGTCAGCTAATTGTAGTAGCTGTTGGCGTGACCGAAGTGCTTTTTGGAGCATCGTTCTTCTGTGCTGCAGAACCGGCGTAGATTGAGTGGCCAAGGAAAGAGTACTTTCTCTTCACTCATTAAAATACGACGTTCTGCTAATTGTAACGAATAACAAGAAAGGAAGAAAGAAAGTAAGAAAGAAAGAGGAGTAGCATGATGCAAGACATCTAGCGGCTACTCCCTATAGGACCAGAGTCAGAATCGGCGATTTTCTCTATAGCTTCTCGACGATCTTCTATAGCCTGCGACAATCACCGGCTATCACTGCCGCCAGCGGTGAGCGCTAAACCAACTATACTCTGTCTCAGAAGTTCCCTTCAGCACTGTCGAGGCTACAGGGCCCCTTAGCCAATAGGAAGGGCGGTTAGCCCCTCCACATGTATTCATCTGCGCCGCGTCGTCTGCTAGCATCCCCCCTGGTGTCTGCGCGCACACGTTCAGCGAGCAGACGGCAGAGCCGAAAAAATAGAACATGGCTGCACTCATCGAGGCTGCTGCTCTCCGCCTCGAGTTTATCACGTCGTCGTCGTGCGCTCTGTGGCCCGTAAGTTCCAAACACGCTTGTATTTGCTTTAGATTTATGTCTTGGAGCTTCGGCAGCAATGTATTCGTGACTACATTGCGCTGTTTTCATGAACCACTATCAAATTCTCGGCGCGTTAGGCTTAGCAGGCGTGGTTAAAACAATAGCTTATCTCGCCAATATCGACAGAGCGTACCTGATGCTTTGTCCTGATCGTGAGATGACGCAAAGCGATAGCTCATTAGTCATTACACCATTCATTTGTTGCTGTGAGCGCTTTGGGCGAGCGTCAAGGGCAAGTTCGGATTGAAGCGGGTGGTCGCGTCTGCATGGGCGCTGCCATGTTAATTTTTAATCACCCTTACCGACGGTTACTGATACAAAAATTAAAGAAATACGACGTAAATGCGATGAAGAATAAACAAATTACTTATTGATGTGCCGAAGCAGATGCTAAACAAGGGCAAACGTCTCAACCTTGCCAATTGCAAGGCAATTATATCTGGATCTATGTTTTCCTGCACAAGCGTGTGGCTTGTTTACACCCCGTAGCTTTGGCAGTGCTGAACGGTAGTGGTGAAACAGAGTATACACGAGTTGACACCCATGGCCTCCTAGACCGCGCTGCATGCCCGCTCAGTCTTGGAAAGTATGGACATACCACTTGTATCAGCGTTTGCTGTAAAATGCACATACAAATCATGTAAAAGTAGTCTGCGTCAGCAGTCTCAAAACCAGATATACATGCCACCAGGCTGAGTGAATTGGGCCGCAATGTCACCAGGGGATGTCCAACAGAAAGCCCCTCGGCTGTCGGAAAAGCCTTACCCACTGGCTTTGCGCAAGCCGCCGTGAATGAAGCTGTGAATCTGACAAAGGAGCTCCCACAAAAATTCTTACATATATATCGTTCCAGAATTCTCCGCTGTGCAAAAAAAAAAAAAAAAAAAAAAAAAAAAAAAAAAAAAAAAAAAAAAACACTTTTTTTCTGAGCCCATCTGTTTGGCAGTGCGGTTTCCAAAACTCCGAAAACTTGATAAATGGGTTGTCGAACGCACAGAAGACGGCATTAAGTAGCAAAAGTGCGGAGAGCTGGGCTTGTTGGTTGTACATGATTAGAAGAACAGCGCGCAAAACCACAGGACACAGAAAGGGAACGTACACAGCGCTGACTAAAATTGTTGAGAGTCAGCGCTGTGTACGTTCTCTTTCGTATGTGGTTTTGCGCTGTTCTTCTAATCGGCATTAAGTAACTTGGCAAGTCTCTCATTCAGCCTGCAAACCGTGTCTTTTTGATTGCGATGACGACTTTGCCCTTCGTGCATAATACTTTGTGTTTATATATGCGTGTTATGTGTGTGCTGAAACGCCAGTGTTTTGTATTGATTGTACTTGTGTTGTGCGTTGTGTTGTGTATGAATACCACCGTTCCGCGCACGACGAGAGAAACGTCGACGTGAGACCACACTCGCCTGCAGTATGGAGGCGATGAGCTTCTTGCACTGCTCGGACAGGTACTCGGGCAGCGCGTAGTGGCCCTCGAGGATGAGCTTCTTGAGCGCGGCCACCGTCTGCGCCCTGGAAGGGCATGCAGGCCGTCACCACGAAGTAGAGCAGCACGCCCAGGGCCCACACGTCCACGCAGGGACCCGCGTAGCTCTCGTCCCGGAACAGCTCGGGCGCCGCGTACGGGGGCGAGCCGCAGAAGGTGCTCAGTGCCTCGTCGCGCGAGCGCAGCTGCGTGCTGAAGCCGAAGTCGCCCACCTTGACCAGGTTGTGGCCGGCGATGAACACGTTCTCCGCCTTGATGTCCCGGTGCACGATGTTCAGCTCGTGCTGCGAGGGAATGGACAGTGTGCACCAGTTGTCCAGCTAACTCAAACCAAGATTAAAAAAAAAAAAAAAAATCGAAGCTTACACAAGCCTCCAAACACTGAAACTGGAGGATTCTGCTGATTAATCTGGTGGCTTCTAGGTTGCTTCTAGGCCTTATCTAGGTGATGAGCAGTGGCGTAGCCAAGGCGGGGGTGTTGGGGGGGGTTCAAACCCCCCCCCCCCCCCGAAATTTTTCAGTTTTGCTTGCGTATATATGCACGCACACATACAAACGCACGCACGAACATACATAAAGTATGATTGAACCCCCCCCCCCCCCCCCCCCGAAAAATTTTCTGGCTACGCTACTGGTGATGAGGGTTGTTTCTAGGTTGCTTCTAGGTCGTTGTTAGGCTTTGGCTATGTGCTACGACGTTATAGCCAAGTTTACGCAAGTACTTCCATCGCTTTGGGGTCTTCTCGCAGCCCCCGTTGCCTATCCCGTTACCTATACTCTGTTTCAGAAGTTCCCTTCAGCACTGTGGAGGCTACAGGGCCCCTTAGCCAATAGGAAGGACGATTAGACCCTCCACATGTATTCAACCGGGCCGCGTCGTCTGCTAGCATCCCCCTGGCGTCTGCGCGCACACGTTCAGCGAGCAGACGGCAGCGCCGAGAAAAATAGGACATGGCTGCACTCATCGAGGCTGCTGCTCTCTGCCTCGAGTTTATCCCGTCGTCGTCGTGCGCTCTGTGGCCCGTAAGTTCCAAACAAACACTTGTATTTGCTTTAGAGTTATGTCTTGGAGCTTCGGCAGCAATGTATTCGTGACTACATTGCGCTGTTTCCATGAACCGGGATCAAATTCTCGGCGCGTTAGGCTTAGCAGGCGTGGTTAAAGCAATAGCTTATGTTGCCAATAACGACAGAGCGTACCTGATGCTTTGTCTTGATCGTGAGATGGCGCAAAGCGATAGCTCATTACACCGTTCTTTTGTTGCTGTGAGCTTTTTGAGCGAGCGTCAAGGGCAAGCAGGGCTTGAAGTCTCTCATAATTTGAGGGGGGGGGGGTCTCATATATATATATATATATATATATATATATATATATATATATATGTGTGTGTGTGTGTGTGTGTGTGTGTGTGTGTGTGTGTGTGTGTGTGTGTGTGTGTGTGTGTGTGTGTGTGTGTGTGTGTGCGTGCGTGCGTGCGTGCGTGGGAAGAGAACGGTCTCTAGCACAAATAAATATATTAGAATTTCTCTGTACAAATCACTATTGCCAAAAAAATCAACAGCGCTTTTCAAATGGGTGCAGCAGTGCTACAGTTGCCCTGCCGAGAGGGTGCCCAGCCCCACCCATAGGCGTATCTACCGGGGGGGGCAAGGGGGGGCGCCAGCCCCCCCACTGAGAAAGTTAGGGGGCGGAGCCCCCCCACTTTCGACTGTGGTTACTTTCGGCCGGACACTGGGAAATCATTACTCAGACGTTTTACTTCCACACAGCAATCATTTCATTATATAAAAAAAATTCTTACGCGTCTGCTGTGGAAATTGGCATCCGTGTATCGCGACCACGCACTGTAAGCTCTCTGCGGTGAGGGCCGCCTATGCGATGCTTGCATGCTGTGCGCTACAGCATTGCAGAAAGGGTTATCGCTGAGTAGGGGCTCTATAACGTTGGAGCATTCTGTCATGACTTTATTCTACTCTGCCTGGCGTGGAACTTATATAATTGTCGACGCAAATACGGGCAGGAACCAGTAAACTTTTCAAGGACTGATCAAACGCTCTTCTTTTTTTCAGCAAATTAACTTTCTTTCATCGGAAAGGAATATCATTACTACTTCTCTATATCGAGTTTTCTATCTGTCGATAAGGGTGGAGAAGTGTTGAGTGTTTTGATTGGGCCACATTGGGGGGAGCTAAAGAAGGTTTCCCCTTTAGTTTCTGATTAATTTGTTCGCCTTGCTTATCACACGGTAGCTTGCAGCGATAGCACCGGCTTGGAACAAGGCGAGGAATAAGGCAGTGGACTCGAGTACATCTAGAAGCCCACCTTTCATGCTTCTCCCGCAACTTGATATTCTGGACCAGGGAAATGCTCAATGTCCCCGGTTTTCTGGACTACAGAAACTGCATTGACAGCCGGGCTAGTTGGTCTCGAGTCATCTCGAATTGACTTGTACAGGGCAAAATACTATTCGGGTGGCAAAGAAGCACACACGCGAAGCGCTGTTTATTTATCTTTCTCCCTTTTTCTCTCTCTCTCAGCAAGGATGACTTCACAGAGTTGAATACGTTCTCAAACTGTTCACCATCATTATACTACAACTGAAAATGTTTTTATACTCATATGAATCCGTCTCACCAGCTGCAATAAGTAGCCATTGTCAATGTGATCGGCGGGCAGCCTTCTGAATTACATTCATGATGAAACGTTGCCCACCTACTGAAAAAGTGTCTAGGTATTGTTCAGCATATTAGTGCGCTGTTTGGTGTGCACATGTCATTTTAACACCACCAGGTTTAACAGATTTGTGACATCGCGTAGCGAGCACGCAATTTTATGACACACCGAAAATTTTTTACGAATGGCGAAGAACCTATAGTAAAAAAGTAAGCCGTATTGTATATAACTTATTTTCTTATTTTTTATGTAGTCGTGCATGAGTGGTCATTGCGCGATGGATCATATTGGGATCATTTGTTGCATCGCGTTACAAGCAGATGCTGTGTGCATGATCGAGAAAACTTCGACCAGTCATGAACAGCTAACGACCAATGCGCATGGCAGCAATGCGGGATAGTTTAACGCCATAATGACCACCCTTTTATCGAATAAAATTTGTTCTTACACCGCTTGCCCAGGCGTATGTATACTTGGAGGGGCGGGAGGGCCCTCCAAGCAATGTTGCAAATACGATGAGTATAAGGAATGTTCTACGCTCCTAATACTACAAATTCTCACTTAAAAAATACTTGTGGTTGAGAACTTAGAAATAAAAGTAATCAAATAATAGTAATACCAACAATGCGCGAAAAGACTACTACTGGGATCAAGCAACACAAAATATAACATACGGAAACCTGAATATGTGCGAGAAAGTGTAGTACTAATTACGGAAAAGGAAATGTGCATTCAAAGCCACCTACATTAAAAAAAAAGCAATTATTCATGAGCAGCTCCTAGGCGTTAACGAAATTCAATTGAACGAAACAAACCTCTACTACTGGGAAGGCAGACCTCGATATATTGTATTCATGCATAAACTTGTGTAGGTAATGTATAAAAAACGTTGATTTTAATACTATTACATGCATAACACACATATATACAGGGTGTTTCAAGAAATGTGTCCACTATTTTTAAAAAATCAGCAAAATGCGCTTTTTTGCTCCCTGTCTTCACAATTTCTTTTTGTGTAGTGGCAGGCTTCTTAAGATGGTTGAAGACATGATTTGCGACAGTAATTAAGAAAGTTAAATTAATTAACTTTTTAATTAGCGGAGTTAGGTGGTTAAGTCCAATGGGAGTATTGAAGTCTTTCATGCGAAGAACCCATTTCAGCTTTGAGATTTCGAAAAAGGAACCTCTATTAAATATTGTGGCGTAATGGCATTCAGGCAAATTCAATGGCGAAACCGAAACCCAAGCACCGATGAGCGCAACAAGCAGACGACTAGAATGACGTCACTGTTCAAGACAACGGTTACAGAGGTGCAGTTCTTGCCCGTTCGTTAACGTATGTACGTCATGCGTGCTACTACTGCAAGCGCAGCCCACACACTCACACCAAGAAGTCAATTGATGGTTGATATAATGACGTTCACTCATTGTGGACGTCTCAGACGAATGTGGAAGTTGCGCTCTTCCGCGTTTTGGTTTCGGTTCCGCCGCTGAATTTGGGAGAACTTCATTACTTCGCAATTATTCCTAGAGGCCGCTTTTTCGAAATCTCAAAGCTGAAATGGGTTCTTCGCATGAAGGACTTCGATTCTCCCATTGGGATTAACAACTTAACGGCTCTAATTGCAAATTTAATTAATTTAACTTTCTTAATTACTGTCCCAAATCATGTCTTCAACCATCTTAAGATGCCTGCCGCTACACAAAAAGCAATTGTGAAGACAGCGAGCAAATACCGCATTTTCCTGATTTTTTTAAAAATTGTGGACACATTTCTTGAAACACCCTGTATATGGTCTTCGCAGTGTATGCTACGTAAAACTGACCGTGCTTTTTGTATAATGTTATTAAACGGGCTAACCATATTCTACATCTGTACTGTATATGAAAAATCACATCAAGTTGAATGCGAATGAAGTTCTCTCGTCTCTCTCCCTCTCTCTCTCTCTCTCTTTATATATATATATATATATATATATATATATATATATATATACACAAACGGAGGGTGAAGGCTTGCGCCCCCCCCACTCGCGAACGAGTTGGTACGCCACTGGCCCCACCTTAAAAAATGGAAGGGGGGGCCGGGCCCCCCTGCCCCCCCCCCCCCCGACTTTGAGCACTGAGGGCAAGTTCGGATCGAAGCGGGTGGTCGCGTCTGCATGGGCGCTGCCATGTTTATTTTAAACCACAGTTACCGACGGTTAGATGCAACAATTAAAGAAATACGACGTAAATGCGATGAAGAATAAACAAATTACTTATTGATGTGCAGAAGCGGATGCTAAAGAAGGGCAAATGTCTCAACCTTGCCAACTGCAAGGCAATTGTATCTGGATCTATGTTTTCCTGTGCAAGCGTGTGGCTTGTTTACACCCCGTAGCTTTGGCAGTGCTGAACGGTAGTGGTGAAACAGAGTATACTGTTGGGCTAACTGTTGCCTTCTTCCTTTTTAGTGGACCAGTGGTGAGTAGTGGGACTCATAGGCGTGCGCACGAGAGGGTCCGAGGCGGGCCGAGGGGGGCGGCCGCCCCCCCCCCAAATTACCTAAGAGAGGGGGGGCCAAAGTCGGCCCATTACATTGACTTCATAGGGAAGGGGGGGCTCTGCAACGAACCTTCGCCCCCCCCCCCCCCCCCCCCTGAAGGGGTACCCTGCGCACACTATTGGTGGGACTTACTCAATTTCTGCTCGGCACATACCCGTTAATGAATCGTGATACGGCACACACATCACGGCAGCTCAAACAGCTTCGCTCTTAAAAGAAGCAACAATGCGCTATAGACCGGAGCACGCCTATCTCGCACCCAGGCACCTAGGCTCCCGGCGGCATACTCTCGCACCCAGACGCTATGTTTGTATAGAACTGCCAAGGCGTGTATCTGTTACATGGTAAGCGGCGTGTCCGGGACCTTAAAATACGAGAAAGCGCCTATCCACGCCGCTCCCGCTTACAAGAAGTCGTCTGGGCACCACTGCGCTGTCTTTGGATGCGGAAACAATCAGCGCAAGAGGAAGATATCACTCAGCACTGTCTGTGAAAATGACAACACAACATGGGAGTCGTGCCGGTGCGGTGTTTTCAGATTGCACAGATTTCCATCCGCAACGAAAAACGACGAGCTCCGCCGCCAGTGGATAATTGCAATCAACAGGAAAAACTACAAGCCCAGTAAAAGTGTACGAGTAAGTACACTTACTGCGTGTATTCAAACGTGACGCCAGCTATTTCGCTTTACAGCAGTAATTTGCGTGCAGTATGCCTGTAGTATGCGGCACCAAATCATTGTCGTACTCTTTCGCAGGCCGCATGCCAATAATAAGAGGTATTAGGACTCACGCGTGCACGCACACTGCGCACGTTTAGTACAAATGTAACGGCGTACTGTCGCGATGCAAAAAAACGTGAACAGCGGAAAGCGTGGCTTTCGACTCGGTCGAACTGCGACATGCCTTGACTGTCGCTAGGCGAATCTGTGCTTTCAGCCGGCGTAGCACTACATCTTGCGCTGGCTGGCACTTTCGCACGGCGTGCACCGCGTGTGTGGGTTCCGAGTGCCAGGCATGACTGGCAAATGATATACATATGCACTGCATGAGCGCAAGCCGGAGCGGGATTCTAGCGCTACGGTGACACCGGCTGAACGCACAAGTTTTTCTTAGCGACAGTCAAGGCATGTCGCAGTTCGACCGAGTCGAAAGCCACGCTTTCCGCCGTTCACGTTTCTTTGCATCGCGATAGTACGTACCTGATAAAGTTGCTTCCGCAGTCAGCAATGCACGTGCTGTAGACATTCCGGACCATCGAGGAAGGTCTTCTCAACGTTTCACAAGAAAACAGCACAAATTTCCAGGCGAGGAAAAGCGCGAGACATGCTTACAGCCATACTCCGGCTGGGAGGTTTCGCGTTTGAACTGCGGAGCGTCTGCTGGCCTGGCAGTTCCAGGTGTTGCTTCGCCGCGCATGCAGCAGGTGGCGCGACGTGCTGTCTATTATGGCGGCACACACTGAACTCGCTGTGTTCTGGTGTATAGGAAGGTTGTACAGTGGTAGTCGTGTGTACCGACAACCTGTATGTTTTCGTTACTATGTTTTGATAAATTAATAACCTTAATTAGTCAACTTTTTAATTCTTGCTTCAGTTGGTAAAATATTAACTTCAATTTGTAGGCCACCTAAAATAAGCTCAGAATGAAGAATTTATTTTGTGCTGAAATCTTCCTGTTTGTTTTTTTCTTTTCCCGATAAAAAAAAAAAACGCTAAGTGCGCCAGAGATAAAATAGACGCGGCGCGCCGCTACCCAAGCGCTTCCGAGAAAGCGTAATTTCGTTGATACACGGCTGCGTTCGTTGATGGCCTCATTGTACTGGCTGCATGCTCTCTGATGGACGCGCCAGCGGCGTGTTTCCATGCCGCGTCCATGAAAGAGCGTGAAGGCCCTGTACAATGCGGCGATGAATGAATTTAGCCGTCAACGACAGCTCCTACAAGAGATCAAAGCAAAGCACTAAAACGCTTTAGACTGACAAATTTATTCCACGGAAACTCCATTGGTCGTCTCAACGGAAGTTCTGGGGTCCACTCATGGGCTTTGTCTTGGGGCGTGCAAACCCGTTTCGCATCGCGGTCGAGGAGGGGGTGGGGGGCTGGTGTGACTTGGGTGTGGGGTAAAGTGCTGGTGTTGCTTGAAGGGGTGCAGTGCCCCTTTGCAGCCCCCCTGCCGACGCCCATGGGTCCACTCGTCCAGAATCCATCGTGCTAGCTAAAGAAAAAGAAAAGCAAGCAAACAAAAGAGAACTCACCATGTGGTTGATGGCAGAGGCGACCTGCGCGAACACAATGCGCGCCTCTTCTTCGGGGTAGCGGCCGTCGCTGGTGATCTTTTGGAAGAGCTCGCCACCCGGCGCGAACTCTAGCGCCAGGTGAACCCTGCTCAGCGTCTCGATCACCTCGTACAGCCGGATCACGTGCGGGATGGTGCAGGGACTCCATGCTGGCGATCTCGCGCGACAGCATGCGCTGCGTCTTGGCGTCCATCTTGCTCTTGTCCAGGATCTTGACGGCCACTTTCTCTGCGTCAGGCACGAGGCGGAATACGAGACGCAGCGACTAAAACATACAGTGCAGGACAAAGTAAACCATCACACGACATAGACGGTACTTAATGCAACACACACATGCATGCACAGCAATACCGCTGTCTGCGTCTCTCTCCCCCCCCACCCACCCCCCATCCCGCTTTGATTATGGGTATCCTTCACAGAGCTCTACGACACACTAGGACTTGATTGGCTAGTGTTATGCTGTTTTTCCTGAGATGCTCCTGCTGTCATATCCAAAGAAAGGTGGTGATGTTCCCGGATTCCTCAGCAGTTGTCATAAGAGTGCAACTTAATTACAGACCTTCCAGAAGGCGCATTGATTTGGTGGTGAGGAAAACCAGATGCGGATTATACTGTTGGAGGCACAGTCGAATTTCCGTCTCTCTGTCAGGCCTTTTTTGGCCTCAGCTTCACATGACTGTTCCTAAAGCGTTCCGTGTGTAAGAACGTTCCACACGTTCTAAGATCGCCAAGTTGATCGCCGTGGAGGACTTGGCGAAAGTTTATTAACTTACGTATAGGGAGACTATCCGCCATTCTAATCTATAGCCAAGGTAGAACATTGGAGGCACTGACCAATACAGGCAGGCGTACGTACCTTTGACGAGGCAGTGGACGGCCACCTTGACCTGTGAGAAGTTGCCGGTGCCCAGTTCTCCGCGGAAGCGGTAGAAGCCCACCCTTCTTCCGAGGTCCACGTCCTTCTGCCATCGGATGTCGTTGGTCAGCGCATCCAGTAGCCGCTGGTAGGGCGACACGCCGCTAGAGGTCACCGTCGTCGCGGGGCTCCAGTCTGCGTCCGTCGAGAAGATAAGGTAATAAGGTGTAGCGTTCCCGGTAGACAGCCGTGGTTCTTGGTGGCGCCGGCGGGGCGCTGCTTGCCATGGATTCAGCACTATTCGACCACGTGCCGCGCCGAGCGAAGCGGCTGTAGCTGGTGGGGGGTGCGTTACGAAGGACTGCAGCGCTGCGCCGGCGCCCCCCGAGAACCACAGACCAATAGTCCTTCAATACCATAGTCCTTCAATTGAGGCCATAGTCTTTCAATTGAGGAACTATGCACAGACTGAACGACAGCTTACCGGATGCAGTCACCACGCGTCACGAACGCTCTCGCCCTCATCGTCACCCTCGCCGCCAGCTGCCACACGCTACGAGTATTGCGTTCAATTGGTTCAATCTCCGGAGCACTGTACGCTAAACGTAACGCGTGTAGTGCTCGGCTGCTGCCCCGAAGGTCGCGGGTTCGATCCCGGCCGCAGGAGGTCGCATTTCAATGGAGGCGAAACGGTATAGAGGCCCGTGTACTGTGCGATGTCAGTGCACGTCAACGAACACCAGATGGTCAAAATTTCCGGAGCCCTCCACTACGGCGTCTCTCATAATTCATGTCATGGTTTTGGGTCGTAAGACCCCAGATATTATTATCCTTGTATGCTGTTACCCTCAGGAACTTCCTAGCCCTCTATCGATACCGTCTGATCATTGCTATTTTTGAATGCAGTCAACCATCGAAATTGGAGGACGCTTGAGCTTCGCATTCAATAGTAGATCGTGATAGCGTAATCGGGACTCGTGCGCATCGCCTTCTGAACTGCTAGCCTGCTTCTGTTTTCGGTGCATTCCTCAACCGGTGCCGTAAGGAAATGAATGACTCTGCGCGTAACATTGGCCGTTTCAAAGTATCACTGAATACATATTGCGAACACTGCATGTTGTTAAGTGCCCAACACAGCATAATTATTCCTTTTGCGAATCAGCGAAGGGCCCACTACGCGTCCGTAGGGCAACACGCGAAACTACGCAGCTGTTCACTTTGTTGATGGTTCTGCTGCTGATGATGATTAAATATGTCTAAGCGCTTTGCAATGGGTGGGCCTTTAAAACACCCACTCGTTGCTCAATTCACATCTTTTGACGCCTGGCGCGATTCTACGCTTCTGCCACGCAATATGATGCGTTAAGGAGACTCCTTGCACTACGTGCATTCATATAGTGTTTTTTCCAAGGCAGTTTCAACGAATATTGTGGCTAGGTGGTAGAACACCTGCTTGCCACGCAGGCGGCCTGGGTTCGATCCTGTTGCGACTAGGGGACCGGGTGCGTGGACGCCGATGGCCACCACGAAGGGTCGGGCGACCTTAGAGCATAGGGCCCGACATTCAGGACGCTTGAGCTGACAAGAACAACAACTGTATTTACAGATATGTACAAGTGAGGATGTTTACAGATACATCTTCCAAATGTCGACTCCGGGCCATCTCCCCCCGCTCATCAAGGCTCGCCTCCTCCTCGATTGGTTGTGGTCGATTGCAAGAGGGCAAGGAGTAATGTAGAACCGGTACGGCACAGCCCAGTCGGCGTCGGGGCAGCACGTGGGACGCCCCGCTGAACACGTGCCGGCTTCGTGGTCCTGGCTCGCCCTGTTGCGCAGAATGGGCCTTTTTCAGGAGACTAGTCTGCGCATGCGCAGCGGCGGTGACGTCACGCGCGCCATGTTTTTTGGGGGGGTCACTGGGTGGCGACATTTGCAAAATATCCCGAAAAATACCAGGCCTCCGAGACAACTTCGGAGGCAACTGACCCCCAGTTTCGATTTCGGCGATCTCCACTGGAGGCGCTGTTCGGACCCTGAAAAAGGCCCATTCCAAGGAGCTCCCGAGGAAGGGACAACCGGTCAGTTGGCGGCAATGTTGCAGCGGCATGCGCAAGGAACGCCTGGGAAAGCTCGTTCGGCGTGGTTACCGCGCGGGCGAGCCGCCGTGGATTGCTCCGGCACCCCTGTTGCCGTCGTTGCCCTTTCCTCCCTCTTCGGGGAATGCAGTCCCGATCGCAACAATCCTCACTCGGACCCGGAAATATTTATCATTTATTTTATTTGCATCTCTCCAGATTTTGTCGGTCACGGACAAGATGATGATTTTTCGCTCACAACCAACGACGCCCACGCCGACGACGACACCGATGCCGACGCCGGAATTTCTGCGAAACGAGCGAAACTATCCCGTTAATGCACACCGATCCATCAGGCCCACGGCGAGGACTGTGCCATGTGGTGTTCAAAGGAACGGAGTGGCTCGGTCACGTGAGGCTGCGGATTGCGGAACGCGTCCAGTCGTAGGCGTCGCTTAAGCAGGCTCGATAACCGAGACAGACATCGCGAAAGCTCGGTACGTGTGTGAGGAATATGATGGTCGAAAGCGAATTCTGAGCCCAGCTTCGTGTTGGGGCAAGGCCAATTGTGTTTGAAGTTTTGGCTTTCCGCAAGGTATCGACTACGCCACGAATCATAATTTTTGTGAGGTAGAGGGCAGCAACCACTACGCCATTATTCGTCTTTCTGCCGGTAAGCGAGGTTGGTTGGTTGACCCTTGTTATTCTGGCGCAACCCACAATGGGGGATCGGCCATGAAACGGGCGGTGCCTTGTTATGTAATTAAATGAGTTTATATTCTTAAAATGTTTAGTGATAGATTATTTTTTTAAATAACTTCTTAGCTTAATTCAGGAGAAAAAAAAAAGAAAAAAAAATTCAAGACGAGAAAAAGATTATTGTTGAAGAATGAAGTGAGATTAGATAACTTTAGCAATCAATTCGTTTTGTCTCACGTAGGAAATCGCATACAGCATCGCAAACGTTCCTGTGGCTAAAGCCCAGTGTAGTAGCTCCAAAGGAAAGAACCACCGGAAGTGATAAATTTAAACCCATCCTTCGGAGCGGTTCTTCTAGAAGTCTTTTTCTTTCATTTGTAAATAACCTGCATGTTAGGAAGAAATGATGCAGGGATTCACTTTCATTGCAATGGAGGCATAAAGGTGACTGCACAAGACCAGACCTGTGTAGGTAAAAGTTCAGTGAGGGGACTCGGCATCGTATTCTGGTGACTGATATTTCTGCCTTTCTAGAGGAACACCATCGATTTTTCCACTTATAATTGAGATGAGAAAACTCAGATGTTGACAAAGAAGACTTAGTGAAGTTATCCGATGTGGCATATTTTTCAAATCTCGCCGCAGATATAAAGGCCAACGTCGGCAATAAAGAAATGTTGGGACCATCATGTGATGCTACTGCGAGTGCATCCGCATATTCATTGAGGGTTATTCCTTTGTGCCCTGGTACCCACACCAATCGAATAATACGTATATGTCTTGGAATAAGAGAGTAAAATAATTCTAAAGAACTTGAAAAGTTTGGTGCAGTTAATGAGGAACAGACAGACAGGCTGTCTGTCAGAATGACGGCTTCTGATATTGATGGTGGTACTTTCCGTAAAGCTAAAACAATTGCAAGCAATTCCGCATGATAAATAGGCGTGAAGTCGGGTACCCGCTTCACATCTGCAAGGTATTATGTGCCACTTTGTTGATGGTGCATGGGGCTGATAACGATGAATTGCGGCTGAGCACACTGCAGTGGGTGGGAAGCAATAAACCACACATTCGTTGCGCGATTAGCATTGTGTGATGACTGGTTGTTAATTTACTCTTCTGACACGCTGTATTGCATACGTTAACGCGATTTCTTGCTCGACATGACGCCTGTATAGGGTCTTTTTGCAGATGACTTTCAAGCACCATTGTGCTCTGTGGTAGAATACTCGACTGCCACGCAGGGGTCCCAGGTTCGCATCCCATTCGATCCTGGGTATTTGTAATTGTGAAGAGCAGTCGTGTACTATGGTTAACTGAGGATTTCAAGTACAAGTTGAAAGTGAACCGCTGGAACACAGGGAAGTTTATTGCATACAAGTAACGGCAATTCAGGTGACTCACGAACCACACCACTGTCGATGGAGCCAAACGCATATTGGCGCGCCTACCCTTAGTAATACCGAAAAGCCGCCGTGTTCGAGCTGGTTACATTGCGCAGTTCGGCTGCCTATCCAAGCAGCTCGACTGTAAACTACACAATGAAAAGCACTGCAGACAGAAAATGAAGTTTCAGTTTTGTCCTTTAACCAAACGACTACAAAATTTACAAAAAAAAAATCATCAAAATGGTGTCGTTTAAATGGCTACTACGAAATCCTCACCAAGCAAGAGCCAAGTTCCACCAAGTAGGCTCAACTTCACTTCGTCTTGGATACCACCAAAAGAAGCACTTATAAGCATAACAATTAATGAATGAGCGCGGAATCTCCTTTGAGAGCTTCCTAAATGATGCGTCAGCGCGGAGTTTTTAGGGGCGTAGCACCTTAGGGTCTAGGCTTGTACGTTGTCCGGCGATGACACTGATGGCGATGAAGAATAAGGGCGTTCCAGACCACACATTCTCTTTCTGCCATCACGGCACAGCACATGCAAGGTACCCATATACGTCATGACGATGACGCTGATGGCGATGAAAAGAGCGTTCCAGACCACACATTCTCTTTCTGCCATTGATGAAAACGATCGTGAAAGCGCTCTCGCCCGCGAAAGGCAAGCGGCAACGCCGACAACAAGCTGCTACTCAGGGAGGCGAGAGCGCGGCATGCGGCGGCTCAATGTCTACGCAGAGAGCAAGCTACCGCGTAGCCGAGAGCTCGGCAAGCAGCGGCAAAACGGCAACGCCGACAACAAGCTGCTACCCCGGTGTTGAGGGCGCGGGAAGCGGTAGCTCAACGGCAAAAACACATCGTATTACTGTACATACGCGTTTTCACTCATTTACATGCGCGAGTGGGCAATGTCACGGGTGATTTGCGGTAAGAACTATCCCCAGTGCTTCGCCCAGTCGTCATGATTCACTTCGTCGAGATGCGTAAATTCTTTTTTAGGGGCGAGGCAATTTAGGGTCTAGGCTTGTCCGTTGTCCGGCGATGACGATGGCACTGATTACGATGAAGAATAAGCGAGTTCCAGACCACACATTCTCTTTCTGCCATCACGGCACAGGACATGCAAGATACCTACTATACGTCATGACGATGACGCTGTTGACGATGAAGAATAATCGCGTTCCAGACCACACATTCTCTTTCTGCCATGGATGAAAACGATCGTGAACGTGCTCTCGCCCGCGAAAAGGCAAAACGGCAACGCCGACAACAAGCTGCTACCCCGGTGTTGAGGACGCGGGAAGCGGCGGCTCAACGTCTACGCAGACAGCAAGGTACCCCGGTGGCGAGAGCTCGGGAAGCAGCGGCAAAATGGCAACGCCGACAACAGGCTGCTACTCCGGTGCTGAGGGCGCGGGAAGCGGTGGCATAACGGCAAAAACACATTGTATATACTGCCACACCCACTCGTTTCTTTCTATTTTCATGTTATCGTCTCATTGCAGTGTAACTGCTGCCTTGCGCAAAGCGCACTGGGAACTGGGAACTATCTAGGTAATTTTAGAACCTTCTGATCAAATTACGTGCTCAACGGGAACATTACAGTGCTGAAACTTACGCGGCCGCTAGCGATAACGCTGGAATCGTCGATGATAGATGTATAAAAGCCGACGCGCTTGACCGCTTGTCAGTTTATCGATGGCCGACGCCCTGTTCGCCGCTATCGTTGTACAGCGTGCCTCGCTTGCTGTAATCTGACTTTCCGTCGGCCACAAGTTCGGCCAAATAAAGAGTTTCATCTTGGACACGTCTCCTGCTGCCTTCGTCCACGTCACAACCACGTGACAATCTGTACACACGCGTTGTCAACTTGTCACTCATTTACATGCGCGGGTGATTTACGGTAAGAACGATCCCCAGTGCTTCGCCCACTCGTCATGATTCATTTCGTGGAGATGCGTAGATTTTTCATGTCTATCGGTTACGCCACCAACGGCGACAACGACGCCGATCAATGCAGGAACGTGCGCTTAAGAGCTGCGCTCCAAAAAGTTCGGCAGCGTATTACACTCAGTAACACTTAAAGGCAAACAAAAAAAAAAAAAAAACATGCTGCACAACTTGTTACGCATTAGGTTATGCAATTAAGAGACCAGAATTCTCGCAAGACAGAGCGAGCCATAGTGTGAGAGGCACGCGTCAAGGCAATGTGAGAGACGCGCCGTATTGACGTTCTCAGTAGATTACAATGTACCCCCCTCCCCCCCCGCCCCCCGCCTGGAGCTTGGAGCCTAACGCGGTGTTGCACTGCCTCATGGATCGTACCACCTTTGACCACGAGACTATGCTATGTGATGACCTCATGTGATGCCCCGATGACGTCATAATGAAGTCGCAAACGCTGCGATCTCTCGCATCATTATGACGTCCGTTGGTGACGTTTAACGTGACGTCAACGAAGTCGTAGGTCACGTGGGTTTTTCACTTGCCTGTCGTGTATTGCTGTACGTACGGTGCACGTAGAGCGATACACGATGCGTGCACATGATACGCGCGAAGCGACCACGTCGCTGGCCAAATGTCAAGGAACCGTGTGACCCACCTGACGTCGTGGTGTTCGTGGCCTTGGTGGGCGTGACGGAACACGGCGCCTTGTTGCCGTTGTCCGACGTGTGGTGCGCGTTGTTGGACGAGTTGTGGCAGTGGCTGGAAGGGGGAGGCGGCGGCGTGTCGCTGGTGGGCGATGTGGGGGCTCCTCCTCCCCCGAGGCCGTGGGCGGCGGCCGCGGGTCCCCGGCGGTCAGCGGCAGCAGGCCAGGCAGCCGCCGGTTCGTCCGCCGGAGACACGCGCGCCGCTGGCATCCTGCGTATAGGGGATGTTGCTTTAAACCGCGTGCACTGAAATAAGGCTAACATAACACTCTTAGAAAAAAAGAGTTACTAAACAGTTAGCAAATGCATGCATTTAACCTGTTTCGAACGCATTTCACTACCTTCGTGGCAGCTTTGACTATATATATACTATATATATATATTTTTTACTATATATAGGTAACTGCTAAGCCACCTGTATGTCCAGATGCTTCGTATATGCCGTAGGATATTATTCCGTAATTTTGACAGACTTTTACAAAATTTAGACAAAACTTAGTTTTCTTGATTACGTTAGAATAAGTTTCGTGCTATGCGATGGCACACATATATGCAAACAGTAGGGCACGAGATACTGGGCACAAAGCATCGATCATTCCCCTAAATTTTATGACTTCTAACAGGTGCATGGTGTGTTATACCAAAGTAGTCACATTAATAGCCATCAAGCTGCTGTTGGAGTAGATGTAAAGCAGTGATCTCACTCACCGCCGCATTTACGGAATTTGGTGGCGCTGGGGCCGGGATAGTAAAAAAGGTTGGAGGGGGCGGTGGGGGGGGGGGGGGGGGGGGATATGTAGTCGCAATGAAATGTCAGAAACAGTGCCATTTGAAACAAGGCTGGTCTTCCCAATCTCATTTATGGGTCATTTCTGATAGGGAATGGGTCTCAGGACTCGACAAACATCGCTGCTCTCTATAACGACTGAATTCTGGACACCGATTCCGTAATATGGAGTTTTGGTTCCAGAGTTATGTATCGACACACGGTGAGTGCATATGGTGCCTCAGGAAAAATATTGGACGAAGGCAGCCATGTGCTGGTGCATGTGCAGCCATGTGCGGGCCGCATGCGGCCCGCGGGCATCGTGGATTTGAGACACCTGATGTAAAGGGAAACAGAAGGTCGCATACGTGTGAAGTCTTGAAACTCCCGTGTATGCTCGTTTGTGGTCCGGTCTTGTCTGTGTGTGAGTTGCGATACGTACTAATTACATGACATAATTCACGATTATTGATTAGGGTAACGGGACAACGCTGCAGCATTTCATTTAATCGTACATATTCTTTTGCAATAGAATCAACTTGGTGTGGCAATGTACACGGCACATATAAACCAGATAGGCGAAAAACTCTCGTTGGGTAATTATAGTATACAAGTATCAGCGCTGTTACTATGTCGCAAGTGCGGTTACTAACAACACAGTAAAAAAAAAAACCAACAGTTTGAGATGGTGCTGTTCACTATAGCCAACGAGGTGGTGGATTTCGCTAACCTGCATTTTAGTACCTTCACTTACTTCGAGTTTAGTGCTTTTTGTGACAAGTGAACTGTTAGTACTTAGTTTGTGAATATGCCGACATTTTTTTTAAAGAGTAAATAGTGTAAAGATGTCGCCATTTGCCTTTAGCCAAGCATATCACAGGCGAAAGCGTGTGCTCTGTGAGGCTTTAATTCGCTTGTATCGCTCTTATTTCACATTGAAGGGACACTAAAGGCAAATAATAACTTAAGTCAGAGCCAAATGTCAATGCTCGAGAACGTCTAAAACGCCAATATTATATGTACAGCAGCACTTCAGCAATCGAGAAATTCAGGTATATGTAGAGCGCGATTTGTGCCCCTAGTGGGACATTCTGGTACACAAGCTTGATGTCTTAGTAGGGCCCCAGTGCAATTAACCGCAGATACTCAAGCTACCCATGACAGAAAAGAAAATTTCATTGATGTCGGAGCTCAACTGTGGGCTGTACAGAGAACCCACGATGTGGCGGTCGGGCTTGGCTGGACTGTCCCAACGTGGGAGCGGCCCGCTGCGCGTTAAGTCGTGCATCTCAAGACTGGCAATAAAGTTTCACATCCATCAATCCATCCGTTGCATTGGAAGACGGAATAAAATGCAACTTTTAATCTTCTTACCACGGAACAAACACTACGAGGTTACTGGAAAGCTATTTCAACAATCCACGTCGACTCACTCAGGCTCACGCAAGAGTGCCTAGGGCTCACTTGGACTCTGACTCACCAAAATTTTCCTCAACCGGACCCACTCGGACTCGTTCGAGAGAAAATAATTCTCAACCGGACTCACACAGATTCACGACTTGATCTTAGTCTGAATGAGTCGACTCGTGAGTGAGTTTGCCGGCCTATGTTCTCAAGTCACTCGCGTTGAAGTCCAGCACCTGTACAATCTCTAAAGGCCTGACCACACGTACCCGTTGCAGCGCGTCACCGCGCGACTTTCTGACGCCGCACCGCGCCCTCTCCCTATGGAGTGAGAGGGCGCCTCTCGCCACCTCTGGTTTATGCTTGTGCGTGCGTTTGTGTGCCGCCTATATGTACACACATAATTGGGTCAAAATAACGAAAAACTTTATTGAGAGGTCCTGCACGTTTCAGAGACCCGGTCTCAGGTGTCCCACGACGGGACGTCGAGATTAGTGTCCCTGTATATGGCATACAGTAATACGGCATGTACAGTAACTAGTCGAGATCTTGTCTCAACGCCGCTTCGCGGGCCCGCTGGACGGCCCATATTTTGTCGTCGATGTCTGAGCTGCGCAGCGCGGCGGCTCTCCTCCGCGAGAGGGTTCTCGAGGTTTGATTCGTTCCTGTATTGAAACGTACTGTATTTCCAAAGTTGAAAGCCCCCCCCCCCCCCCCTATTACCCCCCTCCCCTCCTGCTCCCGCGCCCCCATGTGGCAACCCAACTGGTGCTGAGCTTTTCCACCTATACAACTTCTCCGCAGTTCACCTATGGACGTGGTGACCCAAGAGGGACAACACTCGTGCGGCAGTTTCACAACTCGCTTTGCACTTGATGCACGTAACTTGTTAAGGCAAGACGCGCGAAGTTTTGCAGTAATTGCGTCAACACGCGCACTCAGCTGCACGCTCGAGCAGACCACTCGGGCTGTGCAGTATATGCGACATCGTGCAGCAACACGCACGTGTAGATAAATCCCAAAGGTCATGGTCGTACAACTCTTTCTTTTTTTTTCCCCCGAGATAAGCTGTATGCTATCCGGCGTACGTCGCAAAATGAGTTCGTATAGGTCGTTCCCCCCACTCGCTCGGTCGTGCGCCATTTCCAGTGTTGCACGCATTACAGTCGACGTATGGCAATCTTGAGCGCATGTTCGTTGTTGCGAAGCACTACGCGCGGGGGGCGCCCGTGTAGCTTCAGAGGTCCCGGGTATATTGTGATACGTGCTACGCAGTATTGCTATCTCACCTGGTAAAACGCGGTGCCAGATGCGCGTTCGCGACCTGCGCCGACATTTGCAACCAAGCGGGCAGCACTCGCAAGTGCTGTATTACGGAAAAGAAAGAAAGAAAGAAAGAAAGAAAGAAAGAAAGAAAGAAAGAAAGAAAGAAAGAAAGAAAGAAAGAAAGAAAGAAAGAAAGAAAGAAAGAAAGAACCCGACAAACAAAACGACACTGAGAAAAAGCTTTCGTACTTCAGCATGGCACGCTTTCCTGCTCTTCTCTACAGCGGTGGCCCATCTCTCCTGCCCTTCTCTACAGCGGTGGCCCTTCTCCTGCCCTTCTCCACAGCGGTGGCCCTTCTCTCCTGCCCTTCTCTACAGCGGTGGCCCTTCTCTCCTGCCCTTCTCTACAGCGGTGGCCCTTCTCTCCTGCCCTTCTCTACAGCGGTGGCCCTTCTCCTGCCCTTCTCCACAACAAAACTAAGCTCAGCAGTAACGGAATAAACAAGAAAAAAAGAGTAGTAATGGGTGCACGATGGTCCGCGGCAATTTTACACGCTCCGGCGACAGAGGCGGCGTGACGCGGTCACGCCGGCGCTGTTTTACAAGCAACCCCGCGCGGTGGCGACCGGATTTACGAAAGCGCGCTTGTTTCGCATCTACTCTCTTCATTTTATTTTATTTATCTGCTTTTTTGATAAAGAGATAGCCGCGTGCGCGTTGTGTGACCTATCGCGGTTTGCTGCAAACCCGCGCCTAGCTTTTGTTTTTCTTTTCTTGCGCAGTCCTGCCGCTCTCCCCTGCGACGACGCAGCCTCGTGCTTCGCGCTCCGCTCTGTTCAATCAAAATTAGAAAGCTCGTTTAAGCCGCGACGACCTTTTCGTGCGACGGGCATGGCTGTTTTCAACCATGCGTGCGCCGCGCCGCGCCGCTTTGCAGTAGGCGTGCTGCTAGTTTTTTGCTAAAACGACCCGTAATCAACCACAGGCGCGCCCACGCGTGTATCGGGTAGATGGTCTCCCTCATGAATACTATCCCCATCTAAAGAGCTCGAAGCTTTTTTTTTTTCTACTGCTATTCCGGAAGTACTGCGTTCGAATATTTTTAATGCGTTCACATTAGGGGCGCCAGAATTGTAAACAGCGTCTGAGTTATTCTGTTGTGTTTCAAGTCTGCTGTATTCACTCACGTATTACCGTTGCTGGCTAATAACTGTTGACTAGCGTTGGTTACTGTTGTACAGTGCTAGTTACAGAGGTAGTTAATAATAATAGGTCCTTTATTTTTCATCAAGAAGATGAGGGAGGCTGAGAGAAAAAGCTGACAAGCAGCTTGACTAGCTCCGGCCTAGTTGAAGGTAAATAAAGGTAATAAACCCGATGCTGACGTATTTTCCGCTTAAACTAATTTTTTTTCTGTGCTTGATTCTTCAGTGACTTATTACTACAGCTACCACTACTAATCAATCAATCAATCAATCAATCAATCAATCAATCAATCAATCAATCAATCAATCAATCAATCAATCAATCAATCAATCAATCAATCAATCAATCAATCAATCAATCAATCAATCAATCAATCAACCAACCAATCAATCAATCAATCAATCAATCAATTAATCAATCAATCAATCAATCAGTCAATCAATCAATCAATCAATCAATCAAATGTTTTACTATTTCACCATGAACTGTACATAATGCCTGTACTTCCTGTATATAATAAACATAATCATTTGATTGGCAACAACAGTAGCAGAATGAGTACGATTGCAAAATTATAGTGAGGTACAAATATAAGCGCTGCATATATCGATTAGTCACTGAATTTCTAGTTCTTAGTTACTATTAGACTACATAATTTAGGATGAGACGCGGGGTGTGCTTGCATTATAAATCGTATTAGCTTAAAGGCTATTCACTTTTTATGAGGCGAAATGGAGTTCGCTGTATTCTCTATCTGTATCCCTCTGCGACGCCATCGAAGGAATTCACGAGTCATTACGTTTTAGCATCGCGGAACGCCGCTGCGGTGTAGTCGCGTGACGAAAGCGTCACGTGACCACAACGTCTGACTGCACGAAAGCCTACTACTGATGACATTGCATTTTCTGCAGTCATTATAAGGTTAAACGTTACGCGAGCCGGCAACGTCGCGTCGGCCTTCGCAGTAAGACCAGTAAGGCATCATTCACACAGCAGTCAAACGGTCCGTCGCGTCATCATCACATCAAGAAAAATCCGCCAGGCCTGCGCGGAACGCGCAACACAGTCACAGCGAAAGCTGGAAGAGCGGCATTTCTAGAGCCTTTTTACAGCGAAAGCTGTTATGAGATCACAACACGGGCCGTTTTTGTGCCGTAGTTGTCCACCACCGCCGCCGCCGCCGCCGCCGCCGGTGTCCGTGACCACTATCGCGCGAAAAAAAACAAAAAAAAAACACGAAATGGACAGAATGGGAATCGAACCCGGGCCCCCCGCGTGGCAGCCCTGTACTTTACCACTGAGCTACGCCGGTGCTTGAAATTGCGTTGCAAACTGACTCTATGCAGGCTTCATGTCGGGTAAGGAATCGCGTTAACATGTGTAATAAAACTTCTTAGAACAGTAAAGTAACATCCAGGCGTCACAATGCGAATTGCGTAACGAGTGGGTCGTTCAATGCTCTAACCCATTACAAAATCCACAGGCATAATTCTTCATCGTCGTCAGCCACAGCATTAACAAAGTGCACATAATGCGTTACAAATGTGTAGCGGGTACCGCACTTTTCCGAAGAATGACGAATAATGGCATAGTGGACGCTTCCCCACTACACAAAACTTATGATGATTTATGGCGTAGTGGGTACCATGCAAGTGTGCTTGTAGTAGTTGCCCCAAGAGTGTTTATAAAACCGCCAGGATTAGTTCAGTTACCCGCGTTGCGTTACCCTTATCGCTTCTATATACGATATCTCTCGACTGTGCGACCACCGGCGCTTTATGCTCCCGACTTGCTTTTTGCGCGGATGGGTTCGTGACCGCTCTCGTTACCAGATATACAAGATAGTGCGCTACGTAGCTCTTCATTTGCTCAAAAGGTGAACCCTGTTTTACGTGGCTAGCTGCTTCTGTTTTTCTCCTTTCATTTCACCTATCGGTACGTAACAAGCTATTCCTGTTTCTTGACGATCCCAGTGCACGCTGCTATGCCCGTGCACTATGCAATGTCAGGGTTTAGCAGAGCGATGAATTGGGCTAGTTGGTGGTGGTTCATGGTTTCTCGTCTCGTCATCTGCAGCGCATCAAAGAAACCAATGTCAGGGTGCGGTAAAGAATACCACATGGTCTAAATTTCTGGAGTTCTCCACTGCGGCGTCTCTCATAATAATCACATCGCGGTTTTGACACGTAAAACCCTAAAGTGTTATTCTTAATATTCTTCTTCTTGCTTAATATTTACTGATGGGCTAGTTGGTGAGCCATGATTTTCGAAGAAGCAACGCACAAAAGGACAGAAAACACGCACACATAAAAAGACGCAAACACAAGCGTTGTACTGCAACTGGATCAGTTGCAGTACAGCCGCACGCACGCACGCACGCACGCACGCACGCACGCACGCACGCACGCACGCACGCACGCACGCACACACACACGCACACACACACACACACACACACACACACACACACACACACACACACGCACACACACACACACGCACACACGCACGCACGCACGCACGCACGCACGCACGCACACACACACACACACACACACACACACACACACACACACACACACACACACACACACACACACACACACACACACACACACACACACACACACACACACACACGCACACTTAAGCACGCACTCTTAAAGAAAAACGCTTGGGCTACCTATTCGATGAACATTATCTGTGGTTCAGTCATTCCTAAGCAAACTTAAAAAAATAAAAGAGAGAGAGAGAGAAAGGAATTGATGGGGAGTGTAGAAGCTGAGTCTTCCTTTCTTATAGAGCAAACCCTATTTTATATGTTTTGTTTTAACCGACTTTCTGTGGAGAGATTGAGGTTTACATCACTTCGACTACTCCATTTGTATAAGTTCTGCTGCGCGAAAAAAAAAAAAAAAAACTTACCCAGAAAAAAGAATGAGCAGTTATAGAAAAATCATATAACAAACTGAAACAAATTCAAAAAAATAACATGGCAATGTTCGCTTGGAGGAGTTCACTTTGCTATAGAACGTTCACACGCACACATTTCCCTCCAAGCTCTAGCCACAGTATACGGACTCGCAGACAAACAAGCATAAACAAGCGAGGCTTTCCTCTAGACATTCGAATACGAGTCTCCTTCGTTGGTATACCCCTCGGCGGACGTCAACTTTGTTATTTCCCCTTGCCCTTTTCCTTCGTGAGACGCTAAGTGAGATCGACACGCCCGTAGCAGCGACTCTCGCTGTGCGGTAGCCATTAGACTGAGTTCACAAACGCCGCTTCGATCGCTGGCCGAAGTCTCGGTGTTTTTTGGCTTGTTGTAGTAGTCAAATGGAAGGCGTTGGTTCACCGAGACTTTGACGCCAGTCATTTTTAAATGAAACGTCGCTTTGGTGGGAGGCAGTTTGCTGAACTCCCAGCTTCGTTCTATTGGTGGTCTATGTTTTCTTTTTTTTTGTACACGAGAACGGATCTTAAGACTTATTACACGGCTGCTTTCCGTACTTTACTAAGCGCCTTTCTTGTGTCACCGAGCGATCACCGATCAAACGAGCGCAATAAAACTCAAATAAAAAGAAACTGAAGCTCGGGTCGTTAGAAGCGGTAGCCAATCAACTAGAGATTATTGATGCGCAGTCAGATTTTTTTTATTGTCTATTTTTCACAGAAGCTGGACCAGAGTACGTATAGCGTGTTGAATTCTTCACGACCGGAAACTTAATTTTAACAGGAAAATTGAGTAGGGGAGATGGAGCCGGATGTAAAGGAACAGCGCAGACATGCGTGCTCTTTATAGGGCCTAGCAAGGAATGCCCTTTTTTAAACATAAATGTTTTATACCGGGCACCGCCGAGAGTTTGCCTACATGTCCGTCACGGAAATGACGTCATAACTAGCACGAGAGCCTGCCAGTGTTGTAGCCCTCGCACGAAAGGTCTTCTAACTCACTTCCGGTTTCTTGGATGATTTCCGGTTCTCACTTAACTTTCCTTTACGTCCAAGTTAAGATAGGCGCCTGAGACAATTGTCTTGGTCATAAATGATAATCGGCATTGCTGAAATCATATCCTGTTGACAAAAAGGGCGTAGAAAAAGGCCTTGGAAAGCAAGTCTCGTTGTGCGCATAGGAAGACTGTGCGAAAGGCGACGATGCAAGCGAGCTCCGCTCCAGATTCCACAGGGGCTGTCATCACTTGCAGTAGACAATGCGCAGACTTATGCACTTGTACTTCTTGACATCCGAAAGGAGTGCAACTACCACGAAGACACGCTTCCCCTTCGTGTTACGACGATCTTTCGGTTATTAATCTCCAAACTTCCATGGAAAGCAAGTAGGCTCCCCATAAGTTGGCTTCCCAAAATACTGCACGGATTTATCTCCTTCCGGGGACCGCACGCGACGGGCATTATACGGAATGCGCTCCCAGACCGTAAACACCCGCCGACGCGATAGTGAATACAACGGAAGCCGTAGTGTATGCCCCATTCACTCACCGGGAAAAAAAAAAAGAAAAAAAAAAGAGAACAGCCTGAGCTCGCGGCCCTTTCAGCCTATTGTATGCGACGCTGCTCTTTTTACGGATCCACGTCGACTCGGCGGCACCACCACTATAGCCGCAACTCACGCGCGCCGCGCCATTCACTGAGTATGAAACCTCGCCGAACTCGTCGCAGCAGCAGCGTCAGCAGCAGCATCAACAGCGGCTGCGGTGAAATCGCGCATGGAGCTTCGCTGCAGATTTCGCTTTCGTCAAACAACCTTTCACTGCCGCGCTCTAGCTGCTCGGGCTGTTTTCGTTGTTGTTCGTTAAATTACTTGCACATCGTGTGCTTTATTTTGTCTCTGCCTCCGCCGGGCACTGAAATGCGTGGGTCGCGTTCATATATGTATGTGTACATGATGTAGATGACTACTTTGGGGCACGTACCGGTCGTTGAAGAACGCGTAGCCCAGCGCTCCCCTGTGGAACGGTGCGTGCGTCACACACACACACATACACATGTCATATATATATATATATATATATATATATATATATATATATATATATATATATATATATATATATATATATATATATATATATATATATATATATATATATATATATATATAGACGACAATATATGACGCCGTAATTGTGGTCATCATAATAGGTCCGCTCAGCTCCATTAGGGCTGCATAATAGCGTGACGTACTCCGTGTTCGGTTCATACAGGGGCAAGCCCACTTCCGTTTCGGCCCGGTAGATAATGGAGTAATGCAGGCTGGCTCGGTTTTCATCTCGGCCGGATGGCTACACGTACACACATTTACGGGCGGCTTGTGGTCTTTTATGCGACCTCGAACATATACGTAAGCATTTTTTTTTTTGCATCGTTGTTTCTGTTAAGCTTTTTGCCAGCCCGTGAGTTGGAACTCGGCGCGCGTAGACCATAGCCCTGGGGCTACTCAGCGCTACACTGTTACCTGGGT
Source organism: Rhipicephalus appendiculatus (assembly GCA_030522465.1). Lineage (NCBI taxonomy): Eukaryota > Metazoa > Arthropoda > Arachnida > Ixodida > Ixodidae > Rhipicephalus > Rhipicephalus appendiculatus. The sequence continues at coordinate 2,228,844 of JALIZH010030874.1, read as the reverse complement.
TTCGTTGGCTACCTCGCGGAAGTAGGATCAAACGATGAGAGGAGAAAAGGAGAGGTACCCGCGCTGCGCGTGGCTACCCCGCTCTGGGGGGAGCAGGAAAACGGGAACGAAAGACGGGAAGAAGTATACAGAAGGGGATTTGACACAGTGCACGCAGCTTGACTGTGTCGTATAGCGAAATTACGTTTGTAACGAATCATTTGCTACCCGTCGCAGTGGTATAGCGATCATGGTGCTTGACTGCTTACCCGAAGGTCGCGGGATCGAGTCCCGGCCGCGGCGGTCGCACTTCGGTGGAGGCGATAACCTAGAGAGCCGTGTGCTTAGGTTTAGGAGCACGTTAAAAAAAAAAAACCGAGGTGGTGGAAACTTTCGGAGCCCTCCACTACGGTGTCCCTCACAATTATATCGTCCTCTTGCGACGTTAAACCCCAACTTCTGGCTGTCCAGTACGCCCATGTCAGGGCTAGGAGGCTTGACCTCTCGGTCCCGACATGGTATTAGCCAGCCAGGCAGCTGGCAACACCCTGTACAGGACGTGAATGAAGTTCTTTCCATCCATCCATCCATCAATCCATCCCCAACAACTATTAATAATAATATCTGGGGTTTAATGTCCCAAAACCACGATATGATTATGAGAGACGCCGTAGTGGAGGGCTCCGGAAATTTGGATCATCTGGTGTTCTTTAACGTGCACTGACATCGCATAGTACACGGGCTTCTACCATTTCGGCTCCATCGAAATGCGATCGCCGCGGCCGGAATCGAACCCGTGACCTTCGGGTCAGCAGCCGAGCACCGTAGCCACTGTTCCACCGAGGCGGACTCCCCAACAACTCTTAACGAATCGCTTGCTGTACCGATCGTTTCCGCGTCCAGCCAAACTCGTGCACTTATTCGGGAGCGTTAATTGTTCGTCTAGGTAATCCTGTTATAAATGGTGCGACGGTACTGCGTGATTAAGTCCGCCGTCGGCCACGGTTTCGCGGCGTCTCTCTCTCGTTGGCGTCGGGATATGACGCAATACGGCATGCAGTCCGCGCGCGCAATGACTTTCGCGGTAACACACGCCGACCGACGTGCATAATTCAGGTCGTGTGCGCAGATCGGTGCGGTGAGTGGTGCGCATGTGTCACCGCGCATTAACGGGCGTCGCGCTAATTGAGGCCATCCGTCCGGTCCGGACGCTTAATTGCTCGCGACTGGCGGGAACGAAATAATTCAGCGTACATACCGAGAACGACCGGCGACTGTGACCGGCCGTAGGGCAGCAACGCTTACGTCTAAAAATAGCAGTTCGCAGTAAGATAGATGATCCTGAAGGTCCGGCACGAATACATGAATCAAACCTTGCCCCGGTTCGCACACTTAGAAATAAAGAATAGAAACTCTCAAGGTTCCTCATGCATTCCTCTAAGACGACTTGTAAACGAAAGCCTTCTCATTCTCTTTCTTCTCAGTCAATGCGTTGATCCTCACCTGCCCTCTCCCGAAAGGTTTGGGCACCTAACGTGGTTTTACACTGCCTCCAAAGATCGGAGGCATTGATCGCTTTCTGCTCTGCCTCCGTGACTGACACACCTTTGACCAAGTCATGATGTCATGCGATGACGTCATCACATGACGTTATGTGACGTCATAATGACGTCAGAAGTTCTGGCGATTTGTGACGTAATGATGGTGTCACATGGTGCCGGCATCACCTGATGATTTTTGTGTATCCCTCGGGTTGACGCCGTCGAATGTCAATTTTCACATTTGATGAAGCATTCAAGGCTTTCGCATTAATAAACACGCATTTCAAGAAAAGCACAGTGCTGAGGATTCATCTCAGTCAGGATGCGCGCGTTAAATTTTAGGATGTTAATTTAAAATGTCAAGTTCGAGTAGATATAGCCTCCGGTTTTATATTTTACAAAAATTTACAATCTCTTTAGCTACCGTTATTCACAGGCAAAAGTGTATGCTCAGGTCACCGTACGCTCACTCTGTACAACTGGCGCTGTATGTTCTATGTCCGGTAATTACAAGCCTTCAGTAGGACCTGTGACCGGACTTATCCTATCATTAGTAATGAGGCCAGACATGGGCCAGGGCACTATTGGACCTTAATAAAGTTCTTTCATCCATCCATCCATCCATGTGTGAATAGCTACAGTGGAACGTGATACGCTTGAGGTGTGCGTTCAGTACTATCAAGTTGTCAAGACACGAATGAACCAATCTTTTCTTCGACGTGCATAGAACGCAGTTGTTTTATCTCACGCGGATTCTTTGTATGCTCATTTTTTTTTCAATTTTATATGTTTTAATTGCCTTTATCTCTGTCACCCAGCGCAGGATAGCAAACCGGACGCGCATCCTTGCTTTCTTCTTCCTCCTCTTCCTCCTCCTCCTCCTCATCATCATCATCATCAACCTCTTTACGAAACAGTCATTAAATTTGATGTCCTCAGTCGATTGCATTGTGCGAACTTGTATTCGCGAACTTGTACATTTTTGCCAACTTGTACTCAACCGATCGTTCACACCCGGTACGTAGACTTCCCCGCAAGCAAGCAGCGCTGTCAAAGGTGAAGCAACCTTAGCAGGGGACGTTGATGGGCGCCTGGCAGCAACGGTTTCGCGGCGTTCTTCGAATCCGTGAAGATTGTCGGCAGAAAGTGGGTAGTTTGCCTTGACGCCTACCGTATTTGCTTGCACACTATCAGCACCGGCTAAGGTTGGCTAGCTTGTTGCCTAATGTTGGCAAACTCTTGGCTTCTGTCGGCTAGCTTCAGCTGTCAAGGTAATTGATGATACTAATTCATTTTTAGCATTTACGGCTAAATCGCTACTCAAGTTATTCGGTTGCTTACTTCAATAATGGCTAATTAATATTTTCTCTTACAAGCCTCGATAGTCGCTAGTTGTATTAATTTCTAATATTAATAAGAATATGCGTCAGCTTGAGTTAGGAGATCAGCATTAAAACTAAATAAACATAAGGAACCACCCAATGGCTCCGAGCTCTTGTCTTCACAAAAAGACCTATCGGACGTTTCTGGTGGAGGTAGCCAGGCAGATTAGCTTAGCATAGGTTAGGTTACACATATTATAACAGCGCCCACCCGGTGCTCCATCTGATGTCATCGCTCCGTCTGATGCTGTGGTACTTGATAACTGCGTTAATATGCTTTTATATACGATATCATATTGTCCCGTCGTTGCGACGGCAAAGAAGGCTGCAGCAAGACTGGGAAATACAGAACGCTTCATTTAGGTGAACTTGTGCCTGGCAAATGAAAACTTGCCAGGCACAAGTTGGAAATGTCGACTAATACTACCAAGTGTTCACTAACTGACGTCTCGTGTTCGCTAAGGGATGATACGTTCCGCTGACGTAAACTAATGTAAGCTATCCGCCGTTGTAACAACTACGTCGTAGTCATTCAATTCAAAATACCCGCCACGGTGGTCTATACTCTGTCTCCCAGAAGTTCCCTTCAGCACTGTGGAGGCTACAGGGACCCCTTAGCCAATAGGAAGGGCGATTAGACTCTCCGACATGTATACATCCGCGCCGCGTCGTCTGCTAGCATCCCCCCTGGCGTCTGCGCGCACACGGTTCAGCGAGCAGACGGCAGCGCCGAGAAAAATAGGAACATGGCTGCACTCATCGAGGCTGCTGCTCTCCGCCTCGAGTTTATCACGTCGTCGTCGTGCGCTCTGTGGCCCGTAAGTTTCCAAACAGACGCTTGTATTTGCTTTAGATTTATGTCTTGGAGCTTCGGCAGCAATGTATTCGTGACTACATTGCGCTATTTTCCATGAACCGCTATCAAATTCTCGGCGCGTTAGGCTTAGCAGGCGTGGTTAAAGCAATAGCTTATCTCGCCAATAACGACAGAGCGTACCTGATTCTTTGTCCTGATCGTGAGATGGCGCAAAGCGATAGCTCATTGCACCATTCATTTGTTGCTGTGAGCCAGTGTTGTACGGAACGGCGTTCCAAGGAACGTTCCTCCCAAAAGGAACTAGTTCCTTTTGGGAGGAACGGAGGAATGCCACCGTTCCATTCAGGATCGGTGGAACTGCAACGGTAACTCGTTACGTTTACGAAGGAACGGCAGAGGGAACGGCGTTCGTTTTGTAAATGTTCGACGACATTCAACAGACACAAACACGCAGCCCATCATGCAGAACAGGGTGGATGGCCGACCGCGGGAGGCGCAAAAATGTACCGCTCGCCCATCACGTGACTATGATGCATTCTGGTTTTCACTTCAAGGCACCCGCCGGCGGCGCAGGGAAGCGAGAGACGCCGACACTGACCACGTGCGGGAGGAACAGTTGATTTTTTTACAGAAGAGTTGGTATGCTCGAGGTTTGCCGTCTGTCGCAGAAAGAAAATTATCATCATGAACCGGCACGCGCTCTCTTCGTCCTCTCTTGCTTCGCTCCTTAAACACATGCACTAATTTTTCCGGCGCGGTAAAGAGCACAGAGATAGCGAAAGAAAGCGATACAGAGGAAGATAAAGGTACAAATTCCTGACGAAAAAAATTTTTTTTTGGCGAGGCGAGATTCGAGACAGCCTATACACGATCGGAAGGCGAGCGTCGTAACCCGTCAGCCACCCAGTTGTTTTTACGGTATTTATATTCCACATAGGCATGCCACTTTGAAGCAATTCAATACAAACATAGAACTAATATGTTCATTCTGCTCGTATTGTGGCCCAATGACGAACACATGGCACTAAAGAATTCACATTCACCTCTTGTGCGAATAGATCAAGTAACGGACATTTACAATTATACACTAGAACGGCGATAAGGATAAACACCTCACTAATGCAAATACAATTCTTGCTGACTTTCCATTTGATTGTATACATCTCTTAGCTGAGTGACCACCCTAATGAAGTGGGATGCTGAGGAAATTATTGGCTATGCGTTTTTCTGCAACATACGCACACGCTAGAAGAGTGTAGCATAGGCTTGTTTAGTATAGTATATCTATGGCGTGGGAAAGGAAAATGAGGGTGAGGGGGGAGTGAAGGTAGGAGGGGAGCATGATTATAGATAAACAGAGAAAGAAAAAAGAAAGCGATGGAAAGAGAGAAAAAAGAAAGCGATGGAAAGAGCGAAAAAAAGAAAGGGAAGAACGAGAAAATAAGATAGAAGGTGAGAAAACTACAGAGACAGAGATAGGGAAAGAAAGATATATAAAAAAAGAGAAAGGAAAAGAGAAAAATAAAGAAAAGGAAGAACGAGAAAAAGAAAAAAAGGGCAGAAAAAATATACAGAAATATGGTGGCTGATTGCGAACAGGGGGGCTTGACAGAGAACAAAGTATACAGAAATGTGTTCGCCCACTGCGAACAGGAGACTTTGCAAAGTTGCAAATGTGTATCCTGGACATTATTTCGTATTCACACTGAAATATTGAATCTGCCCGGATTAAACGCCTAAGTATTGTTCCTTTCGATGTGGTTTCCTCTGTTAGATATTCAATTACATTGGTGCATTGGTGAATATTTCTGTTGGAATATCCGAAGCGCCGTATCCTGGCTGCGCCTTCGAAGACCGACGTGCAACGTGCCTCATGTGTTGGACTTGGAATAGAGAAGCACGAAAGTTGCAGTTAGACATGTCTCTAGTAGGGCTGGTGCTCTGTAAAAAATTCATCTCGGAGCGTTTATTTAGATTCCTTTTAGGTACGTATAGCTTGCAGTGGGTGACATTAAATTCTTGTGATATATGTAGCTCGATGTGAGCTTTAAATTGCTCACATTATTTTGCCTCAGGATTATCCGACACTATACGCTTATTAAACAGTGAATTGTAACGTTATTGTAACGACACGTTCCAATTTTCGAAATGTAACTGCAACGAGTTCCTTTTGCATTTAAGGAACTTGTAACGGGAACTCGTTCCAAAATTGGGAAGGAACGAGCTTCCGTTCCTGTTTTTGAGGAACGTGTACAACACTGCAGTGAGCTCTTTGGGCGAGCGTCAAGGGCAAGTCCGGATCGAAGCGGGTGGTCGCGTCTGCATGGGCGCTGCCATGTTGATTTTTAACCACAGTTACCGATGGTTACTGATACAACAATTAAAGAAATACGACGTAAATGCGATGAAGAATAAACAAATCACTTATTGATGTGCAGAAGCAGATGCTAAACAAGGACAAATGTTTCAACCTTGCCAACTGCAAGGCAATTATATCTGTATCTATGTTTTCCTGCGCAAGCGTGTGGCTTGTTTACACCCCGTAGCTTTGGCAGTGCTGAACGGTAGTGGTGAAACAGAGTATAGTGGTTATGGTGCTCGACAGCTGACCGCGGGATCAAATCCTGGCCAGCGGCGGCCGCATTTTCGATGGATGCGAAAATGCTCGAGGTCCATGTGCTTGGGTGCATTTAGGTGCACGTACATTAACCCGTAAGAACCCCGACCACCCGTAAGAACCCCTGGGGGTCGAAATTTCCGGAGCCCTCCACTTTTTTTTTCATGAAGCAATGCATAAAAGGACACAATCACGCACACATAAAATGATGGAAACACACACAAACACTGTACTGCAACTGATCATTAGTTGATCCGTTGCAGTACAGCGCTTGTGTTTGCATCATTCTATGTGTGCGTGATTGTGTCCTTTTATGCGCTGCGTCATCAAAGATCATGGCTTACCAACTAGCCCATCAGTACATGTTAAACCCTCCACTACGGCGTCTCTCATAATCACATCGTGAATTTGGGACGTTAAACACCAACAATTCTTCTTCTTCTTCTTCTTCTTCTTCTTCTTCTTATTATTATTATTATTATTATTATTATTATTATTATTATTATTATTATTATTATTATTATCATTATTATTCATTTAAAATCTAGTGACGCTAACGCACTCGTGTAAACAAGAACCCGAGTTGTTCCTGGTTGGATTTCCTTTACGCATCGTCGAGACGTTCAGATACACGAATCGATATCGGACATCACGCTTGGTCATGCCTTTCCGTAGCTCACTTTGTGGCCTTTTTTTTCCTTATCTGACCAAGAACATACAGCGGTGTTTGTTTTCTCAGGCCATGTTTCTGCTGTCTTTTCTCCTCTCGCAACACGAGCGCTCGCAATATACGCGGTAAGTACGCTGCCCCGCGACAGGCCTTAGAGCCGGCACAAGATGTTTACACTTCGGTACCCACGCTTTCGCTGACCGCTGATAGACGTATACACGCAAATCCTGCGGTGGGGAGGTATCCGCTGCTCTGGAGTGGATGTGCGCGAGTTGGGATATGTTTCGCGTTCACCTTAATCATAAGGAAGTAGTCATAAGGATTGTATTGTATTGCGTGTGTGTGCGCGCGTGTGTGTGTGTGTGTGTGTGTGGGTTTGTCTGGGTTTGTGTGTGTTTGTGTGTGTGTGTATGCGTGTGTGTGTGTGTATGTGTGTGTGTGTTTTCCTGTAGTCGTTTCTGTCAACATACTTTCGGCTAGGTTACGTTATTGAATCAGACATGTATTTATTGATGACACTGTCGTCCGAGCTGCTTGTTTTATTCAAAACTAATAGCCCGTTCAGAGAAATATGCTGTGACATGGAATTCGGTACGTTCTTGTGGAATGAGATGGAATGGAATGTAAAAACATTGCTTAGGCCCTTTGGGGAGTGAACTAGCACGTAGCGGGCCGCTCCCGTGTCGGGATAGATAGGCCTATAGCCTCTCTGCCACTTCGCGGGCCCTGTTGGACTTTCCTATAGTTGTGCTTCCAAATTCCGAACTGCGTAGCGCTGCATCCCACTTGGCCAACGTAACGTGTTCGTTCACCCTGTAACGCGGGGCACCGCCAGAGCATGTGTTCTAAGCTGGCAAAGCGGAAATTGCACCAAGTCGCGCAAGTCTTGAAACAGAGAAGCTAGACAATTCTGAAGTCTAACCTGGTTGCTTCTAGGTTGTTGCTGGGTGTTAGATAGGTGATGCTAGGTTGTTTCTAGGTTGCTTATCAGCGCAGAAAGGTTCGAGTTAAGCCACAGACAGTCACAGGCACGACACGGATGTCCAAACTCCAGAGACAGAAACTCGTGCTGAAACCGAGCGTTCGCATCTCCAATAGATCTACGAGCACGTCGTCGTTCGCGTAGGGTTTCCATCGCTTCGGGGCCTTCTCGCAGCCGCCGTTGCCTTTCCCGTTCGTTGTGTGTACCGCTTATGCACTCCGTACAGATGCTACAGCGAAGCTTAAACGCGCGGACACGGTGTTTATCACTGCTTTAATTCCGATGGTTTATTAAAGCTTTTCTGAATCACTGGTTACGTCTGCATGGAAATATTGTTTGGTGTTGGCCGCCCGTCTGTTGTCTTCTTCGTTTTTAGTGGACCAGTGGTGAGTATTGAAATTTGCCGAATTTCTGTGGCACATACCCCTTCGTGATGGCGATAGGTTTTTTTTTTTTTTTTTTTTTTTTTTGTACACACCAAGGTTTCACGGCCGGCCTAAATACATTCACTGTTAAAAAAGATCAAGCAAGTTCATATGACAAAAAAAATGTCAAACAGAACCCTTTATTTTATTTTTATTTATATATGAAAAATGTGGGAATGTAGGCATACGTAAGAGGCGGCTGTCCCAACATCATGGTAGTAATATTATTATTAGTATTATTATTATTACATTCCGCTCATCTGCACCGAATCAAGCTCGTCCATGCCTTGATGAATGTTCCGGCTCGTTTGTGGGTTTTCTCGGAACTGATTTGCTACAACCGCAACGTACCAGCGTGCGCTACATCTGGAATACGTTTCGGTTTACCTGTAGCCCCTCTTGAAACGCTCTTGATATTCGTCCTGCGCGGTACGTTTTCTCACTGGGTTCAGACACGCGACTCAGTACTTATCCAAACCAGCTATAACCTATCATAGATTCTACCCTGAGATCTATCACGACAGCACCTGCAAGCCCTGCGCTACAGAACCTGCTACACTCAAACACATGCTCCGGGGATGTGAACTAAATACAAAAAAGAATTAATCCCGAAGTTATCTCGGAGAGGTGTGCCGATCCCCTACAGAAATCCGAGCTCGCCGACCAAATCTTGGGCTGTTTAGCAGCCCCGTGATGCGGTGACTAGTCAAGGCCTGGACGTTTCGACGTGAAAGACCTGAGCGGTGTCATCGAACTACGGAACACTCAATCAACATTTGGCGCTCTTTCGCCTGAGTTGCCCTTGCGCCATTAAAATCTACCATCATCATCAATCAACATTTTTACCAACCAATCGATTAGCTTCGCTTTCACAATCATCAAAGTATATGGGTCGGGATTGATTGGCTTGGCTTGGCTTGGCTCTGGACTAAAATAAAGTTAATTCAACAACAACAGCAATTCAAGTTTTCAAAATAATTCCGTAATGGCCTGGTTCATGTGTGGGAAGAAGTATGCCCACGTGGGCCAGGCCACCAGTATGCCGCGGGCGGGGCTTGGCAGAACCAGCGAGCTCACTGATCTTTTCAGAACGGCGTGCGTTCTAACTTAATCTTAACACAGTTTTTCCCGAATCAGACTCTACCTCTTTGCGAAAGCAGCGTTCCCTGAACACCTAAACCCACCCCATCTCTTCTTTCACCAAATGCATCGCAAGTACTGCCGAGATTCAACTTTGCAGCCGTAATCAAAGTGATACCGTATCGAACTGGTTGTTCCTGCCCCGAATGAGGAGCAGAACTAGATCACAGTGAACTGTTGTGGGTAGGTAGCCGCACTTAGCCACGGTTCCACAGGCAGTGGGCTCATAGTAACACAGAAAAGCGTTCGAACCCACCACCTTTCGTACTGACAGAAGGAGGGGCTCACAATTTTCTTATTAGGTTGCCGCCGTGGCTGTGACTGGCGCTGACTAACACTCGCAGAGATTAGACGTACAAAAATATCCAACGAAGTAGACGGGCAAGCGCCTTCCGTCGTAGCTCGGTTGGTAGAGCTTCGGAGGTGTAATTCGAAGGTTGCGGGTTCGGATCGCACCAACGGAAAGATTGTGTTTTTCGTCGACTTCAATTCATTTTAATTCACGTCATAATTAATACACCACAGTTAAAGACAAGAATTATTGCGCCTACTTTCCTTGACCTAAGTGTCTGTTGGATTCACTTGGTTGTGTCTAACAAAAAAAAACGAGCCGCTCGAAAAATGGTTCGCCTTTTTTTTTTGTTTATAAAAATACGCATTCCAAAAAAAAAAAAAAAAAACCAAAAAACAGAGCCTCTAGTTTGAAGCTTCTGGGCAGATTAAGTGCGCGCTGCCGCGGTCAGGTCGATACAGTGACACTACTGTACTTGTTTTCTTTGTTACGACGGGTCTCCCGAGTTCAGTGCATGAAAAGAAAAGAAGGAAAAAAGATTCGCTCCCGCGACGGCACATTGTTGCGATGAAAGGGGCGCGTCCAGCTGACACCGTGGAGAGACAATGATCCCCTTCATCGTCCCGGTCGTGCTTTTTCGATTAACGCCCTGGCGTCGGGTCGCTTTTCCATCGATACCTGTTATACCCCGCGCGGTATACGCTTTGATCGAAGAGGAGTATACAATACGAGAAGCATTCGTCCCAACCGGGAAAATGGAACTGTGAGTGGCGACGTGTAACGTGGCATTGTCGAGTCAATTACGCAATGAAATTCTAATGACTTGTATTGTGCGGCTATTCGAGTAAAAGCGAGACAGATTTCACCTTTTGTTAATTCTAGAGAGCTAAAAAAAAAATCACGCCATATCCATGAAGTGAATGATGATGAGTGGGCGAAGCTCGATCGTTTCCATCCATGGCAGAAAGAGAATGTGTGGTCTGGAACGCGCTTATACTTCATGGTCATCAGCATCATCGTCATCGTTATCACATGTAGTGGGTACATTCCACTATACTGGAACGCGCTTATACTTCATCGTTATCACGTGTAGTGGGTACATTCCACTATACTGCGTCATCGTCATCTTTATCACGTGGAGTGGGTACATTCCACTATACGTGGCTATCTACCTACCTACCTACTACTACTAGGACAACTACAGAGGAGGGACAGACCCACACCCTTAGGAGCTTCGCCCCTAAAAGTGCTGTGAAAAAATGTTCCGTCCACAAAGGCGTGGTTTTGTCGATTATACTGGAAACTGTCGCATTTTAGGTATGAAAAGGTGCTTCTCTTTCTTTGTAACATGGTCCGCTTCGGGGATTACAATGGTTACGATGCCCGGCCGCTGACCCGAATGTCGCGGGTTTGATCCCGGTCGCTGCGGTCGTATTTCGATGGCAGGCGAAATGCCAGTGATGTCAGTGCACGTGAAAGAACACCAAATGGCCTAATTATTCGGAGACCTCCACTACAGCGTACCTGGTAATGAAATGGGGGTTTTTGGGACGTAAAACCCGAGAAGTTATTGTTGCTTTGTAACACGCTCTCGCGCTTGCTATTTATTGGCGCAAGGACAGAGTATGGTAAAAAAAAAAAAAAGAAAAAAAAACAACCCAACGGAGTGGTTAATCGCTTGCTTCAACGTGATTTTTTAAAATTTTTATTGAATGAATGTTCATATGTGTGTGCGCAGGAAAGGAGGCTCAGGGGGACCTTATCAACTATGTATACTGGCTATCTGAAGTGAATCTGATGTGACGTGATATGATGTTGTCACTTAGTTCGACGGCGAAGGACACCAAAAAGCCGGTCAAAATGAAACTGTTTCAATGGACGAACTTGTGCCCTTTTTTTTTCAATTGTTGTAGTGTAGGGTTCCGGAAATTTTGTGACCATCTGGTGTTCCTTATTGTGCACCTAAGTCTAGGCACGAGGGTCTCGAGCATTTTCGCCTCCATCGAAATGCGGCCGCCGCGGCCGGGATTCGATCCCACAACCTTCGGGTCAGCTGTCGAGCACCGTAACCAATATACCACCGTGGCGGGTGAACTTGTGCCCAAGAAAAGAAAGGATCGAAGTACAATCAACACTCGCCGTACAACAATGAAGGCGAGCATGGACGTCGGTCCTCCTCGGTAATTTTATCGTCGGTGGAACGCGTCGTCTTTTATAGACTATTTTCCGTAAGACATCTGGGCGCCGCCATCTTGGGCTGTTAAGTCCGTTGTTTCCTTGTTTTTGTACATCGTGACGTGATTAATAAGGCCATGAAAGCATCGTATGCACCAACCCAACCGTTTTCTGTATGCGTCTAGCGTAACTGTTCGTTTAGTTGTTAAAGATACAAAACACAAAGGTTAACAGCCCCAATATGGCAGCCCTCAAACCCATCCGTAAAATAGTCTATGAGTGGCGGAACATTCCAGCGTTATCGCTGGCTCTCGCTTTACCTCTAGAATAAACTCGACTACTAGCGTAAAGCGCGCAATCTCATCCGAATAGTCTAATACAAATAGAGAAGTTTCCCGCGCATTGTGGCGCGGCCTGTGCCTAGCGCTGCCTACAGTTTCTTGTGGTTGAAGCCCCATCACATAAATATAAATAAGTATGCTTGGCAGTATACTTGCTCTTAGGGATTGACGAGGAACCAGCAGGTGGTCAGAATGAACGAATAAATAAAACATTTGTTGCGGTAATCGTATCGTCTACTGTAGTTAGTGCTACAGGATCGGGCGGTTCCCGATTCCCGGGACTCCATTGTACTACGCTGCGACCCCCGCCCGCTCCACGAGTCAGAAAACTAATCAGGGTAGACGAAATTGGAGGAAAATCGTAACAAACTTAGAAAATAGGTGCACTATAGTATCAAGAGCTATATTGCTGGCAATGGTAAAGTGTATTGAACGCTTTTAGTCGAATCCAATTTGTGTTCGTACGAGCCTGTCATTTTCGTCGACGTTGTAGTTGTTGTCTTGCCTTTATATCTATCGTGTAATTGTTACCGGGCTTGGCTGCTGCCAGCGTGCTCTGACTTTTATGGCCTTCTCGTGTATATATATATATATATATATATATATATATATATATATATATATATATATATATATATATATATATATATATATATATATATATATATTCCAATTTACCTTGTCTTAGCGCGAGTTGATTCGATTGTCTGCCTTCAAATGATTGATTTTCATCCATCCACTTAACCCTCTTGCGTTCTCTGCTACGTTTTCCATCCCTTGATACTCGTTCCGTTCGCTTTAACTAGTCCACCGGTCATCGATCTTGCGCATTACGTGACCTGCCCACCAGGTTTACCTTTATTTATCTCCCGATGTCGACTAGAATATCGGCTGCACCCGTTCGTTCTCTGATCGTCCCTGCTGTCTTAATGATGTTACCTTGTGCTGTCACCTCGTAATGCTTGTAATTTTCTGTTCCATAGCGCGCTACGTAGTCCATGACTTCATCTCTTCGCTATCCCCCTTGGCACTCCGCAGTTTGCTTTTATATCGCGGCACTAAAATTACCCTCGCACTACGTTATGGTTTACATTACGCGGAGAGGTTTACGCTACCCGGCTGCCTTTTTTTCTAAACGGTACACGCCTTCCCTTCTCTACCTGACGCCCACGTGTGTACCCGTGGCTCTCAACCCTGGTGGCCTCCTAACCGCGCCTGCGGACTGGACGGTGTCGCTCATCGCCTCACGTCCGTATCGGCACGTGGCTCTGTTGTCGTCGCTGGCCGTCTCTCCCACCCCCACCCCCCCCCCCCCCCACCCTCCTACACCCTCTCTAGCTCCATCTACTGTTTCTTTCCTGCGCGCGTGCACCATTTACCGGTCGCGAATTATTCTACGCCGCCGCGAGCCCTGGCCTTTTGTTTGCCCCCCCGCTGGCTCCACTACACGGCCAGCGCTGGGTTGGCGGTCGACGCGGGTTTGTTTGTGTTTGCCCCGCCGCGTCTCGGGTCCGTTCTTAACACACACACAGACACTGGCTCACACCGTAACCGGGGCAACGTGCCGTGCGTGCGTTGCTTTGGCGCACCTGCAATCGCGCGCGAGGTATCCCGACGAATGGAGCGGCCGTGCAGTTATTTTTGTTGTTTTTAAGCGATAGCCTTAGATGCCTGGTGAAACGTGCAACTGTCGGCGTCAGGACGAAGCTGTCCAAAAAGTCACGTGATCACAGACAACGTCATGATGACGTTAACTATGAGAGCATCATCGTGACGTCACAATTGCAAGAAAATTGTATGACGTCACATGACGTAACTGTGTGTGTGTGTTACTGAAGCAGGAAGGGGCTTGACGTGGGCTAGTTGGTGTAGCATATACTGGGAAGATATAACGCTGCGCAAAAAACACGAGGACTAGAAAAGAACGCTTACAACAGACTAGCGCAAACTATCAACTGAAGTTTATTTGAGGAAACACTGATACTTATAGATGTGTTTCCTCAAATCAGTGTTTCCTCAAATAAGCTTCAGTTGATAGTTTGCGCTAGTCTGTTGAGGAAACACTGATACTTATACATGTGTGTATAAGTATCAGTGTTTCCTCAACAGACAAGTGCAAACTATCAACTGAAGTTTATTTGAGAAAACACTGATTAGAGGAAACACATGTATAAGTATCAGTGTTTCCTCAAATAAACTTCAGTTGATAGTTTGCGCTAGTCTGTTGTAAGTGTTCTTTTCTAGTCCCCGTGTTTCGTTGGCGCAGCGTTATATCTTCCCAGTGTGTGTTATTCCCTGTCCCGTCCACGTCGTTCCAGTTCCGCGCTTAACAACATGAATATGTCACTCTTACGTCACTTACCATGACGTCACCTGGTGACGTCATTAAGGGGCATCGTCGCTTGGTACATACAATCGGCTGAGAAGACAAGGAAGCAGAAGAGGGCTTTCACCTCTGAATCGCCTTAGGCAAATACTGAAGGGACCCTGTGAGTTTCTGTCTCAGCACTAAACAAGGATCATAATTTAAGTTTGGGTGGTTGTATTAGATGTGGCGTCATTTTCCGAATCATGACTGTACACTGATACAAATGCTTCCGCACGTTGTGAGGGGAGCTATCTCAAGTGTGCAATCGTAGAGGACATTAATATATTTGCTGTTAAACTTGAATCTAACTTTAAATTGTATGTGCCACAATGTTGCAGGAGACCAACGCAAAATTAGCTTAGCAGCCTGAGTGGATTTGGCCCCCTTTTTAACACTTGTGCGATAGTTATTTGACGTTGCTGTCATAACCGTATTGTCTTCCTGCTCATTTTTCGTTATTATTATTATTATTATCATTATTATTATTATTATTATTATTATTATTATTATTATTATTATTATTATTATTAGTAGTAGTAGTAGTAGTAGTAGTAGTAGTAGTAATTGTAGTGGTAGTAGTGGTAGTAGTATTTCACAGTCACTCAATGGCGTATAGTATTGCTACGGTGCGTATTATACAGTCTCAGTTGTACGTGGAAAACAGCGTACCAGTTTTGTTTTGTTCGTCATGCACGGACAATTAACCTCGTCGGTCCGCTCCGTTTAGTCTCAGCCATAGCGCTCCGCCGGTGTCGGCACGCGCTGCAATCGTCGGTGGACGTGCTCGCGGCGATACGGCCTTACCATAGCCGCGGGTGCAATGCTGAGAATCGACAGCGCATGCATGCTTTGTGCGTTGGCGCTTACCTTTTTTTTTTTATGTGTGTGCCTTCGTTTGCCCGATGCACTAGCTATTCCGCCGCAATCACGTCTGTCGCAACGGCTCGCGAGTACCGCGCTGAGAATTTAGTTCTGGTGTGCTGGGCGTCAGTCGCCTGCCTAGTGTTAGCTCAGCGGCTAAGCTGTCACACACTGCTCAGCTCGCCTGCACTGTGTGTGTGGTGTGCAATGTGTCCCTCTTTCTCTCTCCCGAAAACACTACTCTTACCGCGACACGACGCTTGGTAAGCGAGAAAACACGCGAAAAGAAAATGCGGGTCGAGACTCCACCGTCAGATTCCCGTACCAAACACTGTGACGTCATAGATTTTGAAGGCGTCTACTGGGTCCTACGTAGCTTCTAATCGATAAAAATGAAGTACATTGTCATCTGTGGGTGCCATAGACCTAGCGTGCGAAGTTTCAAAAAAATTTCATCGAGCCAATGTCGCGAAAATACGAAAAATACATTTGGAATTTCTGACGTCACGCGCAAATATCGGCGCCAAATTTTAAAAATAAAACTTCGACCTTGATTTTCTCCGCTAATAATGAACTTATGATAGTGAAACATATGGCATTAGAGTTCTCAGAGTGCAGTTTGTCAATCTAAACCAAGTCACCGTTTCTCTCTCTGCTCAGCTCAAGGACTCGGGTTCGATTCCCGGTCATGGCAGTCGCGTGTAAAGGGCGCCTAAAACACAAGAAACGAGCGCGTTATTATCTCCTGGCGTTTATCGTCTTTCTGGCGCACTTCGTGACGCAAGAATAGTGATTCACGTGACGCCATTGCTGAGCATGTTTTCCGATTGGTTGATATACGTGAAATATCAGTTGTGAATTGTCTCCTACGCTGCTTTGCCATGCAGCCGCCCGCCCGTTCTGCCTTGTCTCGCATGACTATCGTGCGCGATCAACTGATCTCGCTCAATTTTGTGCGTTTTCGACTGCGCAAGCCGAGGTAACAGCGTGTAGCCGACAAGCGCGAAATCCTGATAGGCTCCATGCTTAGTGCTGACACTGCACACGTGATTTTAAGAAATAAGTGGCGAGGAGGAGATATCGCTTGTAGGAAGGGTAGTGAAGGCGAGAAAGGAACCACTACCTTGTATTTCAACTCGGAGTGGTTAGAGGCCCTTTAAATGCAGGTGAAATAATAATAATAATAATAATAATAATAATAATAATAATAATAATAATAATAATAATAATAATAATAATAATAATAATAATAATAATAATAATAATAAAACTGCGCTTACGTTTAGGCACACGTTCAAGAACCCCGGATAGTCAAAATGACACGGGCGCAAACTGAGTTTCCGCCCGTGTTGTCTGCCTCTTTTTCTTTGTGTCCGTGTACGTTTTGCGCAAAAGAAGTCATGAACGAGTACCAACTCGCCCAACTTTCAGTACTGTTGCCACCCACTAAGGCATGCCCCAATTGTCATATCGTAGCCGTGTATCGTAGTTTCTGGCGTGTGAAAGGTCGTAATTACTTTTTTTAGGAATTTATTCCACACGTACTGTTAACATCATATTTTAATCTGCCCAGGTTTACGTAAGATTACTCTTAAGTTCATATTTACGTGTAACCTTAAGCCTCTTGGCTTCGTGAAATGGTTCTTGAAGAATCTTTTACGAACTGCGGAATCTCCACCGCGGTGGTGTAGCGGTTACGGTGCTCGGCTGCTCACCCGAAGGTCGCGGGCTCGATGCCGGCCGCGGCGGTCGCATTGCGATGGAGGAGGAATGCTATAGAGACCCGTGTACTGAGCGATGTCAGTGCACGTTAAAAAAACACCAGATGGCCATAAGTTCCGGAGCACTCCTTTACCGCGTGCCTCGTAATCATATCGTGGTTTTGGCACGTAAAAACCCAGATATTAATATGAACTGCGGGTGACGGCGTTAAAAATAAACTAGCATTTAACTAGATTAAAGCGAACTACCCCCTATTGACAGAGTAAACATCCCAACGTCCCCGTCGTCAATAAAACTTGTAGCTGGGCGAGTTGGTTCATACTTGAAGGGTGAAACTGGTGTGCGCAAAATAAACACGACAGGGACACGGAAATGGATGAACATGAACAAGGACATACTACCTATCGTCGCCCATGCCTTTCTGTATAACTGCGCTATTCTGTATCTAAAGGCGACACCCGTAGACAGCCAACGTGGTCAGTACCTTAAACTGAATTCGGTTATACCGTCTGCACGTGCGGAAATCCATAAACCGTATACTAAGATAAGTAGGCGTATCATACTAACAGATCGCATACTTCCTATTGTAAGTTTGATAAGTGAAAATAAAGGAAACAGACTATACTCAACATTTTGCCGACGGCTATAAAGTGCACGCGTGAGTAATTTCTTTCACAGCGGTACGCGTAGCTGGCAAGCTTCGCATGTGCTGCACAGCTTTGATGAGGAGGGATTCGACGTTCGAGCTATGCGAGAAAACACCAACAACGCACATGCGGGCGACCGGCGACCGCGAAGTGTAGAGGCCGCGTTTTCTTTCTTTCTTTCTTTCTTTCTTTCTTTCTTTCTTTCTTTCTTTCTTTCTTTCTTTCTTTCTTTCTTTCTTTCTTTCTTTCTTTCTTTCTTTCTTTCTTGCTTTCTTTCTTTCTTTCTTTCTTTCTTTCTTTCTTTCTTTCTTTCTTTCTTTCTTTCTTTCTTTCTTGTTTTCTTTCTTGCTTTCTTTCTTTCTTTCTTTCTTTCTTTCTTGCTTTCTTTCTTGCTTTCTTTCTTTCTTTCTTGCTTTCTTTCTTTCTTTCTTTCTTGCTTTCTTTCTTTCTTTCTTTCTTTCTTTCTTTCTTTCTTTCTTGCTTTCTTGCTTTCTTCCTTTCTTTCTTCCTTTCTTTCTTTCTTTCTTTCTTTCTTTCTTGCTTTCTTGCTTTCTTTCTTTCTTTCTTGCTTTCTTTCTTTCTTTCTTTCTTTCTTTCTTTCTTTCTTTCTTTCTTTCTTTCTTTCTTTCCTTCTTCCTTTCTTTCTTTCTTCCTTTCTTTCTTTCTTTCTTTCTTTCTTTCTTTCTTTCTTTCTTTCTTTCTTTCTTTCTTTCTTTTACTGCGTCGGCTTGTCTCTTATCTCTTGACGCGTTCAATTCTCGACAGAGCGCTGCCTGAACGCGCCCTCGTCGGCGGAAAGGCATGAACCGAGAGAGGCGGATCTAAGATAGAGGCGGATAGATAAAATCCTCAGAGTAAAAAATAATAAAATAAATATAAAAATGA